>CM019063.1:477130736-477492677 GCA_009667805.1 Leptobrachium leishanense
TTTGGGTGCACTGCCACTGACGCCTGTGACGGACGCCGCTACTCGGAGGGAGTAGATCTGCCTTAGGTGTCGGGGTTGCTCTGCAGTGAGCAGTGGTAGCGAGCCGGCGTCAGGTCCCTTGCTGGAATATATTGAGTCAGCCAGGAGGTAATACCTAGCAGACAGTCCCTCTTCCCAAATACTCGTTGAGACGCAGTATAGGTTAAGCAAGTTGGTTTAACGTAAAACAGCACATACACGGTCCATTTATATGGTATCTCCCATGCCCGCCCCGGCGCCAGTTCTGCCACTGCCTCTAGCCCGAGCCCCTTTTGTCTGCTTAATAGGGTCCCAACTCTTGGTGCCACTCTGTCTAGCCCGCCCTGGGCTGCTTTCCGCCTGGGAAATTCCACCCCCTGGAGTGTGAGCTCTTACTCCGGCGCCGGATCTCCTCTGCGGCTGGGAAACACGACCTGAGTCCAGTGGCTGATTGGGGGGTGATCTCGGTGGCGTTCCTCTCTAGAACACACCCCGCAGTGACACCATGTTCCCAGGGCCCCTCTGCCCCAAAAGCACTCCGGTGGCAAGTACAGGGGCTGAGCGGAGCAGGGTGCAAGGAATGTCGGCTGTGCTTGGTCTCGGCCAGCGGCAGCTGCAGCCGGGTTGCGCTGGGCAGATAAACTTCAATGGCTGGGCAAGGCAGATTTGGCAAAGAACCTAATAAACATACGGGCACAAATTGTACTAACGAATTCTACACTTGGGGGAACAAAAACTGGGCAATTTAGGTGTTATTAAATTGTGAGGGATTACAGATGCGGGGAATTGCGAGGGGAAACACAATACACACAGGGATCATAAAGACATCAATTGTATAAACACATTTTAACATGGAACCAACGAACTTTCAACGCTTTATGGGTTAATAAATTGAAAGTGATGGCTGTTCTGTCACAACGCCTATACCAGATTCATATCATTCTAATATTTGACCACAGGGTCCAACCCTGCACTCTTCCACAATACCACAGAGGGGTTACGGTGTGACGGCACTGTTGCTGACACTAAAGGCCCAGTTTTAAAGCGCCTTTTGTTACTTTCATCCAAAACCTGCATAAGTTTCACCATAATTTAGCCAAAAAAAATCACTAAACTTGTTCTGCGTGTCCTGAAATGTCTCCTCTTTTCATACAGGCTGCCGCCCCAAGCAGTTGTTTATGAATAGATTAAAAGGAAAACCATTTACCGTCATTTGAAATGTCATTTTTTTGTTTTTAAATGTTTCTATACATCCTACAAATCCGCCACTTCACGGGCAGGTTATGGGGATCTCCTAGGCACGATATTTGAAGGAATTTTTCGTTTTTATTCTTAACCTTTATTTCATGGAAAACTCACTGTTCCTTTAAAAACTTTTTTTTTTTTTTAACTTTTTGTCCTTGTTTTCTGTCCCCCAGGACACTACCCGGACCCCCATACACCTTTTATGGCAAATATCTAGCATATATGCCCTCTTGGAGGGCACTCTAAAAATCAAACGTTTGGGTCCCATTGACTTACATTGAGTTCGCATCGTGTTCGAGTTCGAACTCGAACTTTTGAAATTGTTCGAGTTCGAAGTCGAACCGAACACGGGGGCGTTTGGCTCATCCCTAGTGATGAGGAGATGTCAGACGCAGCGCATTTGCGACGTCCAGCACCTTGACACACAAAATGCCTTTTCATATCAATTTTGTTTCCCATATTTCCCTTTTTTTCTACGTCCGTCATAAAAAAACCAGACTGTGTGGTGTCTACAGTATCTTCCGTCTGAACGTGCATCCTTTGTGCACGCACGCTGAGTGCGCTCAGACTGCATTCGTCTGACTCCAGCCTGAGAGGAAAAAAGATTGTGGCAGGAGAGCTGTGATACCCTTCCTGCTGTAGCTTCTAGCGTGTCTGGGTTTTTTTGCAGGCATGATGCTCGGAGTGGAGTCAGCATGCCATGGTGGGGCTGCCCAGAGGCTCTCAGCGTGTGCTACCGTCTGCTGCAGAGCTCAGGAGCCAAGTTTCCAAGCGGCAGCACCCGTTCGGAGTGTCCTTAATCTCAAAATCTGTTTTTCGGAATCCTCCAGATTTTAGAATTCCGGATAAGGGCTGCCCGATCTGTACAAGCTAATCTCTATTAAACGCTGAATAACCTTTGGATTATAATATATCAAAGATTGTTCCTCCAAAATCATTTAATTTAAATAATACAAAAAATTCAGACTTAAATCAAGAAAACCCTTTAAAAAAATAAACATTGATTTTTATCCATCCGGTAACAAACACAATCAGGCTCTAAACCAAAACACCTGGCACCAAAGAAACAGATTCCTTTCATGAAATAATGTCTTCATTTATATTAGTAATACCTTCCCCTACCTTAAGGCAAACTTCTTTATAACTATATAAAAATATCTTACGGTAATAGGCAGATTTTTATTTGTAGCACCTAGACCATGAGAATGTTATATATCATTTGTCACAATAAAGGCGTTTTGCATGTAAATCCAAGGCAGCAGCTGTGATGGGGATTTCAAAAGGCCCATAAATGTCACTGCCCATCTATTTAAATGTTCACAAACACCTGAAGGATGAAATGGTTAGGGCCGCCAGGCATATTAAACCCGCACTCATCTTCTGCAATGGAAAGATTGCGATTAACATTAAAAAGTAAAGAGACAAATTTCAGTGTAAGTAAATCAAATCTGGAGAGATGCAACATTAATTAAAATATTACAGTTTGGTAGGGATAATAAAACCTCGCTCATTTATCAAGTTAAAATTTATAAATAATTATTGCTCGTCTCACAAAACACTCACAGACCAAGTTACTCACAATCCCAGGTTTTACTGTACTAATTAATATATTCCATGGTGTTTTTAGTTGTATTATACAGATATATATTCGGATTATTAGGGGTTTGCTGAAATTCTCTAATAATGAAAGATACAAAGAATAAACATAAGGTGGCCCCGCATTGTACATTGCACCAGACTCCACAAACACTGACAATCTATTGGAAATTAATCAGTTTGAAATCCATATGGAAATGAAGCTTCACAACAACTGCTTTACTGAAAAGCTATAAATTATCAGATACTCTTAGTGAGGCCTTTATGTTCCATATTAAAATGCTCTACTCTCTATGTGTATTGGCTGAAATCTGTTGCCTACATCATGACATCATAATAGACAGGTCAGCATAAAACCTGGTGCTCGCACTCACAGTCCTCAGTCTGAGGGGCAGCTCTCTGAGCAGCTCCCAGGGCCAGGGCCTTTGGCGGTGGTTCCCTGGGCCAGGGCCCAGGAGAAGGGGCGGCTCCTGGGGCTGGGGCCTTGGGAAGCTCCTGAGACTGAGGCCTAGGGGAGGTGGCAGCTCCCAGGGCCCAGTGGGGTGGGGGGCTCCCGGGGCTGGGGCCCAGGGGGTGGCTCTAAGTGGGTGTCTCCCAGGGCTGTGGCCCAGGGGGGGGAGCTCCAAGGGAAGGGGGTGGCTCCTAAGGTCTGGGGGCAGCTCCTGGGGCCGGGGCTCAGAGGGGGTGGCTCCCAAGGCCAGAGCCCAGGGGGCGGCTCTCAGGGGGCAGCTCCGGGGGCCGGGCACAGGGGGGTGGCTCCTGGAGCCCAGGGGGATGTTCCTGGGGCCCAGGGGGCAGCTGCCGGGGCTGGGGGATGGCTGCTGGGAGGCGACTCCTGGGGGCAGATCCCAGGGCCGGGGCTTCCGGGGGTGGCCCCTGGGTTTGAGGCCTAGGGGGCGACTCCTAGGGATGGCTTCCAGGGCCAGGGCCCAGGGGGGTGGCTCCCAGGGCCAGGGGAGGATGGCTCCTGGGGGCTATTCCCAGGGGGTAGCTCCCAAGGTCGGGGACCAGGGGAGGATGGCTCCTGGGGGGCGATTCCCAGTGGGTGGCTCCCAGGGTCGGGGCCAGGGGGGCAGCTCCCAGGGCCAAGGCCAGGTGGCTCCCGGGGTCAGTGCCTATGAGGGCGGTTCCCAGGCCTATGAGGGCAGCCACCAAGTCCAGGGCCTATGAGGGTGGCTCCCGGGTCCAGGGCCTATGAGGGCGGCTCCCGGGTCCAGGGCCTATGAGGGCGGCTGCTCCTGGGGCAGGGCCTATGGGGACAACTCCCAGGCCCCGGAGGGGCAACTCCGGAGGCCAGGGCTAGGGCAAGCAACTCCTGGGGCCAGGGTCTGGGGGCGGCTCCTGGGCAGGGGCCATGGCCTGAGGGGCGGCTTCTGGGCCGGAGCCAGGGCCTACGAGGGCAGGTCCTGGAGGCCAGGGCCCGGAGGGGGTGGCTCTTGGGGCCAGGGCCTATTGGGGGTGGTTTCCAGGGCCCGGGAGTGGGCAGCTCTCGGGCCAGGGGGGCCGGCGGCTCCCGGGGAGGGCGGCTCCTGCAGCAGGGGGACGGGGCCAAAGCCTGGGGGAGGGCGGCTCCCGGGGGGGATTCATTTGTGGGTAAATAAATAAAATATATATATATATAACTTGAATGAGCAACATTTACTTTATAGAACATTCCAAGAATGTGTTTATTTACAGAATGTTTTATTCCCAGACTACACATCATCTTGGCATGCGTCTCCTTAGAGATTGAATCTCAGAGATGTTTATGGGGGAATGAAGCATACAACTAGCCAGGGGGTCCGAGCCGCTCCCACAATTACCTATGGTGTGAGGTTATGGGAAGCAGCTCATTTTGTCTGTCCAGCTGTCACAGTAACGCTAGAGTAACTATTCAGTGTTGACGTTTATGACTCTCCAAGCATTTTGAGCAGACCGGACTAGTTTAGCTTTCTCAAGTGTTGCCAACCCTGATGTTCCTGTAGCTGAAGTGATGTTAGGGCACACAGACACTGTTTGAGGATCCCTTCCTTAATTAACTTATGAAGGTGAATGAAAACTGTGTCTGGCTGCGAATTATCACTCTATCATCCAGACACCTGACTGCATGACGTGAATATTCAGATTACATGTGATCAAGAGTAATGGTTAGAAATGATTATCGCCGGCATCAGGTTCATTAGACCTGAAACATATGAACATTGACTCTTTTACATTGCTAGTATTGGCCATTGTAGAGCTATGCTTTGACATGACGGCAGCTGATTATACACTGGGGAAAAGCACTGGCTACACAAAGAATACTGGACGTACCATGTCCATAGGTTTTAATTGTGTCAGCAAGTTTTCCACAGTTTTGGCTACTTTTACACCTGACTTGGAATATAGCCTAGTAATGGTTATTGCACCAGTGGTGTGTGCAGGGAGGTCAGCAGATGCTCCAAACACCATAATAATGATCATTAAAGGGGTTATTCAGATAGCACCGAAATTTCAGTGCTTTCTGGTTCGGCACACTTCGGCGATTTCATTTCACCGACCCTGTCACCGCAGGGCTGTACACTAGTCACCGCAGGGCTGGACTGGGACAAAAATAAATAAATCAGCCCTGGACTTCATCCAGACCGGCACACTCCAATTATGCAAACACGCAGGGCCAGATTAATATCTCTATGGGCTGGAGCTAAAGATTTTTTGGCATTTAATAAAATGAAAACAGTTTATGCCATTTTAAATTGAGTGCAATTTCGGTGCTTCGTGTTTTGCCGCATTTCAGTGCTCTTCAGTGATTCCGTTTGGCTGAAAATACAATGAATTCACTATTTAGTGAATGTTCACCATGTTTTGCTGAAAACAGTATCGGACGTCGGCGACAACCGCAGAATTGCACAAATAACCGCTGAATCGCAATCAGAAAATTCCTCTGAACTGGAAAAAAACGTTTCCTATTCACCTAATTTTACAAAATTAAAAAGTATTTTTAAAATAAAAAAACAAAAATGTCAAAAAAATACCTTTTTAAAAAAATTTACAAAATCAAAAGTGTTTTTCAAAACATAAAAAGATAGTGTGTGTGTGTTAAAAAAAAGAAAGGCACCCCCAGGCTCAGCAGGCGCCCAGGCGAACATCCGGTTCGACTGGTGGTCAGGCCCAAGCAATCGCCAGGCTCAGCCGGCAGCCAGGCCCAGGTGATCGCAGGCTCGTCCGGCAGTCCCGATGGCCAGTAAATGCCGGTCGCAGGGTCCCTGAAGTGCACTGAACATGGAGTCGCCGAAGACCGTCGAACTGACCACCAAACGAGACATGGATGCTCTCTGCTGCCTCCTGCCCCCAAAAGCTTCCCCTGTCCCCAACAGCTCTTCACCCCTGCCCCCCAACAGCTGCAGACTGCCAGCCCCAATGATGGGAGACACTGGATCAGCATCCAGTCATGGAGGGAGGCGCTTTGTTTCCTGTCTCTGCAGCCGGGAGGCACAGGGGTCCTTCGGACTGCTATATCTCCTTCTCCGTGCATCGTACATGGTCAATTCAGCAGTCAATGGACGTTCTGCCCTTTCCAATGACTCCTCAATCGATCATGTACAACATAGGGGACGGAGATAAAGTGGTCTGAAAGACCCCTGTGCCCCCTGACTGCAGAGAGATAGGGAACAAAGCGCCTCTCTTCCTCCCTCCATTCCCAGACTTCAAAGTCGGCATCACAAATTAGTGGCCCATTTATATCAGTAAAAAAGCAAAATTTTCTCTTGCAGGGTTATTCTGAGAGCGGTGAAAAGCAGGAGAATGACTGGAGAATGGAAAATTCTACGTCAAGATAGCCGATTTGGAAAGTGAGATGAATAGGAGAATTTTCCTTGTTTGGATATTTTGACCTACAGGGTTATTCAAAGAGATCCGAATTGCTTGAGAAAGGTCACCAAACGCTGAAAATCAGCGTTCGGTTACCTTTCTTGGCCATTCGGCTATTCCTGGCGAATTGCCTGCACATACGGTGCCTGTTCGGTGCCTGTTCGAGGGCAGTGAAATCCCCATGAAAAATCACTGCTTCGGCTATTCAGAGAACACAAACCAGCAGTGAAAGGTTCCCGAAATGCCCTGCCATTCGGTGGTTTAATTCAGCAAGTTTATTCAGGCGAATCCCATAGGCTTCAATGTTAAAAATATTCCCGTTTTAATTCAATATCTAATAAACCGTTCATTATAAAATTATGCAGTAAAGAGTCTCTTTATTTATAGATTTTTTAGGATACTTAAAGCATTTTTCTGAATTTTTTATTTTTTTTTAACCCTTTCGCTGCTGAGGCATTTCCCGCCTCTGTGCCGAGGTCATTTTTACCGATTTTGCTCATCATGTTTAAACGTGTTTTGAAGGCTTATTTTAGTATATGACCCAGACATATTATATATCGTTCTTTCCGTCAGACTCAGCAGATTCATAATATGTCATTATTATATGTATACGTCATGTCCTGTCTGTATATTATAACAAAATGCAATAAAATATGAATTTTCAATAATTTACAACGTGTAAAGTGTTTTTTTTTCACATTTTAACATGCGAGCAATTGCGGTTATATTTTGTATGGGGTGCGCTTGTTAAAAAAATTAGAGATGGGGTCTCGTTACATTTTTTTTGGGGAAAATTACGCGATTTTTAACAAACGCACCGCATACAAAAATTGTTAGTGCAGCATCATTGTTCACATTATAATTGAAATGGGAACAATATTGGTGCATTAACGAACCAAAAAAGAGAAAAAAAAATAATTTTTTTTATAATTTTTTTTTTAAAAATATTTTATTTTTTTTTTTATTTTTTTTAAAAAACTTTTTTCATACTCATGTTTGGTATCATTGGAACGGCCATGCTCTGGCCGATCCAACAATATCAAACATTAACCCCTAACTGCCACAGATCGGGAGATAGGGGTTTCATTGGAACCCCCTATCTCCACCATTGGTGGCAGTTAGGGCTTAACTCCAGAACTGGCGTCATCGTGCTATGCACGATGACGCCAGGCCTCAGGGGGCATTCCCAGAAGCTTGGCCGACATCCAAGATGTCGGCCAGCTCTGGGAAAGGATCACGAACCGGCGCTTTTCGGCGCCGATTCGTGATCCAGCCCCCATGGGGTTAATTCCAGGTACCGTTAGGAAGGGCAGGCTGTGCCCTTCCAAACGGTGCCTGGATTAACCCCCGCAACGCCGGTGATCGGGAGGGAGAGAGGTCCGAAGGACCTCCCCCCTCCCTTTCAGGCGCCTCCTCCGCACATGCGGGGGGCGCCTGAATTAGGTGTCATCGCGCCGCCGCGATGACACCTAATTAGGCCGGCGGCGGTTCCGGGTGCTGGGCTGACATCGAGGATGTCAGCCCGCACCGGGGGGGCCAGCGATTGGCCGGAACCTGGCCGAACGCTGGCCCCAAAGGGAGGACGTGCTCAGCGCGTCCACCGCAAGGAACGTTACCTGCGGGTGGACGCGCTGAGCGAAAGGGTTAAAAAAAAAAACGGACTTTTAAGTTTACTTATTTTTTCTGTAACAGCCCTCTTTATTATCATTCCCTGGACCTCATATGTAAATTTCAGACATTTTCGCTCAGTAGTTTCTTTGCAAACAGCGTTTCACTTTTCAAACATTCATACAAACTGTTTTCCTAATTTATTCACTTCACTCTGTCTGCGGTCTCGGCTTTCACAGCTTTTTCCGGCGGCTTATCGGCTCCTGCTCGGGTTTTTCCGTGGCTTTCGGCAGGTTAATCCAGATGTTTTTGCGGGTTTTCGTCGTGCATTCGCTGGGGTTTTGTGGTTAGTTTTCATCGGGTTTGCGGCGGCCTTTCCCTGCAATTCGGGGACCCTGTGGTGCTTGCTGAATACACCGCAGGGTCACCGAAATGGGATCGGCAAAAGGAACCGAATTGAAGAGAACGAAAAAGTCACCGAATGTGCGGTGACTTTTCGAATCTCTTTGAATAACCCTGCTAGAATTTTCCATTCTCCAGTCATTCTCCTGCTTTTCTCCTCTCTTTGAATAACCCTGTTAGATTTATTTTTTCTATATTTTTCTTTTGTACATTTTACATGGTCATGTTTGTTATCATCGGCAAGGTCAGAATCTGACTCCCTTTACCATGTAGTATGTACTGTCCACTGGACTACTAGCATAGGATTAAAGGGCCACTACCACCAAAAAATGAAATGTCCTTACTGTGTTTATTTGATGTTGCTGATATCTTACATGTGCTTTGTTTTTCTCTTGTATGTTTAGTTGAAAAAAATATTTATATCTCTATAGGTGTCACTGGTCCATCCATTGTGTGATGTTTTGCATTGTAAACTGCCCCCCCCCCCTGTATCTCTATATCATTTGCTCTCCACTGTGCGGCAATGACCACAATGGAGTGAATGGGTTGATCACTGACTCAAATCACTGTATTGTATGGGATGTATTCAAAGGACATCACCAGGGGGTAGATAAGAAGTCTATTAAACCAAGTGATTTAAAAAAAAAAAAAACGGACTTTTAAGTTTACTTATTTTTTCTGTAACAGCCCTCTTTATTATCATTCCCTGGACCTCATATGTAAATTTCAGACATTTTCGCTCAGTAGTTTCTTTGCAAACAGCGTTTCACTTTTCAAACATTCATACAAACTGTTTTCCTAATTTATTCACTTCACTCTGTCTGCGGTCTCGGCTTTCACAGCTTTTTCCGGCGGCTTATCGGCTCCTGCTCGGGTTTTTCCGTGGCTTTCGGCAGGTTAATCCAGATGTTTTTGCGGGTTTTCGTCGTGCATTCGCTGGGGTTTTGTGGTTAGTTTTCATCGGGTTTGCGGCGGCCTTTCCCTGCAATTCGGGGACCCTGTGGTGCTTGCTGAATACACCGCAGGGTCACCGAAATGGGATCGGCAAAAGGAACCGAATTGAAGAGAACGAAAAGTCACCGAATGTGCGGTGACTTTTCGAATCTCTTTGAATAACCCTGCTAGAATTTTCCATTCTCCAGTCATTCTCCTGCTTTTCTCCTCTCTTTGAATAACCCTGTTAGATTTATTTTTTCTATATTTTTCTTTTGTACATTTTACATGGTCATGTTTGTTATCATCGGCAAGGTCAGAATCTGACTCCCTTTACCATGTAGTATGTACTGTCCACTGGACTACTAGCATAGGATTAAAGGGCCACTACCACCAAAAAATGAAATGTCCTTACTGTGTTTATTTGATGTTGCTGATATCTTACATGTGCTTTGTTTTTCTCTTGTATGTTTAGTTGAAAAAAATATTTATATCTCTATAGGTGTCACTGGGTCCATCCATTGTGTGATGTTTTGCATTGTAAACTGCCCCCCCCCCCTGTATCTCTATATCATTTGCTCTCCACTGTGCGGCAATGACCACAATGGAGTGAATGGGTTGATCACTGACTCAAATCACTGTATTGTATGGGATGTATTCAAAGGACATCACCAGGGGGTAGATAAGAAGTCTATTAAACCAAGTGATTTAAAAAAAAAAAAACGGGGGGCGTGGCCGGCTATGTGGGGAAGCAGACACAATCTTTTGATGCTCCGCTGGCTCCTGCTGATTTCGGGGATACTTACCCGGATTTTCCCCCGTAACTTCCCCCTTGTGACAACCCCACCAGGCTGGCCATCGAGTGGCAGACTCCGGAGCTCGTCTTGGCCCCCCCTCCGGAGCCTAGAGGAGTCTGAAGAGGTTTGCGGCCTCCGAGTGTGCCCTGCGGTCGGCCATCTTGAGGCCTATACCCCGCCACAACATTGGCCTGAGCCAAGCTTGACCCCCACTACCTGGATATGCTGCGGGCGGGGCAGATGGAGAGCCCCTGTCTCCCGATGACTGTGGCTGTTCCCATAGCGGAGGAGGGAGGGGGAGCGGACCGGAGGCAGCTGGTTCTCCTACCTCCCGTCAGAACACTGGGGGCTGTGCTGGATTACCTCGAGGCGTTCATGGTGCAGATGCCCAGGGATGCGGAGAGCCCACTCACGCGAGGAATGTGGCGCCGAATGATGGACGGACTGTGGGGTGACCTGGGGTCGCAGACCTTGGCTGGAGGAGCCGCGGCAGATGATTCGCTGGCCTCCCACGTGGAGGTCCTTTCGGAGGTGGATGCTGAGGAGCCGCGGGGTGCCTACGGATGCTGCACTGTCGGTGTGAGTCTGGAGGCTGTGCTGGCGGCGGTCCCTCCGTGTGAGGAGGGGGCGCTGACACCTGCTGAGTTGCTACTGGCAATGGTGGAGAGGAGACTGGATGTCCTCGTGAGGTCTACTGCGGAGGAGCTGCATGAGGCTATCTATGGGGGAGCTGAGGTGCCGACCTTGGACCCATGGAACCGCTCCGGCCATGGATGGAGCGCTTTGGGGTCGATTTGTCTGGTGGGCAGCTTGGGAGAGGGACAGACCTGGAGGTGTTCGATGCCCGCCCTCCTGTTGGACATGGGTTGAAGTGGCTCTCTCCAACCCCCCCGGCTGATCTGGGTCTTGTCCTTTTTCCCTGGTCCCCTGCGTGCACATCTTGTTTTTTCTCCCTGCCACTTGGTTGATTTCTCCCCCCACCCTGTTTTCCCCCACGTGCAGAGTTTTACGGTGTTGATGAGCCCCCCCCCCTCGGAGATGTCTTTGCCCCCCTCTCTGACCCCTGATTTCTGTGACTTCTATGTTGACTTTTCACGCTTTTAGTTTTTCTGCTGGGCTTCAGCTGACTTTTATTTTTATATTTTTATCTTTTCTTTGTTGATGCTTTGCAGTTGTTCTGAGAGACAGCTTTACCCCTTTATTTTATGTCCGCATTACTGATACGGCTGTAACTTTGATGTTTCCATATATTCTACTGTCTGATGTACTGATGGCATATAATCAAAATAAAAACCTTAAATTACAAAAACAT
The DNA here is from genome assembly GCA_009667805.1 of Leptobrachium leishanense. Classification (NCBI taxonomy): domain Eukaryota; kingdom Metazoa; phylum Chordata; class Amphibia; order Anura; family Megophryidae; genus Leptobrachium; species Leptobrachium leishanense. Next base: position 477,142,476 of record CM019063.1, read on the forward strand.
TGTTAGGAACCAGTGGTTTTTTTGAAAATCTTTTAATTAATTATACAGTAAGAAATATGTGGGCATATTCCCAATGTATTTCTTACTGTAATAACATATAGCCATCTAATGCCAAATTGAGTTACAGCCGTTACAGCTGCAGCTCGAGGTTCCCTCCATTGGCTGCTGAATGTCCGATGTCAGGACATTCTTCAGCCGATTTTACAGTTTTAGCTCTTTGGGCATTATGCCCACAGGGCTAAAACGTTGGGGGCACCTTCTGCAGCCCAAAAGCAAACTAAATTATGTTTAGATATTTACAAACGACTATAAAAGGGGAGATGGGTTTAACCACTTCCCTGCGAGTCCTCTCGATCGCGCTCAGCATGCAGAATACGTGCAGAGTGCGTCCTCACTTCGCAAGGGCGAACGAACGGTATTTCGGCCGATCGCTGTGGTCTCCCCATGCGGGCTGATATCTTTGATGTCAGGCCCACCTCCGGGACCCTGGCCAACAAACTGATTCCATTGCGCGGAGTGTGATGACGTCTGTTTCAGGCACCCCCCCCCCTCTGCCAGAGCAAGGAGAGTGCCTGAAGGGGAGGGGGGTCCCTCTGTCTTCCCATCGCTAAGGGCCACAGAAGAAAGGCAGGCACCACTGGCTGGAAAGTGCACAGTCTGCCCTCTTCAGTGGTGCCTGTATTTAAACCCATCGGTACTGGATCGCGATCCGGCACCAATCAGCACCAGATCGTGGTCCGCTCCTGGAGGTGGCTGACACCTTGGAGTGGGCGGGATCTCCCCCGACCACTGACATCATCGCGCTGAACGCGATGATGTCAGTTTCGGAGTTAAACCCTAGCTGCAATCTATGGTGGAGATAGGAGACCCAAAGGACCACCATATCTCCTGATCGGTGGCAGCTTGAGGGTCATGTTTGGTATCATTGAAAAGGCCAAAGCATGGCTTTTCCAATGATACCAAACATGCCCAAGTTTGGTGTAAAATATATATTTTTTAAATTAATAAAATTATACTTTGTTTTTAAATTTATTAATGCAACACTATTGCTCACTTTTAAATTATAATTGTTCACTTTTAGCTAAAATCTGGTATTTTCTCCTAAAAAAATACAGTACCAGTTTCCCATTTTTAATATTTTTAACAAGCGCACCCTATAGAATATATAACCGCAAAGGCAACATAATAAAATGTGAAAAAAATATTTTACACGCTGTAAGTGATTGAAATTTTAATGGGAAGTCACCTTTTTATTTTTTGTTATAGCATTCTGACAGGACAGGAGGTATATTTTACAGTTAAAGTCCGAAGTGCGGATAATTTTAGGATTACCTGGGTGGGTAATCCTGACATTACCCAAAACCGCTGGGTAAGGCTGGGGTCAGACCAGCGCACTTTTAACGTGCGTTCTGGCGCACATAATTACGGCCGCACTAGCAGCAGATGACGGGCAATGACGGCCAATATACGATGTACGGCCGCACAAAAGTCCAGCCGTGCAACGCAAGTGGAATTTGAACGCATTTTTCTGAGAACGCTGAACCGCTAGTACTGACGTACTGAGTGCGCAGCTGTGGCATAGCGGCGTGGTTGCGTGATTAGGAGATGTCAGACGCTGCTAATGTCCAGCCTACATAATGTCCAGACACAAAAAGAGTTTTATTGACGATCCGTACAAAATCACGCCCGAAAATGCGCGTCGTCTGACCGTTTTTGCGCATTCCGTGAAAAAATACGTCAATGCGTTCGGACGCACTTTTTCACGTTCACGGGGGAAAATGCTTTCGTCTGACCCTAGCCTTAAGCTGCAAAAAAATTAAAGATTCAGACTTTACCCGGGTAATCTTAGGACTAACCAACCACCCTTGGGTAACAGTCTGTAAGAGCTGAAAAATTCGCACTTTACCCAGATGATCTGCAGACTATGCAACCTTCTGCGTTTAAAACCAAATTTTGCTATCGTTCAGATAAAAGTCTGACGCTTCACCCGGGTAATCTGAGGACTATCCACAGCTTCACCTGGGTAATCTGCAGAGCATCTAACCCTGCTTGGGAAAAAGTGAATTTTGCTATTATCTATGGATATTATCAATGAAACTGGCAAAAGACAAACATTGAGGCTAGGGTCAGACGAACGCAGTGCGAACGCTCGTGCAGCTTTATCACGGCCGTAGTAGCAGCAAATGACGGCCAATGATAGGCAATGTACGAAGTACGGCCGCACAAAAGTGCGGCCGCGCAACGCAAGCGGCAAACAAACGCATTTTTTTCGAGAACGTGATACCGCTAGTACTGACGTACAGAGTGCGCTGCGTCCGCTAGCGGCGTGTGTGCATAATTAGGAGACGTCAGACGCTGCTAATGTCCGGCCAACATAACGTCCAGACGCAAAAAGGGTTTTATTGATGATCCGTACAAAATCACGGACGCAAATGCGCATCGTATGACCGCTATCGCGTATTCTGTGAAAAAGTACGTAGTTCGAACGCACTTTTTCACGGACAACGCAAAAAATGCGTTGGTCTGACACTAGCCTGAAATGCAATAAGGATCTAATGAACATACAGAGTAACAGGATATGTTTCTTATATGAATGTGAAAGAGTTATATGATCTTTATTATCAGGGTTATTCTGAGAGCGGTGAAAAGCAGGAGAATGACTGGAGAATGGAAAATTCTACGTCAAAATAGCCGATTTGGGAGGCAGAGCTTGCATGGCCATGAGATAGGACATGCCCTGTGATCTCTCCCGCTGCTCCCGCTCTTTAAAGCCGAATATCCCCCGCATTTCCTGCTCAGCCAGCACAGGAGTGCCCCTACACCCCCTGAGAATGGGGAATAACAAAAAAAAAAGGAATCCGAGGTCCCAGTGGCGCCGATTTTCGCGCCCCGCCGCATGGAGGTGCAGGCCCAAGATGGCGCCGGCGGAGACCCGCCGGAGGAGGTAGGAGATGCTCCCCAGGCAGGGGCCCTGGCCACCAGGGACGATATCGCGGCGATAGGGGCAATAATCTCAGCCTCCCAATCTTTTCTGGCAGCAGAAATGGACTGTAATTTTCGGGCTTTAACGGCTGATTTGCAAAACATAGGGGGACGCACCGCGGACCTGGAGGACCGCACTGACACTATAGCATCCCACAATAACATGCTGGTGGACACCATCTATACTATGGCGGCGAGTATCGGCCGTCTGGAGGCCCAGGTGGAAGACCTCGCGAACCGCAGCCGACGCCACAACATACGCCTCCGGGGGCTTCCAAGACTCGGTCTCCCATGACCAACTGACGGCGACCGTGGAGGGCATATTTAAAAAACTGTTGCCGGATATATCCCCCTCCCGCCTACTCATGGACCGGGCTCACAGGGCCTTCGGGCCGCGACCCCCCTGGGAGGAAAATTTCGGGGTGTAATAATCAGGTTCCATTATTATCATACCAAGGAGGCACTCCTAGAGGAGAGTAGATCAGTTCATTTGTCATATGAGGATCACCCACTCTCTCTTTTGCCAGATGTGGCCCCCTCTACCCTGGCCAAGCGACGAGAATGGCGCCCTGTAACAGAGGTTCTGAGAGCTGGAAAGATCAAGTATACTTGGGGCTTCCCGTTACACCTTGTAGTCTACAAAGAGGGCCAAGCCTTCACCTGCTCCAGGATACAAGATGCCCCCAAGCTGCTACACTCTCTTCAACTGCCGGTACCAGAGGATCTCCCAGCCCCCCCGGGCCAGTATATGCTTGAAAAATTACCACTAGAATGGAAGAAGGCCCCGGGATGAGAGGGCCGTGCAGGCTCATTAACACCTCCATCATCTCTCTGACTTCCCCAATGCTGGCTGCTATCGGCTGAGGTCTCGGCTTGGCCGACCGATGGGGAGGATGTGTAATGTATTGTATCTTTAATTCTGTTTTCAACTGGTTTATTCGGTTCGTATATGTTCGGTTTTTGGGTATTACCCGGTATGTTTAGTGAGGATCTCTGATAGACATGTTTTTGAACTGGGGCAAACTCGTGTCTGAGATTCTGGTTGCCATAATTTGCTATAATTCTTTTTTTCTTAGCGGGAGGAGGGGGTTGAGATGCTCGAAAGTCATTGTTGGTGACCATGTGCCTTCTCCGTATCTCCCATCTCGACTCTCCGGCTTGTCCTTCGTGTCGAGGTTTTTCTTCTTCCTTTCTTTCCTCTCTCACCCCTCGCTGTCCTATCCTCTCTTTCTTTTCCCTGGGGGTGTGGAGTGGGGAGGCCCGCTGGTCCGTGTATCCACCATCCTACAGTTAAACCATGGCGTCACTGAAGTGCCTCTCCTTAAATGTTAAGGGCCTTAACTCCCCACGCAAGAGGCGCCTCCTCTTCCGCGAATTACGCAGACAAAAGATTGATATAGCCTTTATACAGGAGACGCAAATCCCCCGTAAGGCCACCTATAGACTGGCTGACGCACGCTACCAGCGGGTCTTCTCTTCTACTGCTTTGACTAAACGTAATGGGGTCTCTGTCATCCTGCATAATTTCTGCCCCTTCCAGGTCGAATCGGTGGAGGGGGATAACTCTGGTAGATATGTAGTAGTACAGGGACACTTTGGTACCCACTCTTATGCGCTTGCTTCAGTATATGCTCCTAATTCCCCAGACAAGGAATTTTGGTCCGCGCTCATGGAATTCCTGGGGTCCCGCACCCCAGGCGACTTAATTATTGGGGGTGATTTTAACGCCACACTATGCGCAGCAGTTGACAGATCGGGAACAGGGGCTCCCACGCCACAGGACCAGGCTTTCTCTTCCTTTGCACGAGACATGGGCTTGGTGGACGTCTGGCGGGTGCAACATCCAGGAGAGAGGGACTACACGTTCCTGTCACACCCTCATAAAACTTATTTGCGTATTGATTACTTCCTTGCCTCGCCCAACAGCATGAAGGTCATTGACGCCTCCTCTATACGATCTATCACGTGGTCGGACCACGCGGACATACACTTGGGTCTGACGGGTTTGGGGGGCTCGGTTAACAGGAGATGGCGACTGGACCCGATCTTACTGACGCGCCAAGACATTACAGACGGGATAGCCGCGGAACTGACAGACTTTGACTTAAACTCTGGAGAGGAGGTCTCTCCCCCCCATGGTTTGGGCGGCACATAAAGCCGTTATCAGAGGCGCCTTCATTAAATATGGATCACAATATAAGAAACGCAGAAATACCCAGATCCTTGGCCTACAGACAGACCTGACAGACAGGGAGAATGCCCACAAGGCTTGCCCCTCAGAAGCTTCTTTCTTGGCACTTCAAAACGTACGACAGGCTTTGAATCAATTACTGGTAGATGACGTGGGGTGCTCCATGATATGGACTAGACGTTTAGATTTCGAAAGGGGCAATAAAATGGACACCCCCCTGGCCCGTAAACTACGACCACAACCCTACTCTGCCCCAATCTGCAAGCTAAGGAGCAGAGAGGGATCGCTGGTGACTTCCCCCTCTGCGATTAATGATCTACTGACCTCCTTCTACAGGGACTTATATAACCATTCCCCTTCCCACACTACTGACAATCAACCCCTATGTAACGACATTAAAGATTTTTTGTCTTCCTTTAGCTTGCCCACGGTGGAGGGGAAGCAGGCGGAGACCCTTGTAGCACCCTTCTCAGCAGAAGAATTGTCGGAGGTGATAAAGGGAATGAAACCACATAAGGCCCCGGGCCGGACGGATTTACAATGGCATATTATAAGAAATTTTCAGCCATTCTGACTCCCCGCCTGCTCCCCCTTTTTAACGCCCTCTTGACCGACGGACACTTCACCCCGGAATCATTATCCGCATCTATAGTGTTGATCCCAAAGCCGGATAGGGACCCTCTACTCCCCGGAACTATCGCCCTATCTCCCTGCTAAACACAGATGTGAAAATTTTTGCCAAACTTTTATCTAACAGACTTGACCTCCTTTTACCCCGCTTGATTCATCCAGATCAAGTCGGCTTTATACCGGGCAGACAGGCCTTTGACAATACGCGACGGGCAATCGACCTCCTATGGCATGCATCCTCTTCTCATACGCCCTCACTTTTTCTGTCACTTGACGCGGAAAAAGCTTTTGACAGGGTGGAGTGGCCCTATCTATTTTTGGTTTTAGAACATTTCGGCTTCCCGGAAAAATTCATAGCAGCGGTCCGTTCCTTGTATGCCTTTCTGACAGCTAGCATAGTCTTACCGCACGCCCCTCCCACCCCCTTCCAGATATGTAACGGCACTCGCCAGGGTTGCCCTCTGTCACCAGCGCTCTTTGCTCTGATCCTGGAACCCCTCCTGCAGGCGATCCGACAGTCGGACGGAGTTAGGGGAATTAGGGTGGGTGACCACACTTACACACCGTCTCTGCTTACGCAGATGACATCCTTTTGTCTCTCACAGACCCTACCGGGTCTCTGGAGTCGATGTCCTCCTTGCTGGCGCGTTTCTCGCACCTCTCTGGATATAAAATTAATATGTCCAAATCTGAAGCATTGGCTAGATCTATCACGGAGGCTGAGAGTTCGCTCCTTGCGGCAGAACATCGTTTCCGTATCCAGCGCTCCCGACTTAAATATTTAGGGATATATCTAACACCCCGAACAGAGACCTTATATAATGCTAATTATACCCCCCCCTCTTACGCACATTACAACAAGACCTAGATAGATGATCTAGACATATGATATCGTGGCTAGGGCGCATACATTGTGTTAAAATGAATCTACTCCCCAGAATGTTATACCTATTTCAGACCTTACCGATTCCCCTGGTGGGGGAGGACTTGCAACGGATGCAGAGACACATTGATGATTTTGTATGGGGTGGGGGCAGGAGACGGATTGGGCGGCAGACTCTCTATCGGCCTAGGGACCGGGGCGGCTTAGGTTTGCCTTGTTTACGATCGTATTATTACGCCTCCCAGCTTGCACAGATAGTAGCATGGCACTGCCCAACACATGAACGCAGGTGGGTGGAGTTGGAACATTCTATAGCCCTCCTGCTCAAACTGGACTTATGGATATGGCTCTCAAGGCCCCACAGACCACTGTTACGAACCTCCTGCCCGGCCATCACCAACTCTCTGACAATCTGGACTAAGATCGCACTGAAATGCGACCTCACATGCTATCCCTCCCCGCTGACCCCACTGTGCCACAATCGAGAATTCGCTCCAGGACTTCACCCCACCACTTTTTCGTCTCTCACAGCTAAAGGTTTGCATCGCATCTGTCACCTCTTCCCCCGAGGAACCTTGCTCCAATATCAAGACCTGCAAGAGGGTGCCCACCTACCGCCGGCATCATTCTTCCGATTTTTGCAGTTACGAGACTTTGCACTGAGACCACACATTAAAAAAGGCGGCGCTGACAAAACTGACCTCCTTTGAATCTACCTGCCTACGTGGTCGTTACACCAAAGGCCTAATCTCCTCTCTATACCAACAAATTACTTGCACGCTGGACTGGGCAGAACTCCCCTACATACGAGCTTGGCATGCAGACCTTCAGGAACAGCTGGAGGGGGACTCATGGCTGGACATTTGGGAAGCCTCCAGGAAAATCTCAGTCTGCACCAACATTCAGGAACAGGCAGTCAAACTACTTATGCGCTGGTACACCACGCCGGCCCAACTGGCCAGGATTACAAAGACACCCACGGGTGACTGCTGGAGACAATGTGGGGCCAGAGGCACGTATTTCCACGAGTACTGGTCCACTATATAAACGTTATTCGAGGAGGTCATGTCCTGCCGGATTCCCCTGACACCGGACCTCTTCCTGCTAGCAAACCCAATGGCTGACCTTTCACAGAGGGAACACAAGTTGCTTATTAAACTCTTGGGAGCGGCGCGCAGGGCAGTGGCGGAGGGATGGATAAAAATGGAAGCACCATCAACAGGACGGGTACTCAGCCTTATCAGAGACTCCTTCTTGATGGAAAAACTGACGGCGATTGTACACCACACTATGGACTCTTTCCCTAAAACATGGGCCCCATGGCTCTCATACGATCCTAACTGCACTATCTGAGAATTTGGGTTGTTTTGATATGTGCTGCTTACCTCATAACTTGTTTCCTCTCCCCGACAGGCCAGCACTCATGGTGATTTCCAGTGGTCAGTATGCTGCCTCTTTCTTCTGCATCTGAGACCGGGCCCCCCCCCACCCCACCCCTCTTCTTTCCTTTCCCTCGCTCTTCCTTTTTTCTCTTCTCTTTTTACTTTCTTTTTATACATAAAAACAGGTAGCTACCCCGCAACGAATCTGGACGGGGGACTCTATTAGGCAGAGATGCTTCGGCTTGATACTTTGCATTGGTGTTACTGTTTTCCCCCCTCCCCTTTCTATTTTTCTGTATCCTCAGCAACATCGATCTATGCTACTGAAAAATAAAGTCTTTAAAAAAAATAGCCGATTTGGAAAGTGAGATGAATGGGAGAATTTTTCTGGTTTGGCTATTTTGACCTAGAATTTTCCATTCTCCAGTCATTCTCCTGCTTTTCACTGCTCTCTGAATAACCCCTGATAGTGTCATATGTGCTTATATATCGTTTATAAAACATAATAACCATTAGGTTGCTCTTTATATAATATCTTTATCTTCATAAATACATTTTCAGACAATTAATGTACAGAGTTACATGACGGTTATTTAGTGCGGTTTGTGACTGTGGAAACAATTTGGTTAAAAATAACAAAAAACACAACTTTGTTATAAGTCAGATAACAGTTTGCAGCTTTAGGCTGGGGTCAGACGAGCATAGTGTTCACGTCCGTGATTGCACCTAAAAGTACATCCGTGATAGCATGATCCATGGGCCCAAACAGTTCTAATTTTGTTTCATCAGTCCACAGAACACTATCCCAAAACCTCTGTGGTTTGTCCACATGACTTTTGGCATACTGCAGTCGACTCTTCTTATTCTTTGGAGACAGCAAGGGGGTGCGCCTGGGAGTTCTGGCATGGAGGCCTTCATTACGCAGTGTGCGCCGTATTGCCTGAGCTGAAACTTCAGTACCCACATCGGACAAATCTTTTCTCAGTTCCTCAGCAGTCACACGGGGACTTTTCTCCACTCTACGCTTCAGGTAGCACACAGCAGTCGAAGTCAGCATCTTCTTTCTGCCACGACCAGGTAGCGTTTCAACAGTGCCCTTTGCCTTGAATTTGCGAATGATGCTTCCTATGGTCTCTCTTGGTATGTTTAACATCTTTGCAATCTTCTTATAGCCATTGCCCTTCCTGTGAAGAGTAATCATCTCTTCTCTTGTCTTCCTGGACCATTCTCTTGACTTCACCATGTTTGTAACCACACCAGTAAATGTCTAGAAGGAGCGGAGTATCACAGTCATTTTAAAGCTGCCTAATTGGTGCTTATTATGCTTTATTGCTGCTCCGTGACATCCACATGTGTTTTCAATACCTGATTGAAAACACTTGAATGAACCTCTGTTCTTCAGAGTGGTAGTCTTTAAGGGGTTGAATAATTGTGTCAATGAAGAATTCAAAAAATAAACATTTACTACTGTATTACAAAACCAATTGAGGTCATTTTAGTTGCATATGGTTCTTTAAAAAGTCCTTGTAGGATTTCATTCTGAATACAATTACAAATGTACACTAAATTCCCTAAAACCCTTCACAGCATTGGGGGTTGAATAATTTTGAACACAACTGTAGAACTGTCCCATGGATGATGAGGATTGGATTCAGAGGATGTAGGGTTGAACTGAGCAATCCATTCCGTGTGGACTCAGACTGGCTGCAGGCATGGCGCCTGTACAACTTGCCACAATGTAACTGAAGACACTACACACAGTGACTGAATAGAAGGGATTAATCGTGCCTGTACATATTTACCCATAACAATGTGTCTCCTCCATTTAGTACACGGATTGTTTACTCAGGAGGGACAAACGGGCTTTATCCCGGTATTCTGGTGGTATCAGAATACAGCCTACCTGATCAAAGAAATGCCTAGGGCAGCTTCCATCCCCAGATATACCATTGCAGCATTAATCCCAGTGGAACCTGTAGCCTATCCTGATGATACATACATGGATATACACCATTCTTTTCTGTATACCAGGATGTTTTATAGCCACTTCATTAATAAGTGCTTTTCCATGCAACCACTGGCAGGAAACCATTTTTTAATGGAAAACCACGTTACCCTTTAACCCCATGAACCCCCACACAATCTAAACACACTGTGATATTACAGTACATTAAAGGGTCTATTCACCAAGCACCGATTTGCACCAAACAATGAATTTCACCATTCAGTGCAATTTCGGGGCAGTTCGTCTATTCACTAATCTGTCATTTCACCAAATACAGGCAATTTTTTTACATTTTTTTTGGGAGATAGGATCTTACCAGGAAGGATACATTGAGATTTCTCTCGTTTTCAAGAATGTCCTGGGTGGCGAGTATGTACCGTTAGGTGTCTTGCCCAAGGACACTTACTGGAGAGGTGCTCGCTGTGATCGAACCCATGACTCCACAGGTTTTCTCCACGCAGAGCAGTGATGTTACCTCTACTCCACCCAGCCGGCGAAATACGGTGCAGTTCACTGATCTTCAGTGATAGAGAAATTGTCCCAAAGAGAAGTAATGGTTAATCTATTCACAGTACGCCGATCTGCATCGAAGTGTCGGTGAAATGCCCTGATTTTGGTGTTTCAGTTTAACAGGTTTAACCTGGCGAATCCCATAGGATTCAATGTAATATCATTTTTAATTTTTTTTAAAAAGTTTCATCTTTTTATTTTCAGCAAAAAGCTTTATGTTTTTTTGGAACACCTTTTTGTAATTTTTGTTTCTCAATTTTTATAACAGGCGGTGTTTTTTTAATTATTATCTTTTAATTAATTTTTATTGGTTTAAAACCTATTAGGAGAATAAAAGAGTTCGGGGGTTTTTTGGTTTGTGTTTTTTTTGCAGTTCGGTGGATTTCGCTAAGGCCACTTTGGCGCTCTTCTGTGCTCTTTGGCGCTGTTCTCCAACTTTTTCATGAGGCTTCGGCAACTCCATCTTCAGCGCACTACATTGACCATCCGGTGAATAATGAATTCACCGTACTGTTGGCAAAATGGAATCACAAACTGCGGTGAAGTGAAAAGCGCTGAAATTTTGGTGCTTAGTGAATAGACACTTTAGAGTCTGTAAGCAGGCTCCCTCTTCTGGTCAAACACAGTATCGCAGTTGGGAATGACGCGTCTCCAACATCCAGGCACTTCAAAGAATTCCAATACACTGACTGTCATGTCCGATGAACTGTAAATTTAGGAACATATTCTGGAGTCCATTTGCAATCGAAATTCATTTGCAATAAATAAAATCCAATTGCATTACTGGAGAATATGTCTAGATCGAGTTAACTCACTCTTGGGCACCTGATGGTACATCTGAAGCGCGGATACGCTATTTAAAATAGAGTTCCTTTTTGCCCATAAATAATTGGGAAGATGCTGCTGACAGCTAACGTGGGCAGTCTGAGCGAAGGTGACACACTCTCTGCATGCTGACATCAATAGAGACGGATCTAGGGAACGGCAGCCAGGAAATGCAAAATCCCACATACTGGTGAAATAAGTGGATGGAGGAAGCTCCTCTCCTTCACCCAGAAATTTTGCCAGATTAGGGCAGCAGGTGGGGGGGCACTCCTCACATTCTGACCGCTTTAAAAAGATGAAGTGTCAAGGATGAGTAGAAAGTTCCTTTAACTTTGTTGTGGTAGTGAATGGATTAAATAGGCATTAAAGAGACTATCCTGCCTAAAACTCATGACTCCTTTATCTCACACGCAACTAAATAACACAAACAAATACATAATATTAAGACAAATAAGTAATATCATGTGTCTGGTGAGGTGCTGGGAGGCTGGCCCTTATAACACACTGGGGGGAGCAGCAAAAACCAAATTAAAAAAATTTACAGGGTCATTCAATGAGATCCAAATGGCTGCCGAAAAGGGAACCGAACGCTGAAAATCAGCGTTCGGTTACCTTTCTTGGCCATTCGGCTATCCAGAGAGCAGGCAATTCGCCAAATCCTGGCGAATTGCCTGCAAATATGGTGCCTGTTCGATGGCAGTGAATCCCATAGAGAAGCAATGCTTCGGCTATTCAGAGAGCGAAAGCCAGCAGTGAAAAGTAGCCGAATTGCCCTGCCATTTGGTGGTTTCATGCAGCAGATTTATGCAGGCGAATCCCATAGGCTTCAATGTTAAAAATACTCCCGTTTTAATTCAATATCTAGTAAACCGTTTATTATAATATTCTGCGGTAAAGAGTCTCTTTATAGATTTTTTTAGGATATTTTAAGCATTTTTCGGGATTTTTTTTAATTTACTTTTTTAACTTATTTTTTCTGTAACAGCCCTTTTTATTATCATTCCCTGGACCTCATATGTAAAATTTCAGACATTTTCGCTCAGTAGTTTCTTTGCAAACAGCGTTTCACTTTTCAAACATTCAAGCGTACGGTTTTTTTTAATTTATTCACTCCATTCGTCTGCGGTGTCAGGTTTTTCTGGCGGCTGCGCTGCGTGTGATCGGCTCCTGCTCAGGTTTTTCTTGCGTTTTCGGCAGGGTTAATCCAGATGTTTTTGCGGGGTTTCTGTGTGCCTTCGCCGGGTTTTGTGGTGAGTTTTCGGCGACTTTCCCTGCAATTCGGGGAACTGTGGTGCTTGCTGAATACACAGCAGGGTTGCCGAAATGGGATCGCCAAATCGAACCGAATTGAACGAAAAGTCACCGAACGTGCTGTGACTTTTCGATTCTCTTTGAATAACCCTGTAAATAATAATAAAATTACACTAAAAGAGAGATCACCCTTGCTTTTGTTCTTGCTTTTGTTTTTTTTAGTTTTTTTGATCCGCGTATGTCTTTTGTGTATTCCGAGTCCGGTTGTGTGGCTCGCCTTCTAATACCCATCTCAGAGCCTTGTAGCTGTATTGTTTGAAAACTCAATGAAACTGTTTTTTAAAAGAATTTTTTTTAAAAAAAAAAGAGAGAGATCACAGGTTTGCCCAGAGGGTGTGTCGGGTAAGCCTGGGCACAACCTAACTCTGGGTAAACTGGTTCTACGTGTATGCCTTTTAAGTCCCTACCGACACTGTTTTGCCTGTTCCTTATCTTGTTCATAATGACGGGCACGACAATTTATGGTTTGTAATTACTTACTGCTTGTAATTAAGAAATGTTCCAGGTTCACAACTGCATGGCACGGCCTGCGCACAATCACAACCAGATCACAACCTAGTTGTTAAATGGCGAGACACAAAAATGAAAAACTTGCGTGAGCCTTTTGCCCATCTGCAACTCCGCATTAATGGCTCTATGCCTTGAAAAATAACAAAAACAGATGTGTAACAAGTAGCATCTAGACTAACCTCTGTTGTTGCGTAAAAATAGCAAAAAAAATAAATATTTAAATGAAACTATTTTAATGTTGCTATGGGCAGGAACTGTGTGTAATATATCTGCCCTAATATTACCGAAAAAGGCACAATAGATTTTCTGTACTCCTCGAATGGCTCTATTCTGGCTGACACAATCTATCAGCAGCTCGATACCAAATCTTTTCTAGCTGATGTACACATGCAGAGGCACTGCCACGTGTACTGGCTGGAATGCATAGGGCCCCATGGACCCCAGCCTGATCACATATGATTTCTGGCCAAGCTCGATTGAATGGAGATGTGCAAGACTCACGGAAAGAGCTGCAAAGAGACACTGAGAACGATTTGATCCTAGTCTTCCTCTGCTCCTGGCCACAGGAAGTGGCAGATTGTGCCATCTTCTGCATGATGAGATCTCAGGTAAGTAAAGTACTTTGTGATCGATTTACATAAATGTGTTAAGTGATTTTACATAGCAAATTCACTTAACACCAGCTTCTGAAAGCCAGTGTCACCTGCCACAAGGGGAGTCTTATTCTGTAAAAAAGAAAAAAAAAATCCCCCCCCCCAATAATTTAGACCCCTGTGTCTCTGGAAACCTAAGGGCTAGAGGGACAAATGAGGTATCATTGGAAACACCAGGTTATGGCAGATATCACAATCCTGACATTATGCCATTATCTGAATGTGTTTAAAAAAAATTTAAACAATGTACCATGTCCATTTCATTTATTTAATTTAACAAGAAATATACTTATTAAAGCTTTTATTTTTTATAAACAACATGGCCAGGCCTAGCATCATCGGAAAGGCCAGACTCAGGTCTTTGCAATGATACCTCATATGAGCCTGTATGTAAGGGGTTAGTAACCTTGACATTTCAGATGTTTTGGAATGACATCTCCCATGATGCTCAGCTACTCATTATGTTAGTGGAGCCTCAAGGAAAATGTATCTCAAAAACATCTGGAAGGCCAAGGCTGCTGACTCTTGCTGTAGGACATATGGTATTAGAGATACATGGGTCCAAAATATCGTAAATATAAATCGGTCTATCCCTAATGAATGAATATATACTGTAGATCATATACACTAAACATACATACATACACACATATATATATATATATACATACATATATATATTTTATATTACACACACACACCAGGGCTCAACATTTCAAGTCACGAGCTACTATTCAGGCTTTAAGAGAAACTTGTCACCAGTTGCCCCGCCTATCCCGTCCTTAACTCCACCCCTAAACACACCCTATTAAATTATCTTATGAAATGACACGCTTTCATTTTTTATTCAGAATAAAGTTACAAAAATAAACAACAACAATAACCAGACCTCAGACACATGTATACCCAGACACAGACCCCAGATACATGTATAGCCAGACATCAGACCCAAGTTGTATCATCCATTAAGTACACAGATTCCTCTCCAACTGTTTTTAGGACCAAATTAATTTGGGGTATATTCATCTGATAGGCTCCCCTTGATATAATAATCTCTTTTTATTATTCATATGCCAGGTTCTCAATAGGAGGTTAGAAGACCCCAGAGTCAGTTCTCCCTCTTGGATGCTTATACAGATGAAAATTCGTTTGTGATACTTCCATCCCCATTTTTTTCTTTTTTTGCTCCTTCCGTATCACCTATCACGGGCAAGTGTGCCTTACAAAATTCCCGGATCAATAAGAGGTTTGATGTGTCTCCACGATACAGTGACCTGACAGCAGTATCTTCAGACAGAGAAAATGCCGGATACAGCGTGTAAACTAACAGAAAGTAAGAACCGTCCGCCAAGTTGACAGCACGCCGGAAGTGACACCAGGACCAGAAAAGCTCGGCAGCCTCTTACTTTCCCTTAGATTACAGTGCTTTTTTTCTGGAAAAATAGGTGGGGGTACTCTCACACCCGGGGAAAAACTGATTATTATGACTATTTTCATGTCCTAATAAACAATAGTTGTAGTTCCCTTTTATATGGTCTTCCTTTAAGTGAACCATATTTTTTAATACGGTGTTCCTTTAAATGAGCTACCACTATTGGTGTAACCCTATGGGGATTATCCACTAAATTGCTCTGTTGCAAGAAAAGTCTGTACTGCAGTGCAGTTAGCTGGGTTTTTTGCAACACTGGCACTGAGTGGATAATCCCCTAGAATTTGGGAGCACCACAGCAAAGAAACACAGTAATGCGCAGTGTGTATGAGCTCCACAGCAATGAAACTCAACCATCCACAAGTACTGTTTGAATAATATTGGGGGACTAGAATGAGAGGGTGTCTGACCTTGAACACCCCCACATGGTGGTAACAGCAGGACCAGGTGAACATACCTGTGTTGCCAGAGCTGATATTTTTAAATGCGGTTTTGAAGTGTATTTGGAAGCAACAGCAGCAGTTTTTTTTTTGTTCTGAGGTCTGCCTGTCATGGAGTCCCTGCAGAGCAATGGAGCCAGGACTTAAATTTCCACCTTCTCCCGTTCCAGGGTGCACCACACACTGTCTGGAGCTGCTGGGGGTAAGGCAGCAGTGTAGACTTCTTTTGGCATGCCCTCCTCTTGACATCAGCAGAGGGGACCAGGCACCAGCAAGGAGGAAGGGACCAGGAGGAGAGAGAGCATGCTTTCGAATCCAGCACCACGGGGGAGTCTGCTCTCTGACCTGGCAGATACAATGCAGCTTGCTGGGCACTGGCTGCATCTTAGAGGAGGAGCAGCAGGGACACAGCGCCAGGCGGATAGTTTAAAAATTTGGATCCCTGTCAAGGCAAGTGACCAGGGATTCAAATATTTTTTTTGCACCCCCTCCTGGTCTTGCGCGCTTAGACGGCAACCTGTACCGCCTTACAGTGCCAGCTCCTCTGATCACACCGCTTGCCTGACAATCCGCAGCTCTGGCAGATGTGTGTAAATATGCTGCACCCCCTCTCCCCATGCTGCTCAAAGTTTCAGCGGCTGCAGAGAGAGGGATGCAGCATGTTTACACACGTCTGCCAGAGCTGGGGCACTGAAGAAACAGGGGATATTTTATTTAACCAGTCCTCCCTTGTCACTTACTGGGAGAAGAGGTGGTTTATCGGTCCCTACATACACTCCTGACAATCGGAAGCGCTCAGGAGCAATATGAGCTGCCGAGCGCTTCCGATTCTCTGCCTGCCACTGCAGGAGGAAGGAGGAGCATCATGCTGTCTCCTGTTAGTTCGGACTGGTGGTGAGGTGCCAGTACTCAGTGGTGAGTACCAGCGAGTACCCCCTGAAAAAAAGCCCTGGATTACATGCTGTACCCGGCGTGGCCTCTGTCTCATGATGCTGCTGTCAGGTCGCTGTTTTGGGGAATCACGTCAAACCTCAGGGTGATCAGGGCTCACAGACCGAAGTTTAACCAGCCTGTCGGAGAAACGTGTGGGAGGTGAGAGACTCCCCAACTGGCCAGCAAGGGCTGGAAACACAGTTTCATGGAGCGGGAGCAATTTTCAGGGCCTATCAGAGGGGGGGGGGGTCGCTGGCCGACCGCCATCTTGGATTCTCCGGCCGGTGGCCAGGCATTAAATAAAAGAAAGCTACTGCCAGAATACCTAGCGCAGGCAGCACAATATAATTTATCGTGCTGCCTGCATGTGCATTTCCACTCGCCAAATGCGAGTAGAAATTTTGAGCCCTGTTATACACTATAGGGTCTATTCACTAAGCACCGAAATTTCAGTGATTTTCACTTTGGCGCAGTTTGGTGCGCTTCAGCGATTACATTTCACCAACAGTATGGTGAACTCACTATTTAGCGAATGGTCACCATAGTGCACCAAAGCTGGAGTTGCTGACGTTTCATACAAAACTTGGAGTACGTCGCTGAAGAGCACCGAAAAGCGCCAAACTGGCCTTGGGAAATTCCACTGATCCGTAAAGAAAAAAAATAAACTCTTGTATTCTCCTAATAGCTGTTTAAACCAATAAAAATGCAATAAAATGTGTCTAAATATTAAAAAAGATATTTTAGAAAAAATAAAAAAAAGGTCTGTTACAGAATTTTAAAAAAAGCCCTTTAAAAGAATTGGGAAACAAAAATGTTGTTCAAAAAAATACAAAAAGGTGTTCTAAAATGTTTTTTAAAAAAAGCTTTTTGCTGAAAAAGAAACTAAATTAACTTTTTTTTATTAAAATGAATCCCAGATAATCCAGGCATTTCACTAACAGGGTTATCCAAAGAGATTCGAATTGCTTGAGAAAGGTAACCGAACGCTGAAAATCAGTGTTCGGTTACCTTTCTTGGCCATTCGTATATCCAGAGAGCAGGCAATACACCAAATCCTGGCGAATTGCCTGAACATACGGTGCCTGTTCGGTGCCTGTTCGAGGGCAGTGAAATCCCCATAAAAAGCACTGCTTCGGCTATTCAGAGAACACAAACCAGCAGTGAAAGGTTCCCCTAATGTCCTGCCATTCGGTGGTTTCATTCGGCAAGTTTATTCAGGAGAATCCCATAGGCTTCAATGTTAAAAATATTCCCGTTTTAATTCAATATCTAATAAACCGTTCATTATAAAATTCTGCAGCAAAAAGTCTCTTTATTTATAGATTTTTTAGGATACTTTAAGCATTTTTCTGATTTTTTTTTTTTTTTTTTTCAGTTTACTTATTTTTTTTGTAACAGCCCTCTTTATTATCATTCCCTGGACCTCCTGTGAAAATTTCAGACATTTTCGCTCAGTAGTTTCTTTGCAAACAGCGTTTCATTTTCCCAGATTCATACAAATGGTTTTGCTAATTTATTCACTGCCTCCTTTACGTCACAGCTGCTTCGGCTCTGTGTGATTCGGCTCCTGTGAAGGTTAATCCAGATGTTTTTGCTCGTTTTCAGCGTGCATTCGGTTAGTTTTCGTCAGG
This sequence comes from Leptobrachium leishanense, assembly GCA_009667805.1. Classification (NCBI taxonomy): domain Eukaryota; kingdom Metazoa; phylum Chordata; class Amphibia; order Anura; family Megophryidae; genus Leptobrachium; species Leptobrachium leishanense. The sequence continues at coordinate 477,160,791 of CM019063.1, forward strand.
TTTTCGGCAGCTTTTCCCTGCAATTCGGGGACCCTGTGCCAGTGGCGTAGCGTGGGGGGGGCTGGGGAGGCCGTGGCCCCGGGCGCAGTTTTGTTAGGGGCGCATAATTTCAAAAGAAATTTGCGCCCCTAAAACTTGAGGCCCAGACTGACCCGCCGGGCCCTCGGGCGCCACCCAAGGGCCCGCGGATTGAGGGGACCCAGATGCCGGGCAGCAGGATTGCCTGCCCGGTCCTGAACAGTGAGTCCGTCCGTGTTGAAGGGGAGGCAGCTGCGTGCAGGCGGTCACGTGGTCCGGCTAATCAGGTGGTACTGAGTCTCTGTACCACCTGACTGGCTGGACCGCGTGACATGCGCACGCACACAGCCGCCTCCCCTTCAACACGGACGGACACACACGCTGTTCAGGAACGGGCAGGCACTCCTGCTGCCCGGCATCTGGGCCCCCTCAACCCCTGCTGGATCCGGAGCTGCGGCATATCCATGTGTGAGCTGGGGCAATATCCATGTGTGAGCAGGGGCAATATCCATGTGTGAGCTGGGGCAATATCCATGTGTGAGCTGGGGCAATATCCATGTGAGAGCTGGGGCAATATCCATGTGAGAGCTGGGGCAATATCCATGTGAGAGCTGGGGCAATATCCATGTGAGAGCTGGGGCAATATCCATGTGAGAGCTGGGGCAATATCGATAACGTGTCCACAGGTTGGGGGGGGCGCACAATTCTTGGCTGGCCCCGGGCGCTGACAACCCACGCTACGCCACTGCCCTGTGCTGTTTGCTGAATACACCGCAGGGTCACCGAAATGCAATCGGCAAAAGGAACCGAATTGAAGAGAACGAAAGGTCACCGAACGTGCGGTGACTTTTCGAATCTCTTTGGATAACCCTGTAAGACTTCGATGCAGTTCAGCGTTCTATGAATATACGAACCATTACTTCTCTGTGCGAAAATTTACCTGCCACCAAAGATCACTGAACTGCACTGTATTTCGCCGTCATTTCGCCTGTATTTGGTGAATTGGCAGTTTAGTGATTAGGCGAACTGCTAAGTAATTCACCGTTCGATGCTATTCGGTGGCAAGTTCAGTGCGTAGTAAATAACCTCTTATATTTCATGTTATATACTATATATATTATACATTGTATATACTGACTATATATAATATATTATACATCACGTTATAAACTATATTCATGTTATATATAACATACTACTATAAATTAAACATTTTTTTGCTTAAAAAAATCTGAGTTGTAGGGCAGCGTGTTTGTTATAAACTGACTGTATATTATACACTACATCTCATGTTATAAACTGACTGTATATTATACACTACATCTCATGTTATAAACTGACCGTATATTATACACTACATCTCATGTTATAAACTGACCGTATATTATACACTACATCTCATGTTATAAACTGACCGTATAATATACACTACGTATCATGTTATATACTGACCGTATAATATACACTACGTATCATGTTATATACTGACCGTATAATATACACTACGTATCATGTTATATACTGACCGTATAATATACACTACGTATCATGTTATATACTGACCGTATAATATACACTACGTATCATGTTATATATTGACCGTATAATATACACTACGTATCATGTTATATACTGACCGTTATAATATACACTACGTATCATGTTATATATTGACCGTATAATATACACTACGTATCATGTTATATACTGACCGTATAATATACACTACGTATCATGTTATATACTGACCGTATAATATACACTACGTATCATGTTATATACTGACCGTATATTATACACTACATCTCATGTTATAAACTGACCGTATATTATACACCACATTCCATGTTATATACTGACCGTATATTATACACCACATTCCATGTTATATGCTGACCGTATATTATACACTACATCTCATGTTATAGACTGACCGTATATTATACACCACATTCCATGTTCTATGCTGACCGTATATTATACACTACATCTCATGTTATAAACTGACCGTATATTATACACCACATTCCATGTTATATGCTGACCGTATATTATACACTACATCTCATGTTATAAACTGACCATATATTATACACCACATTCCATGTTATATGCTGACCGTATATTATACACTACATCTCATGTTATAAACTGACAGTTTATAACATGAGATGTAGTGTGTAATATACAGTCAGTTTATAACATGAGATGTAGTGTATAATATACAGACTGTATATTACACACTACATCTCATGTTATAAACTGACTGTATATTATACACTACATCTCATGTTATAAACTGACTGTATATTACACACTACATCTCATGTTATAAACTGACTGTATATTATACACTACATCTCATGTTATAAACTGACTGTATATTACACACTACATCTCATGTTATAAACTGACTGTATATTACACACTACATCTCATGTTATAAACTGACTGTATATTACACACTACATCTCATGTTATAAACTGACCGTATATTATACACCACATTCCATGTTATAAACTGACCATATATTATACACCACATTCCATGTTATATGCTGACCGTATATTATACACTACATCTCATGTTATAAACTGACCGTATATTACACACTACATCTCATGTTATAAACTGACCATATATTATACACCACATTCCATGTTATATGCTGACCGTATATTATACACTACATCTCATGTTATAAACTGACTGTATATTACACACTACATCTCATGTTATAAACTGACTGTATATTATACACTACATCTCATGTTATAAACTGACTGTATATTACACACTACATCTCATGTTATAAACTGACTGTATATTACACACTACATCTCATGTTATAAACTGACCGTATATTATACACCACATTCCATGTTATAAACTGACCATATATTATACACCACATTCCATGTTATATGCTGACCGTATATTATACACTACATCTCATGTTATAAACTGACTGTATATTACACACTACATCTCATGTTATAAACTGACTGTATATTACACACACTACATCTCATGTTATAAACTGACTGTATATTATACACTACATCTCATGTTATAAACTGACTGTATATTACACACTACATCTCATGTTATAAACTGACCGTATATTATACACCACATTCCATGTTATAAACTGACCATATATTATACACCACATTCCATGTTATATGCTGACCGTATATTATACACTACATCTCATGTTATAAACTGACTGTATATTACACACTACATCTCATGTTATAAACTGACTGTATATTACACACTACATCTCATGTTATAAACTGACCATATATTATACACCACATTCCATGTTATATGCTGACCGTATATTATACACTACATCTCATGTTATAAACTGACTGTATATTACACACTACATCTCATGTTATAAACTGACTGTATATTACACACTACATCTCATGTTATAAACTGACTGTATATTACACACTACATCTCATGTTATAAACTGACTGTATATTATACACCACATTCCATGTTATATGCTGACCGTATATTATACACTACATCTCATGTTATAAACTGACTGTATATTATACACCACATATTTGTACATACAATACATGACACACAGAATATTTATGTTTGCTTTATTGTTTACTTTTATACATACATACATACATAACCCCCTGTCTGTATTCATAGCACTCAGCCCTGAAATCACGTCTTCCTCACTGGCCGGGCACAGGATGCCATGCTATGCCCAGCGGAGCCAGAATCCTTACCTGCCAGTTCCCTCCTCAGATTCCTCCGCAAAGGGGTGAAAGAGCAACCGGTCAGCAGGCGGAGGGACTCAGCGTGCGAATGAAGAGAGCGTGTGGTGTGGTTCCAGCCTGGGACACACCGATTTAGGGGCGGGGCTCAAAAGAGCGGCATGAGATGCCATGGTAACCAGGTCCTGCAGGGAATGCTATGGGTTAGCCTAACATTCCACGGGCGTGGTCAGTTATTGACGGGTGGGGTCTTTGAAAGCACCGGGAGGCGTGTTTTGATGACGTTGTTGATTCTGGGTTTCGGTCCTTGCGGCGTCTTTTAGCGTCGTAATCCGTTTCCATGGTGACTGCGGTTTTTTCCTCCATGCTTTTTTCAAGAAATTAAAGCTGGTTATTTTTGTATTTTTGGTGATAAGGATGGCTTAACGTGTCCTGACCATATGTTTGCCTGACCTGGGGATCACTCCACTATAATGTGTGCACCCTGACTGGCATCATATCATACCCCTGCCAAATCACACTGACCTCTGGGATGTGGCAGACACAGTGCCCTGCCTTACACGGCTCTACAATGTACCCGGGGGAGGGGAGGAAAAAATACACTGAAAATTACCTAAAAGTTCAATCCTTTTACAATATTCTCACTTTTCTGTTTATTTTATGATTTTGGTTTAACCAAATTCAGGGTCTGCAACCTTAGCCCTCTAGGGGCTCTATTACATTCTTCGCGCAAACGTTAAGGCGTTTGTAAAAATGCATTAACGCAAGGGGCAAAACCCTTTGCGCTGAACGTGGTATTACAATGTCTGCGCAAAAAATGCACGTTAACATTTAACACGGGTGAACCTGCGCGAACCCTTTGCGAGCGTACTGTACTGCGCGCGTCCTATACTTAACATTGTGAGCGCAAATGCGTTTGTGCGCTGGTACGCGGATGGTATTACATTCTTTGCGCAAAATTTAACGCACCGCGTTTGCGCGCATAATTTTAAATCTTTGAAAACCTGGTGGTAACGGCAAATCTGAACGTCCTGGCCGAAACCAAATACACCAGCGAAAAAAAAAAATTCAGCAAACTATAGTTACTAGGGATGAGCGTTCGGTACGGATCTGTTCGGAGTTCGAATCGAACATCGGCTGTTTGAAAGTTCGCGAACTTCGAACTTTTTGGGATGTTCGCCAAAAGTTGGAAAACAATTTTTTTTGAAAAAAGTATAAAAAATTATTAAAAAATACTAAAAAATCTAGAAATAGAGAGACTCTTTACTGCAGAATTTTATAAGCAACGGTTTATTAGATATTGAATTAAAACGGTAATATTTTTAACATTGAAGCCTAAGGGATAAAACATTCTTGTTACTAAAACATCAGGCAGACACAGCCCTCTAATCACGCATTGTAGAGGGCAGCCTGCCGGGGCCTCCCAAGGAACCCCTTGAGGAGCATGCAGCTGCCGGATGACAGAGCTGCGACTGTGCGGGCTAGCCACCCGGGTGCATGTGGCAGAGAGAGGCGGCGCACGGAGGGAGCCACTGCACCTGCGGCCACGGCAGACCCCCCCCCACAACCAGGATCCAGGGAGCCCCCGCTGACCACCAGGCGACACATGTAGTGGTAAGGCGACACATTTCTAAAAAAAAAAAAAAAATCCGAGGACATTTTTAAATGTCCCCGGGAGCATAAAATAATTTTTTTTTCTTTCTCTACCTTGCTGAATGTATTTAATTATATATATTAGATACATTCAGCCAGGTAGAAGGGGTGGCATGTGGGCTGCGCAGGGTCTCAGGCAGTGGTTTGTTTTTTTGTGTGTGTATATTTTTAGCAAATTTATAGGGGAAGGTAAGGGCAGGTATGATATATATATATAGATAAGATATATATCTATATTCTTATAAATATATATATCCAGACTTGTATTACACACACATTTTGGCAACTAATTGCCCCCCCCCCCATTTGGCTGATCCCTCCAGAAGAAAAGTTGAACCCGATAGAGGAGAGAATAATATATATATTCTCTGCTCTGTCGGGTTCAACATTTCTTCTGGAGGGATCAGCCAAATGGGGGGGGGGCGCATTTAGTTGAGATTGTCCACATGCCACCCCCCCCCAATGTGCGTATGTGTATATATGGTCTGAGGTCTGTGGGTGGGTGTATATATATATCTGCGTGTTGATATATACGTATATATAGGTCTACGTGTTGATATATACGTATATGTCTGTGTGTGGTATCAATGCATCCCTACTCTATACACAGCGCTCCGTGTCCCTATAATATATATGATCAGGGGTTACCTTTTTTTATATTTTTATACAATTTTATTAAAGTAACAGTAATTTTTGATGTATTTTATTCAGTAGAAACTTTTTTTGCCTATATAACATGTGCTTTGTGAAAATAAAACGGTTTTGTGTGTACATTTTAATTTAGTTAGTGGATTCCTGTCCAGTGCGGTGAGAATCAAACGTAATGCAGTGTAGACACGCTGCAAGGCGGAGCGGAGTGAAGTCAAGCCTGCAAAATGTTTGCTTCGCTACGCTGTGCGTCGCTACACGCTCAGTGTGTCTCAGCCTTTATTCCCTCTTTGCTAGTTTACCGAATCAGTTTGTATACTTGTTACTGACCCTGCTTGTTCTGAGGACCCGATCTGTTGCCGACTTTGCCTGCCATTTGACTATTCTCTCTGTGTATTCCCTGCCTGTTCTGTTTGCTTCCTGTTGCTACTGGTGTGCGCCGATTCTCACCATATACAGTAGCGCAGTACAAGTGCCTAAACATTGCTGACCTGGTTTTGTTATAGCTGCTGATGTAACTGAATAGATCGGGGATCTCTTCTGCATTACCAAAACCTCCACCACTGTACTCTTCCACAATAACACAGAGGGGTTACGGTGTGAAGGCACTTGCTGCTACCAAAGGCACATATACCAGATTCATATCATTTTAATATTGGACCACCCCTGCACTCTTCCACAATACCACAGAGGGGTTACGGTGTGAAGGCACTTGCTGCTACCAAAGGCACAATATTTGGGTGCACTGACGCCTGTACCAGATTCATATCATTTTAATATTTGACCGCAGGGTCCATCCCTGCACTCTTCCACAATACCACAGAGGGGTTACGGTGTGACGGCACTGTTGCCGACACTAAAGGTCCAATTTTAAAGCACCTATTGTTACTTTCATCCAAAGCCTGCATAAGTTTCACCATAATTTAGCCAAAAAAATCACTAAACTTGTTCTGCGTGTCCTAAACCGTCTCCTCTTTTTATACAGGCTGCCGCCCCAAGCAGTTGTTTATGAATAGATTAAAGGAAAACCATTTACCGTCATTTGAAATGTCATTTTTTTGTTTTTAAATGTTTCTATACATCCTACAAATCCGCCACTTCACGGGCAGGTTATGGGGACCTCCTAGGCACGATATTTGAAGGAATTTTTCGTTTTTATTCTTAACCTTTATTTCAAGGAAAACTCACTGTTCCTTTAAAATTGCTTTTTTAAAAAACTTTTTGTCCTTGTTTCCTGTCCCCCAGGGCACTACCCGGACCCCCATACACCTTTTATGGCAAATATCTTGCATATATGCCCTCTTGGAGGGCACTCTAAAAATCTAACTTTTGAGTCCCATTGACTTGCATTGAGTTCGAATCGTGTTCGAGTTCGAACTCAAACTTTTGAAATTGTTCGAGTTCGAATGCGAACCGAACACGGGGGTGTTCGGCTCAACACTAAGTACACATTCTACACATACCCAAACAATAAAATTGATCCGTTTCGTGTGTTTTTATTATTGCTGCAGCATATATACACAGATTGATTTTGACAATCGCAAAAACTTAAAGGGAGACAATTGTGGTTCTTAATTCTGATTGGCTGAATCGCGTGAAAAAACAGTCCGCACACTGATTTCTGCGCGCAACGTTAAAGCGCGTGCGTTTTTGCGCATCTTTTTATGCACGTTATTTTTTGATGGATGAAATAATGCGCGAGGATTGTAATACCAGCGTTAATTTACGCACGTTAACGTTTAACACTTCGTACAAAAATTCACGCGTTTGCCGTGCATTTTTGCGTGAAGAATGTAATAGAGCCCTAGATGTTTTGGAGCTACATCTCCCATGATGCTCAGCCATTTATTGGATTAGCAAATACTCATGGGGTATGCAGTTCCAAAACATCTGGAGGGCCAAGGTTCCAATTTCCCAGTGGTGTAGCGTGGGGGGGCCCCGGGGGCGTTTGCCCCGGGCGCAATTTTCTTAGGGGTGCAAAATTTCAAATGAAACTTGAACCACTAATATTTTCCAGGAGGGATCAGCAAGGTGTACACTCACAGACACTAGTGTCCGTGAGAGGCCCTTGCACGGGCAGTGTCCAGTTTTGCGGCGCTGGCGGTGACTTAGTACTCAGCGTCCAGAAGGGAGGACCAGGACAGAATATTCTGGTCTTGTCCTGGCTCCTCCTTAACACTGACATGAGTCACGTGAAGCATTATCCGACGGAACACCCTGTACCATGCTTGTCAGCCCCCCTTGAAGCCAGGTGCCAGCCCCACGCTGCTGGCAGCCATGCAGTCACTGAACAGGCAGGAGGGAGGGAGGCGCCTGCCCTGCAGCACATTTAAAATCCAGTCCCCACTAAGCCCCCTGGACAGCTTCCCCAAGGCCACCAGCAACTTCACGCAGGTAGGCGACACTGTTTGACACCAGAGCAGCGTGACCACCACACAGTGAGTGGGTACTGGGGGTATGGGGAGAGGTTGACTGGTGGTTCAGGGATAGAATGACTAGGGATACTGGGAGAGAGTGACTGGGAGTACTTGGATAGAGAGAGAGAGTGGCTGGAGGTACTTGGAGAGAGAGAGTGACTAGGGGGTACTGGGAGAGAGTGACTAGAGGTCATGGGCGTCCACAGCATAGGGCAAGGGAGGCACTCGCCCCCCCCTGGATCAACAGGCTTAAATTATAATTTATTCACTTCACGCTGCAGTTCCTGGGCTCTCCACTAGGCTGCACCAGCGTCACATCCCCACTCCACCTCCAATCCACCACGTGCTCTCCCTCACTTTGCATGCTGGGAGAGGCAGGGCTGAGATGCAGCTGCTACTATGGGCCACAGGAAAAAAGGTAATGATTGTCAAATAAATACTTTTTTATTAAGCTTGATGCCAGTGTCTTTATTTATGAGAGTTTACAGAGTTTACAATCTAAGAGTAGAGAAAGATTGTAATCTCTGGAGCAGGGTCCCCTCTCCTCTTAGATTGTAGGCCCTGGAGCAGGATCCCTTCTTAGGACACTCCTCTTAGAGTGTAAAATCTGGAGCAGAGGGGACCCTGCTCCAGAGTTTACAATCTAAGAGAAAGGACACTGCTCCAGAGCTTACAATAGTTCTCTTAGATTGTAAATTCTTGAGCAGGGTCTCCTCTTAGATTGTGAGCTCTTGAGCAGGGTCCCCTCTCCTCTTAGATTGTGAGCTCTGGGGCAGGGTCCCCTCTCCGCTTAGATTGTAAGCTCTGGAGCAGAGTCCCCTCTCCTCATAGATTGTAAGCTCTGGAGCAGAGTCCCCTCTCCTCTTAGATTGTAAGCTCTGGGGCAGGGTCCCCTCTCCTCTTAGATTGTAAGCTCTGGGGCAGGGTCCCCTCTCCTCTTAGATTGTAAGCTCTGGGGCAGGGTCCCCTCTGCTCTTAGGACCCTGCCCCAGAGCTTACAATCTAAGAGGAGAGGGGACCCTGCTCCAGAGCTTACAATCTAAGAGGGGAGAGGACCCTGCTCGAGAGCTTACAATCTAAGAGGAGAGGGGACCCTGCTCGAGAGCTTACAATCTAAGAGGAGAGGGGACCCTGCTCCAGATCTTACAATCTAAGAGGAGAGGGGACCCTGCTCCAGAGCTTACAATCTAAGAGGGGAGAGGACCCTGCCCCAGAGCTTACAATCTAAGAGAGGCTTGAGGAGAGGAGGGTGGTGTGTGTGTGTGTGTGTGCAGGGAAGGTGAGTGTGTGTGTATATATATATATATATATATATAATATATATATATAATTACACACACAGTATGTGTGTGTGTGGGAAGGGGGGTTGGTGTGTGTATGTATATATATTTATATTTGGAGTGGGGAGCTTGGTGTGTGTCACTATCTGTGTGTGGGGGGGGGTCATGGTTTGTGTATACAGAGATGGCCTTAAAAAACACTTCCCTTAGTGCCTTGATCCTGGGTGTGTGATTAGTCCGGTGCATTGAATGGCATTAACAGACTAGAAAATGCAACACTCTGATCAGACGCTTACACCTTTTATTCTTCAATTAGACTTGCATCATGTTTCGCAGCCTTTGTATTAATACACATTATTTTATGACTGTCCCCTTCATGACATTGTCAAAACGGCAGAATATGGATGCCATTAAAATTTTGCCCCCCCCTGTAAAAATTTCTGCGGACGCCCATGCTAGAGGTACTTGGCAAGAGAGTGACTGGGAGTACTGGGAGAGAATGACTGGAGGAAATGTAGCCGGGCAAAAACAGGTTCACTTTCAGAACGGCGCCGGACCAGACACAAGCAAGGATTGTCCAAACACGAGTCTCTTCAGGAAAGGCAAGAGTTTATTGTGTCGTCACACAAGTGCTCACACAGGATTGAATCGCTTAGAGTGAGCCTCGATTACACAGAGACATGAGGTTTTATGCCCCAAATACATAATTAGGTACATCCCCATCAGCCCACCTCCCTATGACACTTTATTCCACCCCACGTGGGTTAATACCTCCCATCATTAATTCGAGCACAAAGAACATTCCACATATAACTATAAATTGATACACTTCTCGTTAGTTTGACAGTCTGTGATTTGTTTGTGCTGTCTTTCTCCGGGCAGTGCCTCCCTCCCTATCGGCTATATTTATTCAGATGGCCTGGGGCCCGGTCTTCTATACTCCTTCGTCTTTCCGCGGGCCCCAACGACCTTGGAGTCGCTTTTCTCCTCCGTGCCAGGAACAGACAGAGATCCTTCATAAAGCTTTAATTGCTTTTCTGCTAATCTAAACGCATTCCTAAATTTCTACGTATACCTCATTCTAGTCTCAGCTACAAACCTGTCTAGTTATATACAAGTGAACCAATATTCTGAACAAGATGGCCGCCTGTGTACAATGGCGGCCGTCTTCCAGCCTATTTCCACTTCAGTACTTGGCGAGAGAGTGACTGAGGGTACTGGGAGAGAGTGACTGGGGGTACTGGGAGAGAAAGAGTGACTGGGGTACGTGAGGGAGAGAGTGACTGGGGGTCAGGGCCGGACTGCCCTACCGGGATGAATCCCGGTAGGCTGCTTAATCGTTGGGTCACTTTAGTATTAAAAATGCGAGCCCGCGGGTTGGTAGGGCCGGCCTGGGTAAACACTGCCTGGCCCCGGCGCAGCCCTGCCACTTGTTGCTTAATGATCAGCTCCGGTATCGGACTCTGGGAGTCCGAATCCGGAGCTGATTGGTCTTGTCTGATCTGACTCAGCCTCAGGGGCTGACCGCCGCTGCAGCGTGCCTCCCAGATACTGAGCCCCGTTCAATACCTCAGCAGCTGCTGAATTGCTGCAGCGCAGCAATTCAGTTTGCTGCAGCAGTGTCATTGAACCCTTTGGATGCGAATTTTGAATCCAAAATGGCCGACGATTTTTTAATGAAAGATGCAGATTGTTTTTCGTATCACTTGGACAAAATATGATAAAGAAAAGCAGTCAGCACAATTCCGTTTTGTATGCACACACCACAAATGACAGTTTTTATTGAATAAACGTTATGTTTACTTCTGAAACAAAATATAAATTGAGCTGTAATATATGTCTATGTGCAGGGGTAAATAATAAATAAATATTTTGTGCTTTGGTGAACAAAAATCTCCAAATTAACATTGCTGTACGGAATTGTTACTTGCTTCGTGGCGGCGGCCATCTTGCTGTACAGAATTGTTACTTGCTTCATGGCGGCGGCCATCTTTAATACGTCACACTCAGCTACTCGCAGCATCTCCTCGGGTCGCTGCAAGTGCTAAGTTAGCAGTGCTGAGCGCTGAGTGGCTGAACGGCGTTCAATGGCAAGTTGCTAACTTAGCACTTGCAGCGGCTGAGGTATTGAACGCGCCTCTGAACTCACTGCTTTGAACACGCGCTGCATTGGCTCCACCCCTTCTCTCACCACGTGATGCCAACTTCATCCCTCCAGTGCTCAATCATTTTCACCATATTTGCTCATCATGTATAAATGCTACTTGATTCTTTACTTTAAAACCCAGGCAAAATCTACATCTTTGTACTAAGCAGATTCAAAATTGTACAGACTCCAGGAGCTGATAAAACTGGTCTGTGCATCGCTGCCATTATAGACGAACAGCACACAAATATTCTGACTTGAGCAGGGGTCAAGTCCTGGGAAAAAAAGTGAGGGAACTCACCCACGAATTCCACAACCCCCATTACCTGAAGAAAAAATATATATATATATATATATATATCACGAGTATAGCAGTGCGTGCCGGTGATACCATTTTTATTGGGTTAACTTTACATTTAAAAGACAAGCTTTCAAGAGTGTAAACTGGAAACTATACTGATCAGTGAAAGGTATCACTACGTACAGGTATACTCGTGATTGTGGCAACTGGACTAACGCATTATATATATTATATATATATCTCCAGGCACAGACCCCCAGAATAATATACACAGTGCTGAACCCCCAGAATAATATACACAGCGCTGAACCCCCAGAATAATATACACAGTGCTGAGCCCCCAGAATAAAATACACAGCACTGAGCCCCCAGAATAATATACACAGCGCTGAACCCCCAGAATAATATACACAACATTGTGCCCCCAGAATAACATACACAGCACTGAGCCCCCAGAATAACATACACAACACTGAGCCCCCAGAATAATATACACAGCGCTGAGCCCCCAGAATAACATACACAACACTGAACCCCCAGAATAACATACACAACACTGAACCCCCAGAATAACATACACAGCACTGAGCCCCCAGAATAATATACACAGCACTGAGCCTCCAGGATAATATACACAGCACTGAGCCTCCAGGATAATATACACAGCACTGAACCCCAAGAATAATATACACAGCACTGAGCCCCCAGAATAACATACACAGCACTGAACCCCAAGAATAATATACACAGCACTGGTTATATGGATATATTTTCCCCAGTTCACATGGATATAATTGCCCCCAGTTCACTTGGATATAATTGCCCCCAGCTCATATGGATAATGCCCCCCCAGCTCTCATGGATAATGCCCCCAGGTCTCATGGATAATGCCCCCAGCTCTCATGGATAATGCCCCCAGCTCTCATGGATAATGCCCCCAGCTCTCATGGATATGCCCCAGGTCTCATGGATATTGCCCCCTGGTCTCATGGATAATGCCCCAGCTCTCATGGATATTGCCCCCTGGTCTCATGGATATGCCCCAGCTCTCATGGATAATGCCCCAGCTCTCATGGATAATGCCCCAGCTCTCATGGATATTGCCCCAGGTCTCATGGATAATGCCCCAGCTCTCATGGATAATGCCCCCAGGTCTCATGGATAATGCCCCAGCTCCCATGGATAATGCCCCAGCTCTCATGGATAATGCCCCAGCTCTCATGGATAATGCCCCAGGTCTCATGGATATTGCCCCAGGTCTCATGGATAATGCCCCAGCTCTCATGGATAATGCCCCAGCTCTCATGGATAATGCCCCAGCTCTCATGGATAATGCCCCAGCTCTCATGGATAATGCCCCAGCTCTCATGGATAATGCCCCAGCTCTCATGGATAATGCCCCAGCTCTCATGGATAATGCGCCCAGGTCTCATGGATAATGCCCCAGCTCTCATGGATAATGCCCCAGCTCTCATGGATATTGCCCCCTGGTCTCATGGATAATGCCCCAGCTCTCATGGATAATGCCCCAGCTCTCATGGATATTGCTCCCCTGGTCTCATGGATATTGCCCCAGGTCTCAGGGATATTGCCCCCCCAGGTCTCAGGGATATTGCCCCAGGTCTCAGGGATATTGCCCCCCCCCAGGTCTCAGGGGGATATTGCCCCCCCCAGGTCTCAAGGATATTGCCCCCAGCCCAGCTCACCTTTGCTGCTGCTTCTGCTCCTCTGCCAGCGGCCGCGTGCTTCCTGCTTCAGTGGCCGCTGACAGGAAGTGCAGCCGCTCGCCTGGGATCTATGAAACAGCCAGGCGAGCGCCTCCACCTCCTGTCACCGGCCCTTGTAACAGGAAACACGCCGGCCGCCGGCAATGTGCGGCGGCGGCGTTCGGGCTCGGGCTACAGCGGGAACGCTGCGTTCCCGCAGCGTTCCCGCTGTGGGAGAAGTGCGGGAACGCCGTTCCTGCGCGTTCCCGCTCGACTCAAGCCCTGGACTTGAGCCATTAATACAACAGCTATTAATAGCGAGCTGCCTGTAGAATATGGCTGGGGTCAGAAGAGCGCACTGATTGCACACAGTAACAGATGCACTTCATAACGATGAGATTGTGGTTACATTGTATCAGTTAGTTTTGACTGATGTTGAGAAAAAGAAAAAAAAGCTCTTTGCAGGGGTTTCTCTACGTCCGTGTAGCTATTTCACGTCAATGCTATTTTGGTGTCCGATGCAACATGCGTTGCCCGCGCGTGAAAAAGTGCGCTCGTGCTTTGTGTGTTCTTCTCTATTGACTCCTTTGAAAAGCTACAACGGACAGCAAACAGTGCGGTCAGACGGACGTGTGAAGTGCGCTCGTCTGACCCCAGCCTAAGTCTGGCGCAGGATTTTTCAGTTGGAATTGGGCTGTACATTTAATAAGCAGAAGATTGGGACCCACATCCCAGTGGGCAATTGCTCCACTTTCTCAAAAAAAAAAAAGCAAATTCATCTTTTCAAAAAAAGGGTAAAATCTGTAACCGTGATGATTTTGTCACCAGAGTGACTACATGGATGCAGTTTTCATGGTCATTCTCAACTACCCCAGGTTGTTTTGTCAGAAATATGCTTGCTTTAACAGGCTGAATTGATTTATGGAAAGAAAATTAAAACCTAGAATGTCCCTAGCTTTTTCTAATACACTAACGTATTAAACTGAACAAAGCGGTTCATATTATAGGATGACTATTCTGACTGTCCATCCACGGCTGAATTTTGTAAGGACGCGACTTTTTTAACACGTCTTTTTTTCCATGTTTTTTCAATAGGATACCCGACATTCAGACCTAGCAGGGATTTTGTCATGCTTGCTGGAGCTGAAACGTTGCTGCACTGTAAGCACTGCACCTAATAAAGATGCTTTTCAGGCCTTGCAAGGCATGGTGTTTCCTGTTTTTCCTGTAACTGCTAAGGGTAAGTCACCCTTCCACCATGCACCATTGAGTGAGCACATCCCCAATTCATTTTCTCAATGTATTACTAAAAAAGACACTGGCATACAAATACAGCTTAATATACCACACAGGGACACTGGCCCTTTCTAAACACCCAGACGGCTTTCATATCAGTGCAGATGGAAACTTCTATCAGTGCACTGACAGATATTTGCAAGCGGCCAGGCTACCTTGTATGATAAGTGGGTGGGGCCAGGCATGATGTTGGGGGGGCTTCCTTCCCTAAAGACGCCTGTGGACACATGGCCTTTCCAACTCCCCATGTATTAGGTAGTACCCCTCATCTAATGCCCATGGGTGGTAGCGTGGACACACTTGACATGTCCATCCCCATGTATATTGATTGTACCCCCACCTGATGCCCAGGAGCAGGAGGCAAGATGCGGTCATGTCCACCCCATCTTTAAAGGAGAGACAATCTTTGCTACCAAAATGTAATGAGAGGAACTCACCTTCAGTCACTAATATTTTAGCCCTAGTGGTTCAGGGATAGTATGGCAGCTCACTGTTTAGGTGGTATGCCCACACTATGTTAGGTAGAGGCATAGAGTGTTAGGCTGGTCATTATTCTTTTAATTTAAATGTATTTATTTTTTTCTTTCTAGAGCCGCAGCTTACTAGCTGCAAAAAAATAATCCTTCATGCGCCAGAAGGGCATTTTAAGTATCTGCCCACTGGCCACGTTAACATTCATCCAAAATTAATTTTGCCAACAGTATTCTGATGAATCAACTTACGGCATGGTCTGCATTCGGTCCGTCTGAATCTGTGGACATTTGCGGATGAACTAACTAGGACAAAAACAGAGTTTTTTGCTTTGCAGAAGTCTAAAGTTTATATTATCCTTCATATTAATCGCCCTGACACGTGCCACTTACTATATGCCCTCACATCCCTGTTCTCTGTCCTCCACTCATTTCTGACCAAGTGGAAAAACCATATAGGGCCATATTTCAACTGAGCCTTTAAGCTTATGGCTGGAACCATTATTATTAATTGCTCCAGACCTTAGTATAACAACTAAAGCTGCTAAACCAACAGAGTTGCAACCTTTGCTTGGGGCTCGGACATTGTGGCAACTTACTGAAAACTAACGACTAGATGCTAATTTCCAGCTAGTCAATGAAGAACGAGTTATTCCAAGCTCGTTCTTTCTTCAACAGCTCAATTTGTTATTCAGGAAAGAAGAGGGCAAGGTGCAGCAGGGTCATGCTTGGCTCCAACGAGTCCTATGAACTGCTGGAGCCTATAATTGCACACATCGCACCGCTGTCAGTATCAATCAGCAGCTCCCTTTTATTATGGCTCGAGAGTTGAGCTGCTGTTGTAGCAGCTCACTCAAAACAGAGTCTGTAACAGGAAGTCGCTATGGGTTATTGGCTCACGTCGGTTTTTCCCATTAGCGGCTCTGTTACCAACTTGGACTGAAGAAGGCCCTCAGTATTTAAGTATGTAGTAATAAAGGGAGACAGTGGAGACACGGGTTCGAATCCCGGCAAGAGGACCTCTCCAGTAAGTGTCCTTGGGCAAGACACCTAACGGTACATACCCGCCACCCAGGACATACTTGAAAACAAGAGAAATCTCAATATATCCTTCCTGGTAAAATCCTTTCTCAAAAAACAAAATTATGATTAAAACTGGGGTGGAGGGGGGACGTGTCTAACTTCTAAGGAGAGAGGATGCCTTTTTGCTGTGCTCCGGACTGTGTCTCCGAAAACGGGAACACACGGCCGTTTTACTGATCAGATTTCAGCGCCCTCTCCTTAGCCTGCCTGCTGTACTACCCAGGATCGCTTTGGCCTGGAGGATGCAGCCGCGGAGCGTCGGGTTGATTGGATCGGATTCCCCTGCGGCCTGTCATCATGGACGGCGGCCATTTTGCAGCCTACACTTGAGGCCCCTCCCTTGAGGCGTATATTCACCTCCATGGGTAAGAAGACGAAGACGTCTGACGGGGCGGAGGGCCCCAGTCTCCCGGACATCAGGGTCTCCCTTGGTGTGGGGCAAGACGGAGGGATGCGATGTCGGAGTAGTGACGCTCCGTTGCCCTAAGAGGGGACGCCTCGGCCTGTCGCGTCGACGGGGGATCCACCACCACAGCCTCTTACTGCAGCAGACCTTTATAAGGCCATGGAAGACTTCCAGAGCCTCTGGCGCCAGGATCTACAGGAGGTGCGCTCTGCTTCAGACTCCTTGCAGCTCCGGATAGATGAGGTGCATGCTCGTTCCCTGGAGACAGAGAAGGTGCAGTTAGCCACAAACCAGTGGATGATCTCCAGTTGCAGGTCGGCAAACTTGGCTTGACGGTGGAGGCCTGACACCGTCGCAGGAGCCTCTGTTTGCGGGGGGTCCCCGAGTCCGTGCAGGCTGTTGGACTTTATACGTATATGCTGGGTCTGGTGACTCACCTCTTGCCAAATTGCAATGGATCAGTGGGACCGCTAATCCTGTCAGCCGTACGCATACGTTGAGCAGCCGTCACCCCAGCAGCGGCTGCCCAGGATATCATTGTGGTAACGAGGGACATGATTGTACATTCCCAGCTGCTGAAGGCTTTTGGCCCGACATAGTCAACTATGATTCCACCTGTCTCACTGTCTACCGAGACTTGCCGTTCCTTACCTTGGTTGCCCAACGCTGCTTCAAAGAGGTCACGATTTTGCTTTGTGAGCATGGAGTTCAATACCACTGGGGGCTTTGGGCTCCTGATTGTGTCCAAAGATGGCGGGACCCGTACGGCGATGACTTTATCGGAGGCGCATGCAGTCTTGTCTCAGCTGTGGATTCCTGTGCCGTCGGGAGCCTCTCGTGGCCAGCTGCTGGATCCTGCCTGACTGGCTGTCCCTTCGCTAACCCGTTGGCCGATCCCGTTTCTCCCTCTTTAAGTTTGATACTACCTGGAATATGTTGATCCCCCCCCTTGCTGACTTGCTGTATTGGTTTGGTCGCTCACCAATTTGCTGGACTGGGGAGGCGCTTACTCCCACCCCCCAATTTTTTATTTTTTTTATGGGACCCTGGTAACAGGGGTTTGCATTAGGCCAGCCGAACCAGCACCCACCATGGCTCTGTCTACCGTGTTTGGCCCTAGGGCTCCCCGGCCTATAGACCTCTACTCTGGCCTCTTATGGACCTGCGGGTCAACGGGAGCATGCTGAGTAAGGAAATACAGTGGCCTCCTGGGTTCCCCTTTTTTCCCTCACCTTCCCCCTTTTTCTTTTATTGGCGCTCCTTCTTGGTTTTTCTTCTAGGGTGTGCGATGACCACTGTGGCTTTTCCCTGCTATATGAGCCAGATTTTTCCCCTTCTTGTAACATTTTCTGTTTATTGCTGTAGTGTTTATTGCGCAAGGTACCAAATGGGTTACTTAACCCATTTAGCGTTTGGATTGTAATATGCGGTAGCCGCGGCGGCTAACGTTAATGTTCATGCGGGTGAGCGTTAACGTTAGCACCTAGATTGTAATGTGGCCCTATATTTTTATGACTTGTCCTCTGAATGAAAGGAACATAAAGGACTGATGTTTGATACATCCCCTAGAAGTAAGGTACTCAAATTGGCTAAGTTATTGGGTGCAAAAAGATTCAGGCTTTGGTTCATTTTACTTGGAACCAGTGCCGGACTGGCCTACCGGGATACCGGGAGGCATCCCGGTAGTCTGCTGCAATGATCGGGCTGGTACTAGCGCGGCCAGCGGCCGCCGGCTGGCCAGCAGCAGCTGGCGCGACGCCGCCGGCGAGGAGCGGCCGCCGCCTGGCTCAGGCTGTCACTGTCTGTGTCAGTGTGGGGCGCCTGCCCTGCGGCTGCGGGCTTCGTTCGCCCGCTACCGCTAGAATGAAACACTCGGGGGGGCCGCTGGACAGCCTGAGTGACACTCAGCCAATAGCCGCTGCAGCCTGCGTGCGTCCCACCCAGCGAACACAATGGAGTGGGACGTACGCAGCACGCTGCATTGGCGCCGCCCTGCTACGTACCTACATTGACATATTGCAATGCGCAGGCGCCGCGCTGAAGTCCGAGCGGCGTGAGCAGAGTCATAGTCACTAGAGAGCTGAGCTGCTGAGTCTGACTGCTGTCTGTCTCTAACGTACTCTACACACTGTGTGTTGCTGGCTGCCTGTTTATATGGTAAGGATTGGAAGGATAAGGTTTATACAACACTATGTAACTTGGGAAGATAAAGGAATGGTTTCTTATCTTGTCAAATCTGAGGATTCAGGGGGACCATGCTCCTTATGGCATGACTTCATCCCGATTCCCAATGATGCCATGATTTGTCATCTACCAACTGTGTCAATGTAACTGACTCTGTGCCATGTAACTGGGTGCCAAATGAGCCATGTGACTGTGCCATGCATATACCAATTGTTCTAAGTGATACCTGCACATCCTTCCTGATGAACTGTGCCATCTTTTCATACCAGTGTGTACCATACCATCTGTGCCATGTACCATCTGTGCCATGCACCATCTAGGCGTCAGGTCTGTCTCTGTATGCCACACAGGGCCGCCATCAGGGCATTACGCCCATTACTGCCGTAAGGGGCCCGGGCCCGGTGGGGGCCCGGGCCGCCGGGGCCTGGGGGGAGGATCCCGGGCCCCCGACGGCAGCGGCGTCGCCCTTTAACAGCTCCGGAATCGGACTCTGAGTCCGAATCCGGAGCTGTGTCCCTGCTGCTGCTGCAGGAGCCAGAGGAGACTGAGACACTGTGTCTCCTCCGGCTCCTGGCAGCTTCACTTCCTGGCTGGGCGGGGCCCAGCAGTGTGTGAGGGGCCTCCCAAGCACGTTGCTTTGGCTCCGCCCCTCCACTCAGTGAAGCTGCGCGCCGGAGCTGGAGGGACCAGGAAGAAGACAGAAGAAAAGAAGAGAAGAAAATTAAAGAAAAAGGTGAAGAAAGAAGAGCTGAAGACAGAAGAAAAGAAGATAGAAGACAGCGAGTGGTGAGCCAGGGCCCAGACCCAGACCCCAGGCCCCTAGATCCAAACCCAGGGCCCAGACCCAAGGCCCAGACCCCTAGGCCCAGACCTCTAGGCTCAGACCCAGGACCCAGACCCCAAGGCCCAGACCCCAGGCCCAGACCCAAGGCCCAGACCCCTAGGCCAAACCCAGGGCCCAGACCTCTAGGCTCAGACCCAGGGCCCAGACCTCTAGGCTCAGACCCAGGGCCCAGACCCAGGACCCAGACCCCAAGGCCCAGACCCCTAGGCCCAGACCCCAAGGCCCAGGACCCAGACCCTAGGGCCCAGACCCCAAGGCCCAGACCCCTAGGCCCAAACCCAGGGCCCAGACCCCCAAGGCCCAGACCCAGGGCCCAGACCCCAAGGCCCAGACCCAGGGCCCAACCCCAAGCCCAGACCCAGGGCCCAGACCCCTAGGCCCAGACCTCTAGGCCCAGACCCCAAGGCCCAGACCCAGGGTCCAGACCCCTAGGCCAGGGCCAAGACCCAGGGCCCAGACCCAGGGCAAATGCCCAAGACCCAAACCCAGGGCCCGGACCCAGGGCCCAGACCCTATGGCCCAGGGCAAAGGCCCAGGGCCCAGACCCCTAGGCCCAAACCCATGGCCCAGACCCTAGGCCCAGGACCCAGACCCTAGGGCCCAGACCCCTAGGCCCAGACCTCTAGGCTCAGACCCAGGACCCAGACCCTAGGCCCAGACCCTAGGGCCCAGGGCCCAAACCCATGGCCCAGACCCCTAGGCCCAGGGCCCAGACCCGGGCCCAGACCCCCTAGGCCCAGACCCCCTAGGCCCAGACCCTGGGCCCAGACCCCCTAGGCCCAGACCCTGGGCCAGACACCCTGGGCCCAGACCCTGGGCCCAGACACCCTGGGCCCAGACCCTGGCCCAGACCCCCTGGGCCCAGACCCTGGGCCCAGACCCCCTGGGCCCAGACCCTAGGCCCAGACCCTGGGCCCAGACCCCCTAGGCCAGACCCTGGGCCCAGACCCACTAGGCCCAGACCCTGGGCCCAGACCCCCTAGGCCCAGACCCCCTAGGCCCAGACCCCCTCGGCCCAGACCCCCTAGGCCCAGACCCTCGGCCCAGACCCTGGGCCAGACCCCCTAGGCCCAGACCCTCTAGGCCCAGACCCCCTAGGCCCAGACCCTCTAGGCCCAGACCCCCTAGGCCAGACCCTGGGCCCAGACCCCCTAGGCCCAGACCCTGGGCCCAGACCCCCTAGGCCCAGACCCTGGCCCAGACCCCCTAGGCCCAGACCCTGGCCCAGACCCCCTAGGCCAGACCCCTGGCCCAGACCCCCTAGGCCCAGACCCTGGGCCCAGACCCCTAGGCCCAGACCCTCTAGGCCCAGACCCTGGGCCCAGACCCCCTAGGCCCAGACCCCCTATGCCCAGACCCCCGGCCCAGACCCCCTAGCCCAGACCCTGGGCCCAGACCCCCTAGGCCCAGACCCTGGGCCCAGACCCCCTAGGCCCGGACCCTGGGCCCAGACCCTGGGCCCAGACCCCCTAGGCCAGACCCTGGGCCCAGACCCCCTAGGCCCAGACCCTGGGCCAGACCCCCTGGGCCCAGACCCCCTAGGCCCAGACCCTAAGGCCCAGACCCCCTAGGCCCAGACCCTGGGCCCAGACCCCCTAGGCCCAGACCCTGGGCCCAGACCCTAAGGCCCAGACCCCCTAGGCCCAAACCCAGGGCCCAGACCCTAAGGCCCAGACCCAGGGCCCAGACCCCCTAGGCCCAAACCCAGGGCCCAGACCCTAGGGCCCAGACCCTAAGACCCAGGGCCCAGACCCTAAGACCCAGGGCCCAGACCCTAAGACCCAGGGCCCAGACCCCTAGGCCCAAACCCAGGGCCAGACCCCCTAGGCCAAACCCAGGGCCCAGACCCAGGGCCCAGACTCCAAGGCCCAGACACCAAGGCCCAAATACAGACCCAGGGCCCAGACCCTAGGGTCCAGACCCCATACCCAGGGCCCAGACCCCAAGGCCCAGAGCCAGGGCCCAGACCCAGACCCTAGGGCCCAGACCCCAAGGCCCAGACCCAGGCCCAGATCCTAGACCCAGACCCCAAGGCCCAGGGACCAGACCAGGGCCCAGGCTAGACCCCAGGGACCAGACCTCAGGGCCCAGACCTCAGGGACCAGACCTCAGGGACCAGACCCCAAGGCCCAGTCCCAGGGACCAGACCCAGGGCCCAGGCCCAGACCCAGACCCAAAGGCCATCATACACAGCCCGTTTCTGTGAGATTTATTGCTGTGGATTCTGTGATATGTTCAGACACACCGCTCATTACTGTGAGTTTTATTGCTGTGGATACTGTGATAAGCTAATACACACTGCACATTACTGGAGTTTTATTGCTGTGGTGCTATGTTATGTCCTTTTTTTTTGAAGGGGGAGAAAAGCTGTTAGAGGTTGAGGGGGGGCCCCATCGTGAGGTTTAGTAAGGGGCCCCATCATTTCTGATGGCTGCCCTGATGCCACATGTTGTACTATATGCTAAGTACCGGTCTGTGTGTCATCTATCAACAGTGTCATGCCTTGCCTGCCACAACCTTCTGTGCCATGTACATGCCTGCCCATACCTACCTGTGGGTCAGTACCATCTGTGCCATGTCCCCTCTGGGTGCCACTTATTAGCATGTGTATATATTGTAACTGTCTGCATACCATGTGAGCCTTTCCTGTAATCGGTATATATACAGTATATATATATGTATATCCCTGCACACACACTGTGTCACACAGGGAGAGCAGCCAACATGATACATAATAAGAAAAAAAAGCCAGACCATTGTACACGTATCTGGACAGTCAGTCAGACAGGCGAGCAGACAGACAGTCAGACAGACAGCCATACGAGCAGACAGACAGACAGACATACGAGCAGACAGCCAGCCATATGAGCAGACAGACAGCCATACGAGCAGACTGACAGACAGAAGAGCAGACAGACAGTCAGATGATGTTGGGCTGGTATAATAATGCTATGGGGCTGGTATAAAATTATTTCCAGGGCTGGTTTTTATCCCCAGTCCGGCCCTGGTTGGAACAGATAGCGAAACACAGGTTACTCATTTGTGCTCTCTGTTATTTGATGGGAGCTTTACAGGTCCACCAGTCATGAATTACTTACTTTACAACCTTGGTCCTGTCCATTGTATTTACTAATGTTAGTCATGGATGGAGTAATGTTGTCAATTATAGCTCCGGTCCTTTCCCTGGTTTGAATAGTTGCAGAGCCCAGAATAGAATCGGATCGCATCCTTCCTCATATTTTGGAGAAGCGAGCAGGTCCTGACGTGCTTTCAAATTATACAACACAATGACTGCACATTGGTGCTTTTGTTACATGATTACAGCATTGTAGAATGGTATACATTTCTTCAAACCTAGGTTGATTGGTAAGTGGAGACAATTTCGGCGCTCACACTGAAATTAAGGCGACTTTATTCACTCGGATTAAGGAGCTTTTATATGGACAATTTACATTTTGTGCACCACACAGCCAGTCAAGCATAAATGGTATCGTTATAGAAGAATGTGATAGGGTGAAAGTCTAGCAGAAGTAAATAATGTTGCAATTGTGAAATCAAAATCTGATTTGTGTGACAGTGTGCAAAAATGTTTTATAAACAGATAATCTTGTCAACATTGACCAAAACCCGGCAGAGATCTTCAAGGACTGAAGTTGAAATATAAGAAAAATAAAAAGAAGGCATTTAAATCTGATAAATCTGAGGCATCCTATAAAGCATATAAGGCAGCTAATAAAGGGCCCTATTACATTCCTCACGCAAAAACGCACGCGCAACGTGTGAATTTTTGCACGAAGCGTTAAACATTAACGCGCGTAAAACTACGCTGGTATTACAATCCTCACGCATTTTTTCATCCGTCAAAAAATAACGTGTGTAAAATGGACGCATACCAACGCGCGCGCAGCAACATTTCGCGCAGAAGTCAGTGTGCAGACTATTTTTTTCACGCGATTCAGCCAATCAGAATTAAGAACCACAATTGTCTCCCGTTAAGTTTTTGCGCCTGTCAAAGTCAATCTGCGCATATATGCTGCAGCAATAATACATGCACACACAACTTCTCAAATTTATTGGTTTGGTATGTGTAGAATGTGTAACTATACTTTGATGCGTATTTTTGTTTGGGCTGGTGTATTTGGTTTCGGCCAGGTTGATAGAATTTGCCATTAACACCAGCTTTCAGGATTTGCTAAAATTATGCGCTCAAAGGCTGTGCATTACAAACTGCGCATAGATTGTAATACCATCCGCGTACCAGCGCACAAACGCATTTGCGCTCACAAAGTTAAGTATAGGACGCGTGAAGTACAGTAAGCTCGCGCAGCGTTCATGTAGGTTCACCCGCAGTATATGTATACGCGTGTTTGTTGCTCTGACATTGTAATACAACGTTCTGCGCAAAAGGTTTTTCCCCTTGCGTTAATGCGTTTTTGCGCGCGTGCAAACGTTTGCGTGAAGATTGTAATAGGGCCCAAAGCATGTACAAAAGCAATTAGATGGGCTAAACTAGAAAATGAAAAAGAAATAGCCAAAGAGAGCAAGATCAACCCTAAAATATTATTTAGGTACATAAATCTCAGTGTGTGTATCTGTGTGTAAAAATGTGGAGTATATTGAGGTGTAGCAGGGCCTCACGAATGCCGGGGATGGCCCTGCTTGTCAACAGAAGTCTGGCTTTATCATCTGTCAGATCATCAGGTTTATCGTCATAGTCTGAGCAAGCAGCTAAGATTTTTAGGACATCATATGGACGAGATATAGGATTTGAATTTCATTTTTACAACTTAAAGAAAAATAAAGGCCAGTTTATTATAGCAAAATGAATTAAAAAGACATCAAGCATTGCAACAACTGTGCAACAACTGTGAAGATTGGAGAAATGGATGAGGAAAAATGTTTAAATATTTATGTTTATTACAAAACATCAACATTTCAAAATTATACAGTAATATTTAATGTCTTACACAAAGTCCTAATATGCTGTCCTCCGGGATTAATTATCTTCATTTTAATATTTGTCGCATAAAGGCAGTGTAGAGATATTTTTTGTCTGCTTCAAATTGATTCAACCAGACCATTATATAAGCCTTTGCTTGGGAACAAATTAGCAATAAGTGTAATCTTAAATAATGCATTTCTGTTATATCTCCCATGACAACCTGAGAATCTAAAATAGAAGAAAGCGCTCATTATAATCATTATTATTTATTTACAATAGAATGATTATAAAATAAATTGTCTATGGTAACATTTTTACGACCCATACGTTGATGGCACATAAGAAAACACAAAAAAAAATTGTTATTTACAGTCCTAGAGAACGCAGAAGAAGATATTACATGAGTTACTTGTTCATTTGGAGAACTCTTAAAAAAATGTATACAAAGGGAAAAGGTAACTGCTGTACACAAGTCTGAAATGCAGTCCAATGTCCTTCCTGAGGTCCCCACCCTACCTTATATCTCTTTATTAATACAACCAGCTCTCCACAGAGAAGAAGGTCAGCTGAAAAGCATAAAAAAGATAGAAGTAGCGTAGCTCTGTTTGTGAGATCTTGCATCAATTCATGCCCCACCATTTTTTTTTGTTTGAAGGAGCATGCATCTGATGGGCTGGAAGTCAGCAAGTTTATCAAAGACTTATTTCAATAAAAAGATTTTTAAAAGTTATAAAGAAATGGGGGGGGGAATTGAAATCTTACAGGATCGATCTCTTCAACTGAATCATTAGCAGTTCCACAGGGATGAGATAATATGACAATCTGGGCAATTGAAAACGAACAAGGGTGGTGTGACCAACTCTTCTTGTGCATGAGTAAGATGGAGCTCCAATATGAATTGAATGCTTCCAAGAATTGAAAAATGTCCAAGACAAATATTTGGAGAAACACTCTTCCTTCCTATGACTTAGGCCATATAGTCCAGACCTCTACATTTGGATTCCCAAAGGTTCCTTTTGAAAATCTCACGCTCAGTTTTCTGATTTGCATTGGAGACCGTTGGTCAGGGCTGACGGGACTACCTTTTCCCCATAACTCCTGTTTTGCATAATAAGACATGCCCACCAGGTGGAGACCCAAGATCATTTTCCCAATTGGAAACTGCAGGCTTTGTCAGATATCTTCAACTACAGACGGATGGTGGCAAGAGACACATACAGGGTTATTCAAAGAGATTCGAAAAGTCACCGCACGTTCGGTGACTTTTCGTTCTCTTCAATTCGGTTCCTTTTGCCGATCCCATTTCGGTGAACCTGCGGTGTATTCAGCAAGCACCACAGGGTCCCAGAATTGCAGGGAAAAGCTGCCGCAAACCTGACGAAAACTAAACGCAAAACCCACCGAATGCATGCCGAAAACAAGCAAAAACACCTGTATTAACCTTCGAAAAACCCGAGCAGGAGCCGATCACACGCAGCGAAGCAGCCGAACAGGAGCCGAATCACACAGAGCCGAAGCAGCTGAGACGCAGAGAGAGGGAGGTGAATAAATTAGCAAAACCGTTTGTATGAGTCTGTGAAAATGAAACGCTGTTTGCAAAGAAACTACTGAGCGAAAATGTCTGAAATTTACATATGAGGTCCACGGAATGATAATAAAGAGGGCTGTTACAGAAAAAATAAGTAAACTTAAAAAAAAAATAAAAAAAAAAAATCGGACTTTTTAACCACTTCAATGCGGAGGACGCGCTCAGCGCGTCCTCCGCATTACTGCTGGTATGCGGAGGACGCGCTGAGCGCGTCCTCCCTTTGGGGTCAGCGTTCGGCCGGGTTCCGGCCGATCGCTGGCCCCCCCCGGTGCGGGCTGACATCCTCGATGTCAGCCCAGCATCCGGAACCGCAGCCGCTGAAATTAGGTGTCATCGCGGGGGCGCGATGACACCTAATTCAGGCTCCCCCCCGCATGTGCGGAGGAGGCGCCTGAAAGGGAGGGGGGGAGGTCCTTCGGACCTCTCTCCCTCCCGATCGGCGGCGTTGCGGGGGTTAACCCAGGCACCATTTGGAAGGGCACAGCCTGCCCTTCCAAATGGTGCCTGGCATTAACCCCTGGGGAGCTGGATCGCGAATCGGCGCTGAAAAGCGCCGGTTCGCGATCCTTTCCTGGAGCTGGCCGACATCTTGGATGTCGGCCAAGCCTCCGGGAACTCCCCCTGAGGACTGGAGTCATCGTGCGTAGCACGATGACGCCAGTCCTAGAGTTAACCCCTAACTACCACCAACGGTGGAGATAGGGAGTTCCAATGAACTCCCTATCTCCCGATCCATGGCAGCTAGGGGTTAAAGTTTGGTATGGTTGGATCGGCCAGAGCATGGCCGTTCCAACGATACCAAACTCGAATGTGAAAAAGTTTTTTTAAAAAAAAAAAAATTAAAATTAAACATAAAAATATATTTAAAATAAAAATTATAAAAAAAAAATAAACATTTTTTTTTCTTTTTTTTGGTTCGTTAATGCAGCAATATTGTTCCCATTTCAATTATAATGTGAACAATGATGCTGCACTAACGATTTTTGTATGCGGTGCGTTTGTTAAAAATCGCGTAATTTTCCCCAAAAAAAAATGTAACGAGACCCCATCTCTAATTTTTTTAACAAGCGCACCCCATACAAAATATAACCGCAATTGCTCGCATGTTAAAATGTGAAAACAAACACTTTACACATTGTAAATTATTGAAAATACATATTTTATTGCATTTTTTGTTATAATATACAGACATGACATAACGTATACATATAATAATGACATATTATGAATCTACCGAGTCTGACGGAAAGAACGATATATAATATGTCTGGGTAATATACTAAAATAAGCCTTCAAAACACGTTTAAACATGATGAGCAAAACCGGTAAAAATGACCTCAGCACAGAGGTGTGAAAAGCCTCAGCAGCGAAAGGGTTAAAAAAAAAATTAAGAAAAATGCTTAAAGTATCCTAAAAAATCTATAAATAAAGAGACTTTTTGCTGCAGAATTTTATAATGAATGGTTTATTAGATATTGAATTAAAACGGGAATATTTTTAACATTGAAGTCTATGGGATTCTCCTGAATAAATTTGCCGAATTAAACCACCAAATGGCAGGGCATTAGGGGAACCTTTCACTGCTGGTTTGTGTTCTCTGAATTGCCAAAGCAGTGCTTTTTTATGGGGATTTCACTGCCCTCGAACAGGCACCGAACAGGCACTGTATGTGCAGGCAATTCGCCAGGATTTGGCAAATTGCCTGCTCTCTGGATAGCCGAATGGCCAGGAAAGGCATCCGAACGCTGATTTTCAGCGTTCGGTTACCTTTCTCAAGCAATTCGGATTTCTTTGGATAACCCTGTAAGTCGAACAGGAGAAATCTGACCGTAATTCTGGGGTCAAAAAGGATTTTTTTCCCAGTACGTTATACATTAGCGAGTGCTTCAGACTGAGTTTTTTGCCTTCACTGGATCAACAGCAGTAGGTGATGTGTGAAAGGCTGAACCCGATGGACGCATGTCTTTTTTCAGCCTATGTATTGGTATCATTGGAAAGGCCATGCTCCGGCCCCCGGTGATTATGTCACAGGGCGCGCCGCATGAAGTTTGCCACCAGATGTCACGCCTTTGACATAATCAGCAGGTGCTGGCCCCCTCTGATTATGAGTTTGGGCCGCCGGACAGATGGCAGACATCCTGGAGTCCCCACCGGGCCAAGGCTGTAGCCTAGGGGACGCGTCTTGTGTTCCCCAGGCAGCCTGGCTGGGTGTGTACAATTAAGGCCTGCACTCGAGCGCCTACCGGACAAACGCCCTTTAAGCCTGATGGGCAGTCCGGGACTGCATACAGTATATACAGTGGCAAGAAAAAGTATGTGAACCCTTTGGGATTACGTGGAGTTTTGCATGAATTGGTCATAAAATGTGCTCTGATCTTCATCTAAGTCACAACAATTTGAAAAACACAGTCTGCTTAAAATAATACAACACAAACATTATATGTTTTCATGTTTTTATTGAACAGAACATGTAAACATTCACAGTGCAGGGTGGAAAAGTATGTGAACCTTTGGACTTAATAACTGGTTGACCCTCCTTTGGCAGCAATAACCTCAACCAAACGTTTCCTGTAGTTGCAGATCAGACCTGCACAACGATCTGGAGTAATTTTGGACCACTCCTCTTCCCAAAACTGTTTCAGTGTAGCAATATTCTTGGGATGTCTGGTGTGAATCGCTCTCTTAAGGTCATGCCACAGCATTTCAATCGGGTTGAGGTCAGGACTCTGACTGGGCAACTCCAGAAGGCGTATTTTGTTTTGTTGAAGCCATTCTTTTGTTGAATTACTTGTATGCTTTGGGTCTTTGTCCTGTTGCATCAGCCATCCTCTGCGGAGCTTCAGTTGGCGGACAGATGGTCTTACGTTTTCCTGCAAAATGTCTTGATAAACTCTGGAATTCATTTTTCCATCAATGACAACAATCTGTCCAGGCCCTGGGGCAGCAAAGCAGCCCCAAACCATGATGCTCCTTCCGCCATGTTTTACAGTGGGGATGAGGTTTTGATGTTGGTGTGCTGTGCCTTTTTTTCTCCACACATAGTGTTGTGTGTTTTTTTCCAAACAACTCAATTTTGGTTTCATCTGTCCACAGAATATTTTGCCAGTAATGCTGTGGAACATCCAGGTGCTCTTTTGCAAACTTCAAACGTGCCGCAATATTCTTTTTGGACAGCAATGGCTTCCTCCGTGGTGTCCTCCCATGTACTCCATTCTTGTTTAATGTTTTCCTTATTGTAGATGTGTCAACACAAATGTTAGCATGTGCCAGAGATTTCTGTACGTCTTTAGCTGACACTCTAGGATTCTTCTTTACCTCATTAAGCATTCTGTGCTGTGCTCTAGCAGTCATCTTTACAGGCCGACCATGCCTAGGGAGAGTAGCAACAGTGCTAAACTTTCTCCATTTGTAGACAGTCTGTCTTGCCGTGGACACATGAACATCAAGGCTTTTGGAGATACTTTTGTAACCCTTTCCAGCTTCATGCAAGTCAACAATTCTTGATCGTAGGTCTTCTGAGAGTTCTTTTCTGCGAGGCATGGTTCACATCAGGCAGTGCTTCTTGAAACCAGTAAACCCAAAACTGGTGTGTGTTTTTAAAGGGCAGGACAGCTTCCAGCAACACATCCAATAATATCACACTGATTGGACTCAAGGTTGGCTCACTCCTGGCTCCAATTAGCTCTTGGAGAAGTCATTAGGCTAGGGGTTCACATACTTTTTCCACCCTGCACTGTGAATGTTTACATGTTATTTTCAATAAACACATGAAAACATATACAGGGTTATCCAAAGAGATTCGAAAAGTCACCGCACGTTCGGTGACTTTTCGTTCTCTTCAATTCGGTTCCTTTTGCCGATTGCATTTCGGTGACCCTGCGGCGTATTCAGCAAACACCACAGGGTCCCCGAATTGCAGGGAAAAGCTGCCGCAAACCTGACGAAAACTAACCGAATGCACGCTGAAAACAAGCAAAAACATCTGGATTAACCTTTGAAAAAGACGAACAGGAGCCGAATCACACAGAGCCGAAGCAGCTGTGACGTAGAGGAGGCAGTGAATAAATTAGAAAAACCATTTGTATGAATCTGGGAAAATGAAACGCTGTTTGCAAAGAAACTACTGAGCGAAAATGTCTGAAATTTTCACAGGAGGTCCAGGGAATGATAATAAAGAGGGCTGTTACAAAAAAAATAAGTAAACTGAAAAAAAATCAAAAAAAAATCGGACTTTTAATAAAAAAAAATCAGAAAAATGCTTAAAGTATCCTAAAAAATCTATAAATAAAGAGACTTTTTGCTGCAGAATTTTATACTGAACGGTTTATTAGATATTGAATTAAAACGGGAATATTTTTAACATTGAAGTCTATGGGATTCTCCTGAATAAATTTGCCGAATGAAACCACCGAATGGCAGGGCATTAGGGGAACCTTTCACTGCTGGTTTGTGTTCTCTGAATAGCCGAAGCAGTGCTTCTCTATGGGGATTTCACTGCCCTCGAACAGGGACCGAACAGGCACCGTATGTGCAGGCAATTCGCCAGTATTTGGCGAATTGCCTGCTCTCTGGATAGCCGAATGGCCAGGAAAGGTAACCGAACACTGGTTTTCAGCCTTCGGTTACCTTTCTCAAGCAATTCGGATCTCTTTGGATAACCCTGATAATGTTTGTGTTATATTATTTTAAGCAGACTGTGTTTTTCAAATTGTTGTGACTTAGATGAAGATCAGAGCACATTTTATGACCAATTCATGCAAAACTCCACGTAATCCCAAAGGGTTCACATACTCTTTCTTGCCACTGTACTAGTTATTGATATATTATAGGGTGGTTTAAGTTGTATTATACAGATATGTATTCTGATTAATAGGTGTTTTCTGAAATTAGTATTAAAAAAATTCTCTAGGAAAGAAAGATAAAGAATAAACAGAAGGTGGCCCCGCATTGTACATTGCACCAGGCCCCACAAACACTAGAGGGGTTATTCAGAGAGCACCGAGATTTCAGTGCACTCTCGTACGGCGCACTTAGATGAGATCAGTTCGCAGACCCTGCAGTGAATTCAGCATTCACTGTAGGGTCCCTGAAGTGCCCTGAAGGGATCTACTGGACGCTGCCGATCAGTCGCCAAACAAAGAGGGGGGGGGTTAAAAAAATTAATATGTAAAAATGCATGAAAATAATAAAAAGTCCTATAAAAAAAATAAAACGGTTTGTTACAGAATTTAAAAAAAAATGCCATTAGATCAGTGGGACTCAAAAATTTAGCTGAAAAGAAATTCTAAAAAAATAAAGACTTGGGGTGGGCGTGGCCGGACCGCGGACTATGGCGGCTGCTTGAGAGCTGAGCTCCGGCACAGGGAACCTGTTACAAGCGGAATTCCCCAGCGAATCGACCCCAAATTGATTTTCCTGGGAAGGGAACACGAGAGAAGGCGAGATGGCAACACAAAAAGGCACTAAAAAGCTTACAAAGCCCAACTTTTTCGCACCCCGGACTTCGAAGCGCAAGGAGGATGCGGCCTTCCAAGATGGCGATGGCTCTCCCCAACCCTCTCCACGGGCAGAGATGACCGCGGACCCACGACCGGCCGGCATGGACACGGTATTACAGCGCATGGCGAAAATGCTCAGTGAGCTCTCAGACAAATTGTCTGTGCGATTAGAATGGGTATCAGCAGACATTAGGCGAGATATAAAGGAAATTGGAGAAAGAACAGACAAATTGGAGGGGAAAATGGTGGAGTACGCAGGAGCTCACAATCTGATAGCTGATAGGGTGGAGGGTCTGGAAGAAAAATTGCAGGAGGCTTTGATTAAACTGGCTGACCTAGAGGACAGGTCCAGACGACATAACCTGAAAGTGAGAGGGATTCCAGACTCTGTCTCCCAATCTTAATTTGCAGCCTATGTAACTGACATCTTCCAACACATCCTTCCGAATGCTACACCAGATTCATTGTTGTTTGACAGGACACATCGTCTCCTGAAGCCTCCTTCGGCCCCAGCTAAGGCACTGCGAGACGTTTCGCTCCGTCTCCATTATTTCAAACCAAGGGAGGATATTCTAAGAGCTATGCGAGACCCCCTATCTCTCCCATCCGAATATCCACACATCTCAGTTTATCCAGACCTCTCTAGGGCGACACTCCAGCAGCGACGAAAGTTTAAAGATGTCAAGTCAGTGCTCAGAGATCGTGGAGTTAATTATAGATGGGGATTTCCGGTCAAGCTTCTGATCCCCTGTAACGGGACGGTACATGTGATTACAAAAGTAGATGATGGGATACAGCTAATTCGGGACTGGGGCCTTGACAACCGCACGTCTCCCGTACCGAGTAGAATATCGCCGATTAGACTGGGTCCGGAATGGCGTGTCAAAGGACGGAGCCCTCCTTAAAGCTGGTTGTTTTATTTCGGTTTCATCCTTTTTTTTTTTGCCAACTTTGAGAACATATCGTTTGCCCTACAACTCAGCGAGACGACACCTCACCTTAAATGAAGGTTCCCTGTGCTGGATGAATAAAGTCCGAGCCTTTACCCCCTATCTCTCTCCTCGGCTGAGGAGTTCGGGGAGCAGTCCCATTATTTGGAGCTTCCCGCAGGAGTACTGCCCGTATGGGTTTGTATATAGTTTTGTGATTGTGTGTTGTTCAGATTTTATTTTTGTATTTTTTCCCTTTTTTTCTTGCTCTAGTCTGCCGATCATATTTAGTTGATAAATGTTGAGTTCTTGAAATCGCTTTATGAAAGTAGTCTCCTATAATGTTAAGGGGCTAAACACCCCATATAAGAGACACGTGTTGTATGCCAATCTTAAAACGTGGGGGGCAGAGATAGTGTGTTTACAGGAGACCCACTTTAAGAGGTTGATACACCCGAATCTAGACCCACGCAATTTCCCAATTCAATTCCATGCCACGGGACCTACAAAATCGAAAAGGTGTCTCGATTCTTATCCATCATGGTGTGGCTTTTCAGTTACACAGGAAATTGTCGGACCCGCAGGGCAGATATTTAATACTAGTGTGCTCAATCAATCACAAACCTTTTACGCTTGTAAATATCTATTCCCCAAATGTAGACCAGCTGTCCTTTATTTCAGGAGTTCTAAACAAGGCCCAAAAAGTCTCGACGGGTACAATGATGGTTTGTGGAGATTTTAACTATAACATTGACCCCATGAGAGATGTTCGTTCAGTTAAAACCCCTATCCCCCTCAAGAGACAGATTCGCCAGGGTCTAAAATTTTCTGACCGGATACAATCCTATGGCCTATTCGATATATGGCGCTTGATTCACCCGGATGAACGGGATTGTTCATTTCATTCAAAAGTACACAACTCATACACATGGATAGATTATTTTTTTATGAATAGCTCCTCCTTGGCTCGGATTTTGGAGTGCACTCTTTTAGAGATAACGTGGTCAGATCATGCTCCTCTTATCCTTACAATCCAGGATACATACCGATCTAAGGGAAGGACACCTTGGAGACTAAATGAAACTATAATGCATGACCCCGTAATTAAGACAGATATAGAACAAACTATGAACAAACTATTTTGATCTAAACACCACTCCTGAAATGTCCACGGAAATAGTATGGTTGGCGCATAAAGTGGTACTTCGAGGATCCTGTATCAAATGGGCGTCTCAACTAAATAAGGCTAGGCTCGCGGATAGGATTCAACTTTTGTCTCAAATCCAACACTTACAACGACTAAATAAACTCAATCCTACACATACTAATTTAGACTTGCTTACGACAGCACAGGAGTGGTTGGGGAAACTGAACCAAAAGTGGCTATTTTATTTTCAGAAACGGATGCAAGGTACTATGCTTTTAGTAATAAACCGGGACGTCTATTAGCTAGATGTTTACGCAAAGTTCTTCCTAAAAGAAACATCTCACATCTGGAGACGAGGAGAGGGGGGAAAAAGGTGTTCCAACCCCTAGACATTAGTAACGAATTAGCAAGATACTACGGTAAATTATATAATCTTCACGAAGATACACAGATACAACCCCCACCCCTCGATATTATTGATAAATATCTTTCTTCCTTACACTTACCTAACCTAACTCCAACACAATCTACTTCTTTGGCAGCTCCAATATCATTACCGGAAGTATTACTAGCCATTAAAAAGTTACCTTCACACAAATCCCCGGGTCCAGATGGATTTTCTGAAGGATATTACAAAACTTTTGCTCCTATTCTAGCCCCTAGATTGTTACCGGTTTTTCACTCGGCCTCTGCTAAGGGTGGTTTCCCGGAAGAAATGCTGCGAACAGTCATCGTCCCAATTCCTAAACCAGTTAAACCTCCAACGATACCCGCCAACCTCTGTCCTATTTCATTATTGAACATGGATGTGAAGTTATATGCTAAGATACTAGTGGAGAGAATTGAAAATTTTTTGCCTTTATTGGTGGGTAGTGATCAGGTCGGATTTGTTAAAGGTAGACAGGGTCCACATAACACTAAAAAAATTATCGACTTGCAAACTATAGTCCATCAAAACAAAACCCTGTGTGCTTTAGGGGCTTTAGATGCAGAAAACGCCTTTGATAGGGTAATCTGGGCCTTCCTGTGACGAGTCCTGGAGAGGTTTGGCTTCCCCGCGAAATTATATCTAGTATTTTTGCACTTTACAGCTGTCCGACGGCGGTGGTACTTAGGCTAGGGTCAGACGAACGCGATTTCTACGGACTGTGCGTCCGTGCAGTACGGACATACGTTAGTACGGAAGACGCAGTAGTGGCCACACAGTCTGTTTATTCACTGACGTATATTTTGACGGATGTAGGAGGGAAAATAAATGAAAAAGCAAAACCATTTTGTCCGTGAAAAATGCTGGACGTATAAATGCAGTCTGTCTGACCACGTTCCATCACTCACACACAAAGCTATGCGGACGTTGCAGACGCAGCGCACTTTGTGCGGCTGTTCTAGGGGTTGTACGTTCTTGCCTGCCTTGCGTCCGTGGGCCGCGGCCGTTGTACGTCCGCAGTTCAGTGCGGACGTACTTTGTGTGTCGGGCTCCTATGGGCTTTCTTTCATGCTATCACGGACGTACTTTTAGGCGCCATCACGGACGTGAACACTACGCTCGTCTGACACCAGCCTAAATGCCGGATTTCTTTCGGAATCGTTCGAGATTCACAACGGAACGAGGCAGGGATGCCCGTTGTCCCCCCTCCTCTATGCAATGGTGCTGGAACCGTTAGCGCAACATATCCGACAAGACATGGCACTTACTGGCATCGATGTAGGCCGGATATATATAAAATCAATTTATTTGCAGATGACATACTACTCACACTAACAAACCCTGAAACTTCCCTGCCCAGATTACACTCTATTTTAGTTGATTACGGCGCAGTCTCATACCACAAAGTGAATGTAGCTAAATCAAAGATTATGCCCATCCATATTCCTAAATCCACTCTACTAACCCTTAAGAATGACTATAGGTATGATTGGAGAACTGACTATCTGGGAATTAAGATAACGGCCTCCCCTTCCCATCTTTTTGACTATAATTACAAACCGTTTAAAACAACTATGAGAAACCATTTATTCCAATGGCGACACGTGAATATGTCTTGGTTGGGTCGTATAGCCTCGGTCAAAATGACAATATTGCCCAAACTTTTGTACCTATTTCGTACCCTCCCTATCCCATTACCCAAAATGTATTTAGAAGAAGTACAATCTCACCTCACAGCTTATGTATGGAAAAAGAAACGTCCCAGAGTCCCTGTTAGGTTATTATATCTGCCGAAACGAGAAGGCGGAATGGCTATGCCCAACATCCTTCATTACTATGAAGCGTCCTTACTAGCCTCTCTGGGGGAATTTTTCCTTCCTCATTGCCCTCCTCAATGGACCACAGTGGAACAATCCTACGCACGAACCCATCCGATTACATCTCTGATATGGCTTAACAAAAAACAGAGACCGAAGTTACCTGATCTGTTATCATCTACGAATCTATACCTTAAGATGTGGGATAAACACCGTCCCAGATTACTGACTAACTCCTTCCAGTCCTTAGCAACTCCTCTGGGAACTTTGAGATATTGGATAAAGGGCTTCCCTTACTCCAGATGGGAAGCGAGAGGAGTTACTCACTTTAGATATTTGGTTTCCGGAGATTCTATGTCATCATTCACTGCCTTGAAAAGTAGATATGAGAATAATAAAGTATCAGGTAACCCATATCACCAATTATATTCCCTGTGGAAATCCACAAATTTAACCTCCATATTATTAGGCTCTAAAATTGCCTTATCTCCATTTGAACACTTCATACTTGCACCAGCAGTGTCGACGAGATTGTTGTCAATAAGTTATGCGGCTTTGAACATTCCAAAACCAGACTTTAAATGGCACTTCCAGAAAGCTTGGGAGGCAGAGTTGGGACATGAGGTTCCTACTCAAGCGTGGCAGAGAGCATATGTAGCGGATAGGGGGGTGTATAAATGTACATCGTTGATGGAGGTGAGGAGGAAAATTTTGAACAGGTGGTACTTGGTTCCGACCCGGGAGAAACACATTTCTGGTGCATCTTTGACTTGTTGGAGATGTCCTTCAGAGGTGGGGACTATGTTACATGTGTGGTGGTCCTGTACGGCACTTTAACCACTATGGAGTGATACAGCGGCCTTAATAACAAAAGCTATAGGAGAACAGATACCGCTTACGCCAGAAGGTTCTCTGATGGGAACTCCAATAATTAACTTATCAGTCGAGCAACGTAAACTGTATAATGTTATAATCAGCGGTGTTTTATTACTTATAGCGAGGCGCTGGAAAACGACAGCAATTCCCGATATTAGGGAGCTTAGGACCGTGGTTACCAATATGAGAACCTATGAACTTCAGATACAACAGATGTATGATCTTCGGGCACCTAAGAAAGACCATTGGCTGTTCTGGGACCTAATAGGAGTTTAATAATAATAATAATAATAATACTTGACATTAAATAACATAGATTCATTCCTAGATGGTTATTGATCCGTGACTACCCTGACCCCCTTTTTTTTTTAATTTTCTCTCCCCTTTCCCCTTATAGGAGTATAAATATTGTTGACAGACATTATAACTATTGTTATTGTATTTCTCTCCCCTTGTATGTTAAGTGATGTACTCCCTTTTTCTTTTCTGTACCCTATATTTTTCTGTGTTTCAAAAAAAAAACTTTGAATTTTAAAAAAAATAAGGACTTTTTGCTGCAAATGAAAAGAATAAACGATAAAAAAAAATTAATTTTGTTTTAACATTTAATCCTATGGGAATTGCCTGTTTAACCCAGGCGAACTGAAGCACTGAAAATCTGGGCATTTCACCAACATCTCGGTACGGTTCGGTGTTCTCTAAATAGATTAACCATTACTTTTCTATGGGAAGTTTCAATGCCGCTGAATTCTGAAGATCTGAGGCGAACTGCACTGTATTTCACTGGCAATTGGCCAATATATGCCCAATTGCCAGCTTTCTGAATAGCCGAATTGTCACGAAATTGCAACATACGGGGAATTTCACCACTCCGTGCAATTCAGTGGCAAGTTCAGCTCATATTGAGTAACCCCCTCAGTCGCTATTTAAGGACTGTATGGCTAGAGGTATAATTTCTTGATGAAGCCGGCAAAATGAGATGCCCGTCTGATCCCCTTTTCATTAAGGAATCTTTTAACAGTTTGTCTTTACAATTTTTTTTGATTGCTGATTAGAATATACCTAGTGACTGCCGCGCCATGTTTAATTCCAATTTGAGCCGTTAAAATGGATCTATGTACTGAACAGTCTTTATGCATGTTTGTTAAATG
The DNA here is from genome assembly GCA_009667805.1 of Leptobrachium leishanense. Lineage (NCBI taxonomy): Eukaryota > Metazoa > Chordata > Amphibia > Anura > Megophryidae > Leptobrachium > Leptobrachium leishanense. The sequence continues at coordinate 477,199,368 of CM019063.1, forward strand.
ATTAATAACGCATTTTGTACACAATCAATGTGAATCATCCACTTGTTTTCATGCGCATTTACCGAATTTAACTAACAACTGGCGATTTAGGGAATGGCTCCCACTTAAGGAGAGTGTAACACCTTGGTAGATTGTGTGGTTGATTGATTACTGACGACTATTTGGATTTTCTCGCATTCAAGGAGAGCATAGCTCTTCCAATACTGCTACATTGTAGCCATATCCCAACACCCCCTTGAGAGGTTCTGCATGCTTTATATGACGCCCGGTTGAGCTTGTTTGGATTAAAGTGTTCACATTAGTGATCTCCTCTCATGCCGCACCTTACCCATTTAGTATTTTGCGATCCAGTGACTCCTTCACATTATATGTTACAGCTGATCTTACACTAATGTACCATCTTAGAGATTCACTGTGGTCAAATTTCAAGAGTACTGGTTCCATGAACGATCACTGCGAATACCGAAAATGCCGGAATGAATGCACAAAACAAACAAAAATGGCTAAAGCCCATTACTTCAATGAAAATCTAAACAATAACATATCAAACCCTAGAAACCTTTGGAGAACCATAAGTAACATACATGCACCCCCAGTCCACTCCCAGCCGGCTGCTGTCAAAGTGAACAACCAAACACTGCAACACCCCCTAGATGTAGCAAATGCCTTTAATGATTATTTTGTTGGATGCACCACCACTTTGATTGCCAAGCTAGGAAATGACATGCAATCAGAAAAGCCTCATGCAGGTCAGGCCCCTCCAACTGTGCAAAGTCCCTGTATCAGACAGGAGTTCACTTTTAGACCAGTGCCTGTCAGTGTCGTTTCTAAACTTCTCCGTAAGCAAAAAATGAAATACCAGTCTGGACCTGATCAAATACCAGCAATGCTGCTGAAAATCAGTGCACCGGCAATTGCAAATCCTGTCGCAACCCTAATCAATGAATCACTGGCGACTGGATACATACCCAAACTTTGGAAGACTGCGAGAGTGGAACCTATCCATAAAAGTGGTGACAGTACTTTGGTATCCAACTACCGTCCGATATCGTTGCTCCCTGTAATGTCCAAAATTTTGGAATAATGCGTCTACACACAATTACGTGATTATTATCAATATTGGAACTACTTAACCCCAGATCAATCCGGCTTTCGTCCAAATCACTCAACTACAACCGCCCTTTTAAAAGTCTGCAATGATATCCAAGCTGGGATGGAACAAGGATACCTAACTGGAGCCATCTTCCTTGATTTTGCCAAGGCCTTTGACACAGTAGACCATGGCATCTTGCTAGAAAAACTTAAAAACTCTGGCATTGGTGATCGCACGTTAACCTGGTTTCAATCATATGTATCTGACCGATCACAATATGTGTCAATTTCTGGCAGCTCCTCCCTCCCCCTCCCTGTCACTTGCAGTGTACCCCAAGGCTCAATACTCGGCCCCCTGCTATTCACAATATTCATAAATGATCTGCCCAACGTCTGCAAAGCCTCAACTGTACATATGTACGCAGACGACACTGTAATCTATACCAGCAAACCAAATCTCCGGCAGCTGGAAGCCGTGCTGCAAGAACAATTCACAGAGGTAGAAAAGTGGATCAAACACAACAAACTTTTTTAAATAATGACAAAACTGTAACGATGCTCTTTGGAACAAAACCTAAACTACACAAATTGCAAAATCCCCACTTATGTGTTGGGACAAAATCAAATGGCACGCTGACCACAGTCACTTCTCTCAAATATCTAGGTATGTGGTTGGACCCTAATCTATCCTTTGGCCCTCACATCGAAAAACTCTCATCTAAACTTTACCCCAAACTAGGAGCCCTGTACAGAAACAAATCCTGCCTGAGCCCCGCGGTAAGAAAGAAGATTGTACAACAAATGCTTATGCCGGCTATTGATTACGGAGATGTAGTGTTCGCAGCCGCCCCGCAAACACATCTTCAGAAACTTACTACATTGTATAACTCATTCTGCCGCTTTGCGCTACAATGTAACTACTTGACCCACCATTGTGACATGTTAAAAGAGCTAAACTGGCCATCGCTGGAATCTAGACGCACCCTTCACCTTTCCAGCCTGGTGTTTAAGAGCTTTTCTGGGAAGCTGCCACCCTATCTGAATAGACTGCTTCCCCCAGCAGCTCCCTCATCCTATAACCTCCGATCCAGGACCAGCACCTTACTTGCAATACCACAATACAAAAAGACAGTGGCTCGATCCTCATTTTCCTACAGAGCACCACAATTATGGAATAACCTCCCAGACACCATCAATTCTTCCAGTCTTATGTCACTCAAGAGCTCCTTACTAACATACCTCAATACAGAATGCACCTGTAACATAATGACTATTTCCTACATATTTATTTTCTGTTAATCTGTATATTTGTGTTGTTTTTTAATATCTTGCATTGTATTACTTTGTATTTCTGTAACTGTAACACTTCAATGTTCTTGAACCCAGGACATACTTGAAAACGAGAGAAATCTCAATGTATCCTTCCTGGTAAAATCCTTTATAAATAAATAAATAAATATGTGTTTTTATTATTTTCTATAATGCAATTGTGCAAATAAAAGTTTAAGGTTTTTTTTAACCCCTCAGTCCCCCCTGCTCTTATTCGGAGACAGGAGCGGCTGCACGATTCGCAATCCATTAGAAATGAATCAGTTTGAAATCCATATGGAAATGCAGCTTCACAACTGCTTTACTGAAAAGCCATACATTGTCAGATACTCATTGTGAGGCCTTTACTTTCCATATTATAATGCTCTACTGTATGTGTATATTGGCTGAAATCTGCTGCCGATATATGGGCGTCACAAATGAGTGTTGTCATCTGACATCACAATAGACAGGTCAGTTAACAACCTGGAGCTTGCACTCACTGAACTCCGTCTATTCAGCCTATGGAAACTTCCAAATGTTGTGTCACTGGTCGAAGAGCCAGAAACACATGTAGCGCTCACTCCGGAGGAGCCGCTGAATTTAAACCTCGGGTCAGTCTCCCCGCACTAGGGAATAAATATAAAATCCACAACGGTGCTGGTGTATAAGTTATATAGTTTACTGATCTCAAATAAACTGGCATATATAGAGCAGCACGGTATACATATATATTTACAGGAATTCGTAATGCGAGAAACGCGCAGCGGAAAAGAAAAAGGAATTTTAACCCCTTCGTTGCTGGAGTGTGAGTCCCGTACAGGTTGTGTCCCAAGAAGGTGTACGTGTATGTGTGTGTTGGTACCCGGGTACTAGATTCAACTGGCCAGTGAATGATTTCAATGTGTCTTCGACTAGTCACGTTGGGGCCATGTAGGTTTAGACAAACTGCAGCGTGCTTTATTATTTTACTGTGGCCGGGAAGGCCTCTCACCCATCCGCCAGATGCTCTGCGCTCTGCTCGACCCAGGACGTCTCTCCGCTCGATTTGACTGGGACTCTGTGCCTCCGGATCCGCTTGTCTTGCTTGTCCGTCTCTGTCACAAGATGCTCAGCTCACCGCCTGCACTCCCATTAGATCATTGTGGTCTCCTAACTCGGGGTCCATCTGCAGCTCTGTATCTGTGTAAACTATTCAGCGGTGGATTACTAGGTCTCTGGCAGTAACTGAAATCGATCTCCAGCTCTGCAAGGCAGCACCTGCACTTCGGGATGGTCACGATCGCTCCTTGTCTCACGTGCGTCTTGCTCTGTTCACTCCTTGGCACGCACTGGCTCTCGTCCGCACGAGGTTGCGGATGTGTCCCGGTTCTCCCCACCCACTTCCTGTTCCTGCTCCAAAGCATGCTGGAAAACGTAGTCCAAAAGTGTCCAGTATTGGTTTACATTGCGCTCGTCTCCCCCTGGTGGCCAGAAACGAGTAATTACAGCAGCAGGATTTAAACCAGCGCTACACTCTCCCCCTCCTAGAACTCTTGGGTCTCTCCAAGGAGGTGTAACAGTTACATTATATTTCAACATTACATCAGTCGATATATATAGGCTCAGCAGCAAAACATACAATGGTTTAGATATACATCCTCAAGTTTAATCATACTTCTGGCTACCTCAGCTAACATAGCAGACACTTCGGGCAACCTTCACACTGTTGTAACAGCCTCTTCAGTGCTATGTACTGGTGAGTTGTAGGTGAGTCTTTGAGGGGGTTGGACAGAACGTTTTGGTTCTGGCTCAATCAGCTCTTCTTCAGGCGGAAGTACTACAGATACAGGATCGGGTCTTTGATTCCACAACTGGAACAGACGTCTCCTCGGAGTATGATCCTTCCAGTGACGGCATAGAACTATAATCATAGGACGCGTTTTCAGGAACTATAGGAATTTCAGAAGTTTCAGGAATGTCCAGCTGGAATTCTGGAGCCTCAGGCCTCAGGTTACTTTCCCACTGTTCGGCAACTGGGATGACCTCTTCAGGCTCTGATGAGCGCACCCAATGCAGACAAAAACTTTCTTCTTCACTTTCCCCTTCACTTTCCTCAACAACTCGCGTCTGCTAAGACCGAGTAACGGGAGTCAAACGTGGAGCAGGTGGAGGTGGGTTCGGCAGAGAAAGTTTGTCTCCAACTGGTATCCTTGCGGCTTCCTTCAGAGGTAGCAGATGATTTTGGTGCCAGTTTTTAAGAGGCCCAGCCTTTCCATCAGGTCGAATTTGGTAAACCGGCAGACCCGGCAGTTGCTTGCAGACAATGTAGACCTGAGAACTCCATCTATCCGCCAACTTATGCCTGGCAGAAGCACCCAAATTCTTCAACAAAACCCTATCACCGGGTTGTAGATCCTGTATTCGAACTTTCAAATCATAGTTTCGCTTATTCCTCCGTTCCCTGTTCCCAGAGGTCAAACGGGCTTATTCAAACGCAGAAGCCAAATTCTTACGAAGTCTATCCACATAATTCCTATGAGTGGCTACTGACGTCTGGTCCAGAGATAACCCGAACGCCAAATCAACCGGCAGTCGAGCTTCCCTTCCGAACATAAGACGGTACGGTGAGTATCCAGTAGCGTCACTCTCCGTACTGTTGTATGCATGTACTAGCGTGGCTATGTGACGACTCCAGCTCTGCTTCTCTCTGTTTGATAATGTCCCCAACATATTTAGCAGAGTGCGATTGAACCTTTCTGGTTGAGCATCACCTTGATGGTGATATGGTGTAGTTCGGGTCTTCGGAGTTCCCAGTAGTTCCAGTAATTGCCCGACAAGCCCTCTCTCAAAGTCTCTACCCTGATCCGAGTGTATTCTCCTTGGCAGTCCATAGTGAACAAAAAACGTTTCCATTAAAACCTTCGCCACCGTAGGAGCACGTTGGTCTCTCGTAGAAAAAGCTTGGGCATAACGCGTGAAATGATCAGTCACCACTAAAATATTTCCCTGCCCACTAGCATCCGGCTATAAGAACAGGAAATCAATGCACACCAAACCCATGTCCTTGACTTTGTAGGTGGCTCATTGGAGCAGTTCGGGTTGGTAGAGTCTTCCTTTGGATACACCTCAGACATGAGTGGCAGTAACTTTCAACTTCAGGTCTCATGCAGGGCCAATAAAATCTGTCTCGAACCAGCTTAAAAGTTCTCTCTGCACCTAAATGTCCATGGTCATCCTGCAGTGACCGCAGCACACCCTCTCTGTGTTTGGTGGGAAGGAACAACTGTTGGGTCTCTCCAGCATTGTTTGAGGGGCCCCTTTGGTAGACCACCCCATCCAACATCTTCAACCGTCCCCACTCCTTGTATACCAATCTGGCCCCTTCTGGGGAATTTGTCAGAAGGATTTCCCGTTGGTTCGTGTTTAGGGCCTTCACGGGTTAATGCAATCAAAGGGTCTCCAGCCTGGTCAGCTCTCAGGTCTTGTTTCGAAAAAGTAGGCAAACTCTCATCTCTCAGCTGCGTAGGATTACAGTAGAACTCTGGAACAGTCGCAGCCATAACTCCTATGGCTTCTGCTTCAATCCCTCCCTTGACCCGGCGCTCTGCTCCTTGACATAAAGTTTGCACCCCATCTGGAGTTAACTGAGTCCATTCTGTAGTGTAGGGTCTTCTTGACAAAGCATCGGCATCTCGATTGTTCACTCCAGGGCGATACTTCAGGCTGAACCTAAACCCTGACAGAGCGGCCAACCACCGATGTCCCGTTGCATCCAGCTTCGCAGTAGTAAGGACGTAGGTAAGAGGATTGTTATCAGTTTTTATCACAAATTCGGCTCCATACAGATAGTCTTTCAGCTTGTCGACTACCGCCCACTTCAAAGCGAGGAACTCCAACTTGTGGGTAGGATAATTATTTTCTGAAGGTGTAAGACTCCGGCTCACATAGGCTACAGGCCTCCACAATCCACCATATTCTTGGTATAATAAGACTCCCCCTAGACCCTCTCGGCTGGCATCTACATGCAATTCATACGGCTTATGAGGATCAGCATAGGCCAAGACAGGAGCTCGAGTTAGACTCTTTCAGCTTCATGAAAGCACCTTCGCATTGACTAGTCCATTCTCCTTGGATAGATTCTCGAGCCTTCCTTGGCCCTGGAGCCGACGGATTTCGGTCAGAGGCCTTGTGGCCTTCTTCTGTATCTTCCTTCTGCAGGAGCTTATTCAGTGGTTGAGCTATCTTGGCAAACCCTCCTACGAACCTTCGGTAATAAGAGCAGAATCCCAAGAAAGATCTAAGTTCAGTAACATTTCGGGGTCTAGGCCAGGAAGCTACGGCTTCCAACTTTCGAGGATCCGTCGAAACGCCTTCTGCTGAAATAACATGTCCCAGATACGTGACGGAAGGTAAGCAGAATTGACACTTCTCCAGAGACAGTTTCAACCCCTCTTCATGGAGTCGCTTCAAGACCTTCTCCAACCGTTGCTCATGTTCTTCCAAAGTCTTTCCAAACACTATTATGTCATCCAGATACACTAACACCTCGATCAGGTTCATGTCTCCGACTGTCTTCTGCATTAACCGTTGGAACATGGCTGGAGCCCCCGTAAGGCCTTGAGGCATTCTGTTGAACTCAAAGAACCCCAGTGGGCAGATGAACGCAGTCTTCTCTTTGTCTTCAGGATGCATTGGTATCTGGTGATACCCACTTCGCAGGTCTAGTACACTAAACCATTTTGCTCCAGACAAACATTGCAAGGCATCTTCTATCCGAGGAGTGGCATATTGATCTGGGATGGTTCTCCGATTTAGCGTGCGATAGTCTATACATAGACGGACAGAACCATTCTTCTTCCGGACCATCACTATGGGAGAAGCGTACGGACTCCTGGACTCTTGAATCACCTTAGTTCTTTGCAGTTCATTCAGCTGTTCTCTTAGATCATCCAAGTCTCCCAACAGAACTCGTCTTGACCTTTCTCGAAACGGCTTATCTTCCTGCAGTCGAATGCGATGCTCAGTACTCTTAGCCAGACCCACGTCGAACTCATCCTTTGAGAACAAGTCCCTCTACTTTAGGACCTGGCACTGAAGACGTTTCTCCCATTCAGGCGTGATAGGAGCGTCCTTGGGATAGAACCGGTCAGCTGGAATCTCTTTATTCGCTCCCCCTCCTAAATCGGTAGGAGAGAGAGGCGTAGCGGACGCCACTTGCCCGATAGGCATTCGTGCTTTCAGGATCACTGGAGAATCAGATACATTACATACACTGACTGAGACTCTTCCTAGTGTTCGTTTCAAAGCTTTGGTGGAGATTATTTCAGGGATCACTTCGACTTCGGCTTCACTCCCATGATTAAAATCAGTCTCCAGTACCACATAGGGACCTGGTTGCAATCCATTCAACATAGAAACATAGAAAAATGTCGGCAGATAAGAACCTTTCGGCCCATCTAGTCTGCCCAATTACATGGATACTTAACCTGGATTTATCTTTTGTTTAGGATAGCCTTATGCCTATCCCATGCTTGCTTAAATTCAATTACTGTTTTGGCCTCAACCACTTCAACTGGAAGGCTGTTCCATGTATCCACCACCCTCTTCGTAAAATAATGCTTCCTGATGTTACTTTTAAACCTTTGCCCCTCTAATCTAAGACTATGTCCTCTTGTTTTGCTACTTTGTTTCCGTTTAAATATACTCCCTTCCTCTACCTTGTGGATTCCCTTTACGTATTTAAATGTTTCTATCATATCTCCTCTGTCTCGTCTTTTTTCCAAGCTGTACATGTTAAGATCATTAAGCCTTTCCTGGTAACTTTTCTCCTTAAAGCCGTACACCATTTTAGTAGCCCTTCTCTGAACTCTCTCTAAGATGTCTATATCCTTCTGGAGATACGGTCTCCAGTACTGCACACAGTACTCCAAGTGAGGTCTCACCAGTGCTCTGTACAGTGGCATGAGCACTTCCCTTTTCCTACTGCTAATACCTCTCCCTACACAACCAAGCATTTGGCTAGCATTTCCTGCTGCTCTTTTACATTGACTACTTACCCTTAGATCCTCTGAAATAATAACCCCTAAATCCCTTTCCTCAGATGTTGAGGTTAGGACTGTATCAAATATTCTATATTCAGCCCTTGGGTTTTTACGTCCCAGGTGCATTATCTTGCACTTATCCACATTAAAACTCAATTGCCACAGCTCCGACCATTTTTTTAGTTTACGTAAATCATTTGTCATTTGGCTGATCCCTCCAGGAACGTCAACCCTGTTGCAAATCTTTGTGCCATCAGCAAAAAGAAATACTTTTCCATTAATACCTTCTGCAATAGTACTAATAAAAATATTAAAGAGAATGGGTCCAAGTACTGACCCCTGAGGTACCCCACTGGTAACAAGACCTTGCGCCGAATAAACTCCATTTACCACAACCCTCTGTTGCCTGTCACTCAGCCACTGCCTAATCCATTCAACAATATTGGAATCCAAGCTCAAAGATTGCAATTTATTGATAAGCCTTCTATGCGGAACAGTATCAAAAGCCTTACTGAAATCTAAATAAGCAATGTCTACTGCGCCACCTGTGTCTATTATTTTTGTTACCCAATCAAAAAAATCAATAAGATTAGTTTGGCATGATCTCCCTGAGGTAAACCCATGTTGTTTCTGATCCTGTAATCTATGTGTTTTTAGATGTTCAACAATCCTTTCCTTTAACATGGTTTCCATTAATTTCCCCACTACTGACGTAAGACTAACTGGGCTATAGTTCCCCGATTCCTCCCTACTACCCTTCTTGTAAATGGGCACAACATTTGCTAATTTCCAGTCTTCTGGGACGACTCCCGTTAGCAAGGATTGGTTAAATAAATCTGTTAACGGTTTTGCTATTACTTCACTGAGCTCTTTTAATAATTTAGGGTGGATCCCATCAGGCCCCATTGACTTATTTGTCTTTACTTTAGACAGCTGCTGTAGAACCTCCTCCTCTGTAAACTGATATGTAAATGTCTCGTTAGTGTTTCCTCCTAACTGAGGTCCCTTTCCTTCCTTTTCTTCTGCAAAAACTGAACAAAAATATTCATTGAGGCAGTCAGCGAGACTTTTATCCTCTTCTACATACCTTCCTTCCTTTGTTTTTAATCTAACTAATCCTTGTTTTACTTTTCTTTTCTCGTTTATGTATCTAAAAAATGTTTTGTCCCCCTTTTTTACTGACAGAGCTATTTTCTCTTCTGCGTGTGCTTTGGAAGCTCTTATAAATTGCTTTGCCTCTTTCTGCCTAATCTTATAGGTTTGCCTATCTTCTTCACGCTTAGTTTTTTTATAATTATTGAATGCTGTCTTTTTGTTCTTCACTATTTTGGCCACTTCTGCAGAGTACCACAGTGGTTTCTTCCCTTTTTTGTTTTTGCTAACAAGCCGAATGCATTTGCTTGTGGCCTTCAATAATGCTTCCTTTAAATAATCCCATTTCTCCTGGACTCCCTTTAAACTCCTCCAGTCTGATAATGACTCCTTCACACAAAATCTCATTTTAGAAAAATCTGTTTTTTTAAAGTTTAAAACTTTTGTTTTTGTGTGGTGCGGGTCCATCCCTGTTCTTATATTAAACCATACTGACTGGTGATCACTAGATCCCAAATTTTCACCAACAACAGCGTCCGATACCAAACCTCCATTTGTGAGTATTAAATCCAATATGGCCTCTTTACGGGTCGGCTCCTCAACTACTTGTGTTAGAGATAATCCCAGTAGGGAGTTTAGAATATTTGTACTCCTGGTGCACCCAGCTGTTTTGGTTTTCCAGTTCACATCAGGAAGATTAAAGTCCCCCATGATAATAACTTCCCCCTTCATTGCCATTTTGGCTATTTCCTCAAACAGCAGATTATCTAGCTCTTCTACTTGTCCAGGGGGTCTATAGATCACACCTACACGAGCTACTGTATGATTGCCAAATGTTAGCGTAACCCAAACTGACTCTATGTTCACCTCGCTCACTTTTATTTGGTTCGTTTTTATGTTGTTTTTCACATACAGGGCCACTCCTCCTCCTTTCCTACCTTCTCTGTCTTTTCTATATAAAGAGTACCCCGGTATTGTTATGTCCCAGTTATTTTTCTCACTGAACCATGTCTCAGTAACCGCCACTAAATCTACTTTTTCAGCTGCCATCATTGCCTCCAGTTCATTGATTTTATTGACTAAACTGCGAGCATTTATAGACACGACTCTGAGCTTGTCATTTTTTTCCCCGCATGTTGCTTGCACCCTCCGATTTAGTTTTGGGGGACAATCAGGCAGATTGACTGAACTTGACTGAAGCCTGGAAACTCGCCACTTCTCCTGATTGCAGGATCTTTACTGTTCCTCCCAATCTCCATAGGCGCCCCACTTCGGCAGGTGCCTTCTGTTCTTCGACCATTCGCTGATAGACTGGACGCAACATCGGGTGTACTCCCTTGGTAGAACCTTCTTCCAGTACTATAGGAGTCAGGAGATGTCGCACCAGATCAGTATTCGTCCCCACTATCATAGAACTTCTGTTGGCCCCTGAAGGCCGAGGACACACAATGGCCAATGCATCACACCCCCCAGACTGTCCGATGACTTCGGATCCGATCTCTAGCTTCACCTGTAGATATCCGTCATAGGGAAGTTTCTCAGTCCCGATACCCCAGATTTCAAGTTCCTTTAGCTCCTGTAGAGGTATGTGTTTCAAGTGCTTCTCATAAAAGTCTCGGTAGATCAATGTCACTTGAGCCCCTGAGTCCAACAGAGCTTTGGTATAGACTCCCTCTACTTGGATTGGATCGATGGGAGAAGGACCTACCAGCTGGTCAGGAAACTTTGTCGTAGTAGCAGGAAGTTTACACCCTGTTTGCTGTACCCTGGCCTTCTTCTTGACCCGTGTAGGTTTTGGGTGTGCATTGCTTCCCCATGATGTAGAACCGGATGCTAAGGGAGTAACTCTTTCAGTCCTGGCAGACACAGTATTTGGCACGGATCTGAGCCCTATCGGCCTTTCATTTGGGACTTGAAAATTGGAGCGTTTTTTTTCAGTCGGTGCCTAATTTGCTCCCTCACCAGGGCCCTCTGGAGTTTCCCGCTTGCAAGGTAGACAACAGTTTTTCCACGGCCTTCAGGAGTTCTTCGACCGGTTTCTTTTCGGCCCTCCCTTTTGGGCACTGGGCTCTGAAATGACTGATTTCCCCGCAGCCAAAACATTTCTTCCTCGAGAGTGTGGGTATACTTTCTTCTTGCGGCTCACTTGGAGACCCCCTGTTCGAGGCTACAGCAACCCCCTCAGTTCTGGTGTCCTTAGCCGCCAGCAATGTCATCAACTCTATCATTTGCGACATCTGAGTTTTCCAAGCCAGCACTTCAGTCTGTATGTCTGCTACACAGAGAGTTCCTACTTCTGCGGTGAAAACTGTGTGTGAAGCATTAGCAACCCTTTTAGCCTTGATTAAAGCCTCTTCTTCTCGGATAGCTTTTACCAGTTTGGAATAGGTCAGTCTCTTGCTCTGGTATCTAGTCTGAAATTTCAACATTATGGGATCCAGTGGGAGTGCTCCTTTAAAAATTTGATCCATCAAAGCTTTGCTTGCATGACTCGATTCCATGCCTCCTTTGAGAATGACCTGATGGATGATTTTATCCAGCCGCCAGACATAGGTGGACAATTCTTCTCCTTCCTTTTGATAGGTGTGAGAGAACTTGTGGATAAGCTCGGCACAATCCTCCACTCCCCCGAAAATTTCCTGTAAAGCTTCTAGATACTCCGCAGCAGTGCAGCCTGGCTTGTCCCTTTTCAGATTTCGGAAGACATCTGAAGCAGGACCTCTTAGGCTCTCGATCAACCTTTGTCTCTTCACGGTGTCAGCAACTTCCCATTCTTCCACTGCCTGCACTGCCTGAACTATCCAAGTCTCAAAATCCTCTTCTCCAGTTGGCACAGGGACCTTACCAGAATAAAACCGTAACTTGCGATATCCATAATTGGGAGACGCAGCGGAGTTTTGGGCTAATGTTTCCACCAGTTTTCCCATTGTGGTAAAGAATGCAACAGGAGGGAACCCTGCCACCGGGTTTGAAGTAGTATCCGGTACCCTGTCACCGGATGTTGTTGGGCTATCCGCGGGAACATTCACGGGATCACCATGTGGCGCGCTGGGCTGGACCAGTCGAACTTCCACATCGTCGGCCAGCTTCACACTCGCACCCTGAAAACACGCCGGAATATCCTTTCTCCACTCAAAAAGAACATATGTGTGAGAAGTCTCTGGGTTCGCCTTAATGTCCAGTATTGCCCCCCTATGATCTGGTGTCAGCGCTGCCACGGCCCGGCGGATTTTGTCTTCGGCCCAAGTGTCTGCAGGAATATCCATGACTATGCATAATTCTATCTGACTACTTTGCTCCTCACACCATCTGGCAGCAGTGTCTGGATCCATATTTAACCCTTTAAATGCGTTTTTCCAGAGACTGGATCCCGGAAACGAGCCCCCACGTGTAGCGCTCACTCCCGGAGGAGCCGCTGAATTTAAACCTCGGGTCAGTCTCCCCGCACTAGGGAATAAATATACACCAGCACCGTTGTGGATATTATAAGTTATATAGTTTACTGATCTCAAATAAACTGGCATCTGGCATATATAGAGCAGCACGGTATACATATATATTTACAGGAATTCGTAATGTGAGAAACGCGCAGCGGAAAAGAAAAAGGAATTTTAACCCCTTCGTTGCTGGAGTGTGAGTCCCGTATAGGTTGTGTCCCAAGAAGGTGTACGTGTATGTGTGTGTTGGTACCCGGGTACTAGATTCAACTGGCCAGTGAATGATTTCAATGTGTCTTCGACTAGTCACGTTGGGGCCATGTAGGTTTAGACAAACTGCAGCGTGCTTTATTATTTTACTGTGGCCGGGAAGGCCTCTCACCCATCCGCCAGATACTCTGCGCTCTGCTCGACCCAGGACGTCTCTCCGCTCGATTTGGTTGGGACTCTGTGCCTCCGGATCCGCTTGTCTTGCTTGTCCGTCTCTGTCACAAGATGCTCAGCTCACCGCCTGCACTCCCATTAGATCATCGCAGTCTCCTAACTCGGGGTCCATGTGCAGCTCTTTATCTGTGTAAACTTTTCAGCAGTTGATTACTAGGTTTCTGGCAGTAACTGAAATCGATCTCCAGCTCCGCAAGGCAGCACCTGCGCTCCGGCCTGGTCACGATCGCTCCTGGTCTCACGTGCGTCTTGCTCTGTTCACCCCTTGGCGCGCACTGGCTCTCCTCCGCACGAGGTTGTGGATGTGTCCCGGTTCTTCCCACCCACTTCCTGTTCCTGCCCCAAAGCATGCTGGAAAACGTAGTCCAAAAGTGTCCAGTATTGGTTTACATTGCACTCGTCTCCCCCTGGTGGCCAGAAACGAGTAATTAAAGCAGCAGGATTTAAACCAGCGCTACACACATTTTATCCACCGAGGATTCAGACCACTCCCTGAAAATAAGGTAAAAAGAAACCAAGGTTTCTTGTTTTATTTTTAACCCTTTCGCTGCTGAGGCTTTTCACACTGTGCTGAGGTCATTTTTACCGGTTTTGCTCATCATGTTTAAACGTGTTTTGAAGGCTTATTTTAGTATATGACCCAGACATATTATATATCGTTCTTTCCGTCAGACTCGGTAGATTCATAATATGTCATTATTATATGTATACGTTATGTCATGTCTGTATATTATAACAAAAAATGCAATAAAATATGTATTTTCAATAATTTACAACGTGTAAAGTGTTTTTTTTCACATTTTAACATGCGAGCAATTGCGGTTATATTTTGTATGGGGTGCGCTTGTTAAAAAAATTAGAGATGGGGTCTCGTTACATTTTGTTTTGGGGAAAATTACACGATTTTTAACAAACGCACCGCATACAAAAATCGTTAGTGCAGCATCATTGTTCACATTATAATTGAAATGGGAACAATATTGCTGCATTAACAAACCAAAAAAAAGAAAAAAAAATGTTTATTTTTTTTTTATAATTTATTTTTTAAATATATTTTTATTTTTAATTTTAATTTTTTTTAAAAAACTTTTTTCACAGTAGTGTTTGGTATCGTTGGAACGGCCATGCTCTGGCCGATCCAGCAATACCAAACGTTAACCCCTAGCTGCCACGGATCGGGAGATAGGCAGTTCATTGGAACTCCCTATCTCCACCGTTGGTGGCAGTTAGGGGTTAACTCTAGGACTGGCGTCATCGTGCTATGCACGATGACGCCAGTCCTCAGGGGGAGTTCCCGGAGGCTTGGCCGACATCCAAGATGTCGGCCAGCTCCGGGAAAGGATCACGAACCGGCGCTTTTCAGCGCCGATTCGCGATCCAGCTCCCCAGGGGTTAATGCCAGGCACCATTTGGAAGGGCAGGCTGTGCCCTTCCAAATGGTGCCTGGGTTAACCCCCGCAACGCCGCCGATCGGGAGGGAGAGAGGTCCGAAGGACCTCCCCCCCTCCCTTTCAGGCGCCTCCTCCGCACATGCGGGGGGGCGCCTGAATTAGGTGTCATCGCGCTGCCGCGATGACACCTAATTTCATCGGCGGCAGTTCCGGATGCTGGGCTGACATCGAGGATGTCAGCCCGCACCGGAGGGGCCAGCGATCGGCCGGAACTCGGCCGAACGCTGACCCCAAAGGGAGGACGCGCTCAGCGCGTCCTCCGCACAGCGGGAGCCATGCGGAGGACGCGCTGAGCGCGTCCTCCGCATGGAAGTGGTTAATTAGTTAATGGAAATAACAAGCTGAGGGCAGCGGGCCGGAACAATGGTTCAGTAAGGGGCCCCAGGATTATTCATGACAGCATTGAATATGTAGAAATCTATTAGTTTATTCAGGTTTTGTACATATATACTAGTTATTGATATATATTAGGGGGGGTGTTAGTTGTATGATACAGATATGTATTCTGATTAATAGTGGTTAACTGTATCTTTCATTATCAGAGAATATTTTTAATGCTGATTTCAAAGAATAAACAGAAGGTGGCCCCGCATTGTACATTGCTCCAGGACCCACAAACACTAAAACCACCCCATCTCTTATTCTGAGACAGGAGCAGCTGCACGATTCACAATCCATTGGAAAGGAAACTTTGAAGTACATATGGAATGCAGCTTCACAACAGCTTTACTGAAAAGTCATGGGGCCACTTTACAATCTTGTTGCTAACGTTAGCTCTCACCTGTGTGAGCATTAACGTTAGCCGTGGTGTCTACCGCATATTAAAACCCAAACGCTAACGGGTTAAGTAACCACTTTGCATTTGGTACCTTGCGCTTTTCAGCGCGAGGTTACTGTACTTTGCACTCCGTATGCAGAACACCTAGTCCTGGCTCTGGTTAACTTTCCGCTAACCAGAGCAGGACGTTAATCAGCGTTAGGACTTTGTAGTAATCCTAACGCTGATTAACACTTTGCGCTCCCCATGTTAAGCATACGGAGTGCAAAGTACAGTAACCTCGCGCTGAAAAGTGCAAGATACCAAACGGTAACGGGATACTTAACCCGTTTCCGTTTGGATTGTAACATGCGGTAGACACCGCGGGTAAAGTTAATGCTCACGTAGGTGAGCGTTAACGTTAGCGTTAAGAGTGTAATGTGGCCCTTAGTTTATTGAGGTTTTGTACACATATACTAGTTATTGATATATTTTAGGGTGTTTTTAGTTGTATTCTACAAATATGTATTCTTATTAATAGGTGTCACAGAAAAGAGTGAGGTCATCTCATACCAAAAAAGACAGGTAAGCATAAAACCAGGAGATCACTCACAGTCCTTAGGAGTGGCCTAAAGAGCGCCTATTTTTGAGCACGGGAGCCAGGGCCTAGGAGCGGCTTTTATTGAGCGGGGGAGCCAGGGCCTGAGGAGCGCCTCTTTTTGAGTGTGGGAGCCAGTGCCTGAGGAACGCCTCTTTTTCAGCGCAGGAACAAGGGCCTGAGGAGCACCTCTTTTTCAGCGTGGGAGCTAGTGCCTGAGGAGCGCCTCTTTTTTCAGTGCGGTAGCCAGCGCCTGAGGAGCGCTCCATTTTCAGCGCAGGAGTCAGCGCCTGAGGAGCACCTCTTTTCAGCATGTGAGCCAGCGTCTATATTTCAGAGCCAGTGCCTGAGGAGCACCTCTTTTTTAAACGCGGGAACCAGCGCCTCTTTTTTTCAGCACAGGAGCCAGCGCCTCCCTTTCAGCATGGGTGCCAGCACTCTTTTTCTGCGCGGGAGTCAGCGCCTCTATTTCAGCGCAGGAGCCAGTGCCTCTATTTCAGTGTGGGAGCCAGCGCCTGAGCAGCACCTATTTTTGAGCGTGGGAGCCAGGGCCTGAGGAGTGCCTCTTTTTGAGCGTGGGAGCCAGGGCCTGAGGAGTGCCTCTTTTTGAGTGTGGGAGCCAGTGCCTGAGGATCACCTCTTTTTCAGCGCGGGAACAAGGGCCTGAGGAGCACCTCTTTTTCAGCGTGGGAGCCAGCGCCTGAGGAGCGCCTCTTTTTTCAGTGCGGTAGCCAGCGCCTGAGGAGCGCTCCATTTTCAGCGCAGGAGTCAGCACCTGAGGAGCGCCTATTTTCAGCATGGGAGCCAGCGCCTATATTTCAGAGCAAGTGCCTGAGGAGCACCTCTTTTCTAAACGCGGGAACCAGCGCCTCTTTTTTTCAGCATGGGAGCCAGCGCCTATATTTCAGAGCAAGTGCCTGAGGAGCACCTCTTTTCTAAACGCGGGAACCAGCGCCTCTTTTTTTCAGCACGGGAGCCAGCGCCTCCCTTTCAGCATGGGTGCCAGCACCTCTTTTTCTGCGTGGGAGTCAGCGCCTCTATTTCAGCGCAGGAGCCAGTGCCTCTA
Source organism: Leptobrachium leishanense (assembly GCA_009667805.1). Classification (NCBI taxonomy): domain Eukaryota; kingdom Metazoa; phylum Chordata; class Amphibia; order Anura; family Megophryidae; genus Leptobrachium; species Leptobrachium leishanense. Next base: position 477,216,636 of record CM019063.1, read on the forward strand.
TTTCAGTGTGGGAGCCAGTGCCTGAGGAGCACCTCTTTTTTAAACGCGGGAACCAGCGCCTCTTTTTTCAGCGCAAGAGCCAGCACCTCTATTTCAGCGTTGGAGCCAGCACCTCTTTTTCTGTGCGGCAGCCAGCGCCTGAGGAGCGCCTCTTTTTGAGCGTGGGATCCAGAGCCTCTTTTTCAGCGTGGGAGCCATCGCCTGAGGAGCGCCTCTTTTTCAGTGTGGGGGCCAGCTCCTCTATTTCAATGCGGGAGCCAGAGCCTGAGGAGCACCTCTTTTTCAGCACGGGAGCCAGTGCATGAGGAGCGCCTCTTTTTTTAGCGGAGCCAGCACCTCTTTTACAGCATGGGAGCCAGTGCCTGCGGAGCGCCTCTTTTTCCTTGCGGGAGCCAGCTTCTTTTTTCAGCGCTGGAGCCAGCGCATGAGAAGTGCCTCTTTTTCAGCGTGGGAGCCAGCGGCTCTTTTTCAGCACAGGAGCCAAGGCCTAAGGAGCTCCTCTTTTTCATTGCGGGAGCCAGCGCCTGAGGAGCGCCTAAGTATTTCAGCGCGGGAGCCAGGGCCTGAGGAACGCCTCTCTTTTTTAGGCGTGGGAGCCAGGGCCTGAGGAGCGCCTCTTTTTCAGCACGGGAGCAAGCATCTCTTTTTCAGCGTGGGAGCCAACGCCTGAGGAGCGACCCTTTTTCAGCACGGGAGCCAGCGCCACTATTTCAGCACGGAAGCCAGCGCTTCTATTTCAGTGCGGGAGCCAGCGCCACTTGTTCAGCGCGATAGCCAGCGCCTCTATTACAGAGCGGGAGCCAGCGCCTGAGGAGCACCTCTCTTTTTTCAGCGTGGGAGCCAGGGCCTGAGGAGTGTCTCTTTTTCAGCGCAGGAGCAAGCACCTGAGGAGCACCTATTTTTCAGCACGGGAGCCAGCGCCACTATTTCAGTACGGGAGCCAGCGCCTCTTTTTCAGCACGAGACATAGGGCCTGAGGAGCACCTCTTTTACAGCGCGGGAGCCAGCACCTCTTTTTCAGCACGGGAGCCATTGTCTGAGGAGCACCACTTTTTGTTCAGAACGGGAGCCAGCACCTGAGGAGCGCCTCTTTTTCAGAGCGGGAGTCAGCGCCTCTTTTTCAGCGCGGGAGTCAGCGCCTCTTTTTCAGCGCGGGAGCCAGCACCTGCGGAGCGCCTCTTTTTCAGCGCGGAAGTCAGCGCCTCGTTTTCAGCACGGGAGCCAGTGCATGAGGAGCGCCTTTTTTTTGCGCGGGAGCCAGCACCTCTTTTTCAGCATGGGAGCCAGTGCCTGCGGAGCGCCTCTTTTTCAGTGCGGGAGACAGCATCTTTTTTCAGCGCAGGAGCCAAGGTCTAAGGAGCTCCTCTTTTTCATTGCAGGAGCCAGCGCCTGAGGAGCGCCTAAGTATTTCAGCACGGGAACCAGGGCCTGAGGAACGCCTCTCTTTTTTAGGCATGGGAGCCAGGGCCTGAGGAGCGCCTCTTTTTCTGCGCGGGAGCCAGCGGCTCTTTTTCAGCGTGGGAGCCAATGCCTGAGGACCGCCTCTTTTTCAGCACAGGAGCCAGCGCCTCTATTTCAGCACGGGAGCCAGGGCCTGAGGAACGCCTCTCTTTTTTAGGAGTGGGAGCCAGCACCTCTTTTACAGCATGGGAGCCAGTGCCTGCGGAGCGCCTCTTTTCAGTGCAGGAGCCAGTACCTCTTTTTCAGCGCGGGAGCCAACGTCTCTTTTTCAGCGCAGGAGCCATCACCTGAGGAGCGCCTCTTTTTCAGCGTGGGAGCCAGGGCCTGAGGAGCGCCTCATTTTTTGCAGCGTGGAGCCAGGGCCTGAGGAGCGCCTCTTTTACAGCATGGGAGCCAGCGCCTGAGGAGCGCCTCTTTTTCAGCACGGGAGCCAATGCCTCTTTTTCAGCGTGAGAGCCAGCGCCTGAGGAGAGCCTCTATTTCAGCACGGGAGCCAGCGCCACTATTTCAGCGAGGGAGCCAGCTCCTCTCTTTCAGCACGGGAGCCAGTGCCTGAGGAGCACCTCTTTTTCAGCGTTGGAGCCAGGGCCTGAGGAGCGCCTCTTTTTCAGCATGGGAGCCAATGCCTCTTTTTCAGTGCGGGAGCCAGCACCTGAGAGCCTCTTTTTCAGCGCGGGAGCCAACGCTACTTTTTCAACATGGGAGTCAGCGCTTCTATTTCAGCGCTGGAGCCAGCGCCACTATTTCAGCGTGACAGCCAGGGCCTGAGAAGCGCCTCTTTTTCAGCACAGGAGCCAACACCTCTTTTTAAGCGCGGGAGCCAGCGCCTCTTTTTCAGCGTGAGAGCCAGGGCCTGAGAAGCACCTCTTTTTCAGCTCGGATGCCAGCGCCTGATGAGAGCCTCTATTTCAGCACGGGAACCAGCGCCACTTTTTCAGCGCGGGAGGCAGCGCCACTATTTTGGCACGGAAGCCAGCGCCTGAGGAGCACCTCTATTTCAGCGTTGGAGCCAGGGCCTGAGGAGTGCCTCTTTTTCAGCATGGGAGCCAATGCCTCTTTTTCAGCGCGGGAGCCAGCGCCTGAGGGGAGCCTCTTTTTCAGAGCAGGAGCCAGCGCTACTTTTTCAGCATGGGAGCCAGCGCCTCTTTTTCAGCGCGGGAGCCAGAGCCTCATATTCAGTGTGGGATCCAGCTCCTGAGGAGTGCCTCTTTTTCAGCGCGGGAGCCAGCGTCTCTTTTTCAGCGTGGGAGACAACGTCTCTTTTTCAGCGCAGAAGCCATCACCTGAGGAGTGCCTCTTTTCAGCGCGGGAGCCAGGGCCTGAGGAGCGCCTCTTTTTTTCAGTGTGGTAGCCAGGGCCTAAGGAGTACCTCTTTTTTAGCATGGGAGCCAGCGCCTGAGGAGCGCCTCTTTCTCAGCACGCCAGCGCCTGAGGAGCGCCTCTTTTTCAGCGCGGGAGCCAGCGCCTCTTTTTCAACGTGAGAGCCAGCGCCTGAGAAGCGCCTCTTTTTCAGAGCGGGAGCCATCACCTGAGAAGCGCCTCTTTTTCAGAGCGGGAGCCAGCGCCTGAGATGCGCCTCTCTTTCAGCGCAGGAGCCATCGGCCTTTTTTTCCGCATTGGAACAAGTGTCTCTTTTTCAGCGCAGGAGCCATCGCCTGAAGAGCGCCACTCTTTCAGCACGGGAGCCAGCACTTCTATTTCAGCACGGGAGCCAGCGTCACTATTTCAGTATGGGAGCCAGGGCCTGAGGAGCGCATCTCTTTTATAAGCGTGGGAGCAAGGGCCTAAGGAGCGCTTCTTTTTCAGCGTGGGAGCCAACGGCTCTTTTGCAGCGTGGGAGCCAACGCCTGAGGAGTGCTTCTTTTTCAGCATGGGAGCCAGCGCCTTTTTTTCAATGTGGGAGCCAATGCATGAGGAGCGCCTCTTTCTCAGCACGGGAGCCAGCACCACTATTTCAACACGGAAGCCAGCGCCACTATTTCAGCGCGGGAGTCAGCGCCTCTATTACAGCGTGGGAGCCAGCACCTGAGGAGCACCTTTTCTTTTTCAGCGTGGGAGCCAGCACCTGAGGAGCACCTTTTCTTTTTCAGCGTGGGAGCCAGGGCCTGAGGAGCGCTCTTTTTCAGTGCGGAAGCAAGCACCTGAGGAGCGCCTCTTTTTCAGTGCAGGAGCCAGTGCCTCTTATTGGAGGGTGGAGCCAGTGCCTCTTTTTGGAGGGTGGAGCCAGCACCTCTTTTTTTAGGGTGGGTGCCAGCACCTCTTTTTAGAGGGCGGAAGCCAGTGCTTCTTTTTTGGAAGGGCGGGAGCCAGGGCCTGAGGAGCCGAGTCCAGCCAGGGCCTGAGAAGTCGAGCCGAGCCAGGGCCTGAGGAGCAGAGCCAAGCCAGGGCCTGAGGAGCAGAGCCGAGCCAGGGCCTAAGGAGCAGAGCCGAACCAGGGCCTGAAGAGAGGCTTGCGCCATCAAGAATAAAGCAACGGATGAGCACCATGGAGCAATGTGAGGAATTATACATATAGGAGCAACGTAGCTCAACTGGCTTCTTATCCCTCAAATTTCTCATTGGCTCTCATTCCTTTCCATGTCCAAAAGATCCTTTTCCATTAAATCAGGGGTCAGCAGCACTGGCCGTTCAGGTGTATTGGTGCTACATCTCCCATGATGTTCATTCCGTCTTTAGGTTGGCTGAGCGTCCTGGGAAATTTACCTCCAAAACATCTGGAGAGTCAATGTTGCTGAGCATCTATAATTAAATGCCATTTAAGTCCAGGGACAGAGTTACTGTATAGCCGGCCGCCTTAATATGGGGTCAGGAAGGAATTTTTTGCTTGAGACGTACTACTAGAGTTATGTCCCAGTTTTTTCGCCTTCCTCTGGACTGGTAAATGAGAGAAAAACATCTTTTGAACTTTATTTCAAACATAGTAATTCTAAATAAAACCTCTTTATTTAAAAAGTAATAAATTGTATTTTATTCTGAGTAACTATTGGGTTATCATTTATTGGATTAGATATCTCAAGGCAGATATGTAAAATAACGTCAAAGGGTAGTTCTATTCAAAATGTTTGTCACTTTTATGACTTTAGCAATTTGACATTTTTCCATCAACAATTTTAAGTGCACCAGGTATTATTAGGTCAAACTTGAAATTACATATATTTAAAACTCATATTTTTTTTACGATTCCCATATTATACGTCTTGCATCATCATCAGGGAAAATCTGAAATCACAAAAACTAGATCTTTACATGGATTTGGACTTGTTTTATACATTTGTGTCAATGCTTCTACACCAGGTGTAAAGTCATTCTGCTATTCAAAGAGTGCCTAAGGATATGTAAACACACAGTTATTATAGATCTGTGCTATGCAGGCCTCTGCCTACAATGTACAACAGTCTCAGCCACCCAAAAGCAGGGGATGAGTCAGAACAGCAACTGTTACCTCCAGTTTCACTAATGAAAATGTATAGATGTAGGAAAAATGGATTAAAAAAGCACATCCACATCACTGCTGATGCCATTAGATTTGTTCACAGCATTTATGCATGTCTGCAAGTTGCTCTTAGTTTCGACTTTCTAATATCCCTGCATTCTCAACCATCAATTAGTAATCGGGGGAAAGAAGGGGGAGGATAAAGATAGAGATATAAAATCACTTGTGGCAGTCATATTTGCTGCTGTTTTAGGTCTGTTACAAATGATTCCAGCTCTATGAAAGTTTAATTATGAGGGCAAAATACTAAATTTTAATGTAATATTGTTACATTTCACATAAATTGAGGTTTGCCTTTATTCTGGCAGGTAAGAATACACTTTAATGGCCATTAAAAGTAGACAAAAAAAAACATTTGTTTACAGTGCGGACATGGGACTTGACGTGCAGAAGACAATTTTTTTAAACACAATTTGTTTCGGAAATTATACTATGTATTATGTCCTATGTCAACACATTTCCATAGAGATCTCTTCTGGGAAAACAGAATGCATATAGGGGCTTGACAAGATTGAACAGTACATGAATATTTTTTAAAGTGAACAAAATACAGGCCTATAGACTAAAGACACATCTGGACAGGAGCATTCTCCAAATCAGCCTTTGCTCTAGTTAAGAGGTGTAGAGCACTAAAAAAGGTTACCGGTTAAAACATACTTCTGAGAGCAGATTTTCTTTTCCATTTTTTTAAGCATCTAAAACCTTACATTGCACAGAGACAGATATAAAACTAGGAGGCTGACTGTATGTGAAATTGTGACAACCAACGCAAGATAGTCTATGACAAGGTGCGAAAAGTTATTCTGAAAGCACCATCAGAATAAATCATCTACAAAGAAAAAAAATGGTTTTAAAATTTACAGTAGAAACAGACAAGAAAAAATTATCACATGACATGAATGACAAAAAAGGCATAGTTCTACATCATATGAGTAGACTGTCTGTGCACCTTTTTTTTTTTTGGCCACCTGATAAAGTCTCCTTTCAGTGTGCTACAGGTAACCAGGTCATCCTGCTAGAGAGAACAGAAACTGCCAAAATACCCGCACAAAAAATAAATAAGTTGGTGCAAATAAAAAGAATGCAGGAAAAGGTGAGGATTAAGCGCACTATTCTGAAATATTTTGCTGTGACATCAGGGCATCTCATCCAAGGATGTCCATTTGCCCTCACAAGATCTATTCTAAAAGATAGAAGCACATATCTAGTTTTTTTTGAGAAAGTGTGTTACCAGGAAGGATACATTGAGATTTCTCTCATTTTCAAGTATGTCCTGGGTGGCGAGTATGTACCGTTAGGTGTCTTGCCCAAGGACATTTACTAGAAAGGTGCTCGTTGGGATCGAACCCATGACACTACAGGCTCTCTCCACGCAGAGCAGTGATGTTACCTCTACTCCACCCAGCTGGCTATCCAAAGGACTCTCTTTCTGTAAAATGATGGAAACCTGGTAAATCTTGAATTAACCCCTTCACTGCTGACGACGTGTGGGACACATCCTCAGTTACTCCCGCTGTATGCTGAGGACGTGTCCCACATGTCATCAGCTTTGCGGGACCCCCGGTGGAGATACTCACCTCTCTGTCCGGGGTCCCGCAGTGGTCTGACTTCAGCGTCCTCAGACGCTGAAGTTAAGACCCGCCCGACGTCAATGACGTCATCGCGCCATGCGCGAAGACGTCATTTCCAGGCGACCCCCCGGCGATGCCGGGAGATCGCCTAGAAGGGAGGGGGGATCCGTTCGGATCCCTCTCCCTCCCGATCGGGAGGTCCGACAAAGAAAAGCCAGGCACCGCTTAAAAGGGGAGAGTCTCCCCTTTTAAGCGGTGCCTGGCTTTAACCCCTTCGGTACTGGGTCACACTTCGGCGCACTTCCTTGGGCAAGACACTTAATGGTACATCCTTGCAAACCACACTTTGGGCCCTATTACATTCTTCACGTTAACGTTAGCACTCACCTGTGTGAGTGTTAACCTTAGCCCTGGTGGCCCTAGCGCAGGCGCACCATATTACAATCCAAGCGGTAACGGGTTAAACAAACCCGTTAGCGATAGGGATCTTGCGCTTTTCAGCGTGAGGTTCTTTACTTTGTGCTCCCTATGCTTAACATGGGGAGCGCAAAGAGTTAATTAGCGTTAGGATTACAATATACTAAAGCTAATTATCGTCCGGCTGCGGTTAACTCAAAAGTTAACCACAACCTGGACCTGGTGCTAATGGATTCCTCTGCTGCAGAATCCGTCAGCACCAGCAGAAAATACCCCCAAATGAAGCAGATACTCACCTTCCATCCCATGGCGAAGTCCGTGGCTTCAACCGCCTCTGTCCGCCGGGAGCAGGGAGAGACTGAGGGAAAAAGTCCCCCAGTCTCCCTCTGCAGATCACTAAGCCGACGCCAGGCAAGATCTGGCAGTTCAAGTGACCGTCAGCATCTGTCTCAGAGGGGATGCTCGCGGCGGCGTTTAGCATTGTGGCGTGCATCCCGAGGCTTAGCGCAGGCTTACGATTCAGGCAGCTTTTCTAGCGCCTGCACAGTAATACCACGCTAAAACGGGGATGCTAATAAGGAGAAACCTGCAAGTACAGTTTTTCTCCCTAGCATCCCCGTTTTAGCACGATGAATGTAATAGTGCCCGATATCGGCTGTGGATTCCAGTGGTAACATCTCTACCCTTCGACCGGGGAGAAGCAAGTCAAATACCATTAAGCACATCCCTCCAATACAACTGTGGAGAAGTCTCGACTTTATGAGAAGTGGGTTCAACCTAACCACCAGGTCACTGCTCTACACTCATGGAAAGACGAGTCGATCCCACTCAGAAGATGCCACCAGAGAGTGTCATTGGGCAAGACACCTAACGATATGGATCCGCCTACCTCACAAAATACTTGTACATCTCATAGATTGTAAATTCCCTTGGGAAAAGGGTCTCCCTGAATCAGGCCATATTATCCATGTGTGGTATTCTAATGTATCAACTCCATGTACACTGATCTTGTAAAGCGGTGCAGAATATGTGGCGCTATATAAATAAAGGAGAATAATAATAAAAAGAGAATTATCATTAGAGAGACTTACTCATGGATATGTTGAATTCTTATAACAATATTTAGATCAGGACCATTCTTAGCATTTCTCTTTCTTTGAGCAAATCAGATTTGCAGGGTTCCTTGAACAGGCGTGTCACAGTTCACGCTGCCGGCGTAGGAGGAACCGGCAATGCTTTGCAAAAGCCGGCAGTCCCCTTCCTGGAATGCCTTGCCTGTGTTCAGCTTTCCTGCAGGCTCAGCAGGTGTTCTTCCTTATTAGCCCTGACTGGTCACACCCTTCTCCCAATGCTTCTGCATTGAACTTGTCTTCTGCCTTTTACATGTCAAGAAGCAACAGAACAGTTGCACCATTGTCTCCTGTGTACCAGAGCTTCTGCTTTCCATAGTCCTGCTTGTGCTCCTCCAGCCCTTGACCCACGGGTTGCCATAGACCAGGTTATTGGATACTCCTCTGGATACCTCTGCCTTACCACAGACTACATTGATTTACCATAGACTCCTGCCGTGTCAAGTCTCACTTTACTTTGTGTGGTCCTCCTAGCCAATCCATCAAAATGCTACGATGGACATTCGGAAGGGAGTCACAACAGATACACTTAGTGCGTCATTTTTGCCCCAGCCCCAGCTCCGTCATCCTAAGGTTGTTTCTCTAGTTTCACTTGCAATTCAAGCTTTTCGACCTCATAAATACCGACTCTCTTTGTTCTTTGAATACTCATCACTGGCATATTTATCATAGATAGGAATGACCCTAATTGTTCTTGGTTACCAGGAACGTCATGTCTCCTGCAAAAAAAAAAAAAACAACATACACAATATGTCTGTTTTATTCGTACTGTGACAGAGTGCATAGGATGGGTAACAGGATGTTTGGGAGAGAAATTGAGCGAAGGTATTTAGGACCCAGAATCTTGCATGGCCTATATCCTCTCACACACTTGTTACCAATTAATCAATAAAGCAACAGGTAAATTCCCCAGCTGCTGACTCCTGGACAGAAGTGTTTTAATCAGACTGCTGAGCGCAGGACGAGGAGCAGTAACACTTCTAAAAGATAAACTGTGATTTTCTTTTGTTTAATAGATTATGGTTTCCTTGATAGTTGGGATCACTGGATGTGTAATAAGTGCTCTAATTTGAGTTAGGTTTTCATTTGTAATTTTATGTTTAATCACCTGCAATAGTGATTCAGAGCCAAGTGTGGCGTTTGTTTATGATGGAATAAAAAGACCTCTCATTTGCACAACTTCAAGTCTGCTGCTGTTTATACCCTAGAGGACCGTGTTGTTTGGCTGGAACCAAGTATCCTGAGTGGTTGCTGTATCACAGTATGTATGGCATTCTTGTCCGATTGAGTATTGTCACCTTGATTTTTGCTGTTTATATATATATACATACGTATGTCAGTGCTACATAAAGAGTCTTTATTTACAGAAGAGTTAGAAATGTGTTTATTCTCTGAGCTTCAGAAGTACAAGTCGTCGTCTTGCGATGTACAGACAGGTGGTCAGATGCAACAGTGAATCTTAAATGCAGCGAAAATGGACATGACTGGCTTAGCTTCTGTGGATATTGCAATATGTTTGTGAATGTGAGAGTGTCTGCGACAATGTATATATGTGAATGTGGGGAAGATTGTGTGTGTGTGTGCGTGCGTGTGTGTGTGTCCGTGCATGTGTCTGCAGGTGGGAAAGTGTGAATGTGTGTGTCCCGATGGGAAACAAGGCGTTTATATACGTGTAAAAGGCAACTATATATTTTCTACTCAAAACCCTAATATTCTTATGTAGCGCTCACCCCCGGAGGAGCCGCTGAATAAACCTCGGGATAGTCTCACCACACTAGGAATTTTTACACACCAGCACTGTTGTGGATTTTCTAGTTTTATGTACTTTACTAAAAGATAAATGTCATAAAATAAATGCGCGTTGAATGAATTTACAGGATGCGTCACACGGGAAAAACACGCGGCGGAAAAGAACGGTTAACCCCTAAGTTCTGGAGTGAAAGTCCCGTAAAATAGCTCAAAATATATATGTGTGTGTGTTGTCTAAGGTACCCGGGTGCTGTGTTCGACTGGCCAGTGAACAAAAAAAACAATCTTTGACTAGTCACTGTTGGGGCCCTGTAAATTGTAGCAATAACAAGCGTGCGTTTCTGTTTCGGAACTGTGGGCCTGGAGGCCTCTCACCCATCCGTCGAACGAACTGTCCAGCACTCGATGCCTCGACCAAAGGATCTTTGTCCGCTGTGTACTGGGACTCTGTGTCTACGAATCTGCTCCCCGCTTGCCGAATCTCTGCAACTGGAACCATTGATCCGCCGCCTGCACTCCTTATCGATCAGCGCGTCCTCCTAATGCAGGGTCCTGCCGGAACCAGCTTGTCCTCCAAATCTCTCAGCACTGGGTAGGTAGGTCCCAGCACGTTTTCTGTCCCGATCTCCAGCACCAGTAAGACAGCGTCTACACTCCGGCCTGGTTGCGATCCCTGACAGCTCCAATGTGCGTCCTCCACCTTCCACTGCTCGGCTCACTCTGCCCATTCCTTGCACGAGGCTGCTGATGTCTTTCCTGGCTAGCACACCCCCCTTCCTGTTCCCCTTGCAAAGGTTTCAAGGAGATGGAGTTCATTTTTGTCCAGCATAGTCCACAATGTCTCCACTCTGTCTCCCTCTAGTGGCAGCAATAATTCAATGCACCAGAATACAATCTTTAAAGCAGCGCTACACTTACATGATAAGTCAGCTGTTTAGTGGGCAGAGCGTTCCAAGAACAGGTATGCAGCGTAAGCGAGTATAGAACCTCGTATTGGAAAGTTAACCTCTTTGCTGCGGAGGACGTGCTCAGCGTCACCCGTAGGTATAGTTGGCTGTGGAGGACGCGCCCAGCGTCCGATCGCTGTGCCCCCCGGTGCAGGCTGACATCCTTGATGTCAGCCCAGCATCCGGGACCGCTGCGGGCACCAATAGATGTCATCGAGGCGGCACAATGACATCTATTGCAGGCGCCCCCCCCCCGTCAGTGCCCGTTCAGGGCAGCAACCAAAGCCAGGCACGGTTTGGAAGGGCACAGCCTGCCCTTCCAAACGGTGCCTGGTTTTAACCCCTTGGGGACTGGATCGGTATTCGGCACCAAAAAGTGCCAGATAACAATCCTGTCCCGGAGCTGGCCGACATCTTGGATGTCAGCCAAGCTTCCGGGATCTCTCCCTGACGAATGGCGTCATCGTGCATAGCGGATGACGTCAGTTTTGTAGTTAACCCATAGCTGAGAACCCCCTATCTCCCGATCCGTGGCAACTAGGGGTTAATGTTTGGTATCGTTGGATCGGCCAGAACCGCAAAGGTTTAAAAGTAACATCAGGAAGCATTATTTTACTGAGAGGGTGGGGGATACATGGAACAGTCTTCCAGTTGAAGTGGTAGAGGCCAAAACAGTAATTGAATTTAAGCAGGCATGGGATAGGCATAAGGCTATCCTAAACAAAACATAAATCCAGGTAAAGTATCCATGTAATTGGGCAGACTAGATGGGCCGAAAGGTTCTTATCTTCCGACATTTTTCTATATTCTATGATATCAAACATGACCATGTAAAAAGTTACGAAAAAAAACATTTAAAAAATAAATAAATAAAAAAAAAAAAAGTTTTTTTTTGTTTTGGTTAATGCAGCAATATTCACATTTATTCACAATATTCACATTTCAATTATAATGTTAACAATGATGCTGCACTAACGATTTTTGTATGGGATGCGTTTGTTAAAAATCGCGTGATTTTCCCTCCAAAAAATGTAACGAGTCCCCATTTAATATTTTTAACAAGCGCAACCCATAGAAAATATAACCGCAAACGCTCGCATGTTAAAATATGAAAAAAAAACACTTTACGCATTGTAAATTAATGAAAATTAAAATTATATTGCATTTTTTGTTATAATATACAGACAGGACATGACGTATACATATAATTATGATATATTATAAATCTGCCGAGTCTGCCGGAAAGAATGGTATATAATATGTCTGGGTCATATAATAAAATATGGCTTGAAAACGCGTTTAAACATGACGAGCAAAACCGGTAAAAATGAGCTCAGCACACAGGCGTGAAATGGCTCAGCAGCGAAAGGGTTAAGTTGGTCAGTGAGCGATGTCACTGCAAACCATCTGTTGTCATGTCACTCAAATCTCATTCATGTCTATTCCTGATCCCAATTTATATAGGATATATAATAGTTAATATCTCCTATCAAGACAAATGACCCTTTCGGTGTTTTCTTTTTCAATCACAAAGTGGAAATGTTTTTGGTGAGGGTATAGATAAACCCACCAGTCTGTCTCTTGGCTGAGAAGCAGCATGAGGACATGTAGTTTCCTTAGAAAGCAGCAGCTTTTAGCTTCATTAGGATCCACCTAACCAGAGGTGCCGTAACATGGTCAGGTGGTTTTAGTAATTTAATGGCCATTCAAGTAAACCAAAACCTCTGAGGCTTTCTTAGGCAGCCTCCAACCTTCCAGCAGGGCCGGATTAATGTAGGGGCGGATGAAGCGGCTGCTCCGGGCCCCTTCCATTAAATAGGCCTACAGCAGCCCCAAGAATAGTTAAGCTGCAGGCTGGCCGACAGGTCACACACACGTACTCACTCACTCACTCACTCACCGCGTGGCTGTTGTAAATGTGGATTGTGCAGGAGGATTATTGTGAGGAGCAGCCAATAGGTGGTGCTCATCAGCTGCCAAGGGCGACAGTTTCCGGCTGCTCCTCCGCATCCTCCTGCAAGTCTTCCTGTTTCCAGCCATGTGGAGGGGAGGCGAGGAAGCACAGGAGAGCAGGATCAGCAGCCGGGGGTAGGTAAAATTCCCCTAGCGATTCTTCTAGGCAGCTTTTACTGAGACCCCCCCCCCCCCGCAGCTCTCCTCTGGTCTCACTCAACAGGGAGGAGGGGGCAGCATTTGGGGGGGCAGTACACAGAGAGAGGGATGAAAGAGAAAGGGGGTCACAGAGAGAGAAAAAGAAAGGGGGTCACAGAGAGAGAAATGAAAAGGAAAGGGGGTCACACAGAGAAATGAAAAAGAAAGGGGGTCACAGAGAGAGAGAAATGAAAAAGAAAGGGGTCACCGAGTGATGAAAAAGAAGGGGGTCACAGAGTGATGAAAAAGAAGGGGTCACAGGGAGAGGGATAAAAGAGATCTGAGAGAAATGAAAAATAAAGGGGGTCACAGAGAAATGAAAAAAGGGGGTCACAGAAATAAATGGAAAAGGGGGTCACACGGAGAAATGAAAAAGAAAGGGGGCTACAAATAGAGAGAAATTAAGGAGAAAGGGGTCACAGAGCAATGAAAGAAGGGGTCACAGAGAGAGAAATGAAAAAGAAAGGGGTCACAGAGAGAGAAATGAAAAAGAAAGAGGGTCACGGAGAGAGAAATTAAAGAGAGGGGTCACAGAATGATGAAAGAAGGAGTCATAGAGAGGTCACACAGTGAGAGAGGGGGTCACACAAAGAGTGATCATAGAGATGGGACAGAGAGGGGTGAGAAAGAGCGAGAGTATACAGAAATGAGAGATACTACTAATTCACACTGCACATTGCTATGAGTTTTATTGCTGTGGAGTTCTGTGATACACTCATACACACCGCACATTACTGTGAGTTTTATTGATGAGGAGCTCTGTGATACACTCATACACACCGCACATTGCTGTGAGTTTTATTGATGAGGCGCTTTGTGATACACTCATACACACCGCACACATTGCTGTGAGTTTTATTGATGAGGCGCTTTGTGATACACTCATACACACCGCACATTGCTGTGAGTTTTATTGATGAGGCGCTTTGTGATACACTCATACACACCGCATAGAGCCAGCAATGTGCAATATATTGGACAGGTCCACAGCAGGGCCTGACCCCTACTAGAAATACAATACAACTCAACTAGAGAAGCGAGTACGGATGGACCTAATTAATTGATACAGTATATGGTTGCCTCATTTAGTGATCCAGTCCATCCTTTCTAGCTTGTCTACTTGTGTTGTAGTGATTGACTCCTATAGGGGCCGCGCACGCTAATCCAACAGGAGGTTTGTGACCCGACGCACTGTAAGTCGCGCTATGTGTCATAGCACAGCACGTCACAGTCACTAGTCATGTTTCCCATTTGCTTTGACGGTGGCATAGCATGAGATACATGCAGTGCACCCCCTGACTCTAGACGAGAAAGCAACGCAGACCGATTGTTGCCTCGGTATTTAAAAATAGGCCCACTGAAATCCTCAGCAACAGGCCCATGATACCCTTAATCCGGCCCTGCCTTCCAGTGATCCTTGTTCCCTTTTTCTAGAAGAAACAGGTCCCAGAATTATAAAACTATTTGTCGCCCCAGGTATTTGTGAGCTGAATGGATCAATAAGAAATCCTCATTGGCCTACTTTCCAGTAGCTATTGTACAATATATATATATATATATGATATACATGTGTCAAAAAAGGAAATTAAGGTGCGCCTGGAATTTCTTTCTTTCCCCTATTTCTTACGGTGTTTCTGATGTTGTGAACACACATATTCTGGTCTGAGCAGCACCTGTCAGATTTGAGTATGTCCTCATATACGTACAGACACCGTGACCTACACGAGCACTATATTGACACGCAGGGGCGGACTGACCCATCGGGCACTCGGGCGCTGCCCGAGGGCCCGCGGGTAAGTGGGGGCCCAGTTTTGTAAGAGACCACGGCGGCGCACTAACAAACTGCCTCGTCGGTGGCGCTCCAGCGTGCCTTCCTGGGCCCCACGTGCACCCTGCATAGAAGAAACAGGTCCCAGAATTATAAAACTATTTGTCGCCCCAGGTATTTGTGAGCTGAATGGATCAATAAGAAAGCTTTATTGGCCTACTCTCCAAGAGCCAGGACAAGGACTCTTCGTCGTGAGTACCCTATAAGGGGGATACACTGGATCAGAACCACCATGTCCTAACCTAATGACTCACATGGCTCAATTTAAATCTTTTGGGCGTTTTCTTGAAAAAAATATCATTGTGCTTCTGATTTAAATGGCTGACCTCACTATAATGGGCATTCAAGTAAACCAAAACCTCTGTTTTGTTTCGTATGGAGCCACAGGGGTAAGCGCAAATGACAACCTTTTTTTCTTGTCATGTTTTATACATTAAGGGCCCTATTACATTCTCTGCGCAATTGCGCTCTCGCACCACAATTTTTTTTTCCGCAAGAAAAAAATCGTTATCGTGCGAAAATTAATGTGGTATTCCGATCAGAGCGCATTTTTTCTTCCTTCAAGATTTTTCGTGCGCAAATCCGAAGCGCAAAGCCGTTCGCAAATTAACATTGCCTGCAGGAATCGGTGGGCAGACTGTTTTGTCACAGAATTTGTCATAGGATTCAGCCAACATCAATCACCCATTTCCAATAAAATATTTACAAACTAAAAAAAAATGAAAAAAAAAATTAACAACCACCAGCCAAAAAAAGAAAAAATTAACAATGACACAATTCATAAATTCTAATGTTTGGGTATGTGTAGAATGTGTAACTGTACTGTGCTGTATTTTTTTTTTCCTGCTGGTGTATTTCGTTTAGAAAAAGAACGATCACATTTACAGTTACCACCTGCTTTTCAAAGACGTCACGAAAATGCGCGCAAACTTTCGTTGCGCGAAGATTGTAATACCATCCTCATACCAGCGCACTAACGCATTGGCGCTTGCGATGTTAAGTATGGGATGCGCGCACGAACTTGCGCTCGCGCTGGGTTCGCGCAGGGTCACTGGCTTTGGACGTTAACGCTCATCGTTTGCGCGAACGTCGCAATACAACGTTCTGTGGAAATGATTTTGCACTCGCGCAAATGCGCATTTGCGTGCGCGCAAAACAAATGCGCGAAGAATGTAATAGGGCCCTAAGTGGGCTTGATACTTCTGGTTTTCGCAGCCACCCTGGTAGGGATTAGGTGCGAAACCGTTTTTTCTGCATATATGATTCATTTGGTTTTTGATATGGTAAAGGCCAGTTATGTTCTTAAAACTTTTATTTCTGTTTTCTGTTCAGCTGTTGCAGAACTGGTAAGTCGAGCACTGCAATGATGCGAGCTCTGCTGGCAGCCGCTAACCTTCCTTTTTCTTCAGTGTTTTACGTTATCTGTGTTACCATAAGAAATCAAGGGCTATTGACTTTCCAAACTTGAATATAATACATGCCATTGTTATGAAAGGACCTGGGCTGGCAGGTTACCTGAGTAACAAACATAACACAGGGGAAATTGCGAAAATACTTCACTTTTCTCCTCTAGGATTACATTTACCTCATTATTCCCAGTTGACTCAATAGACACAAACATGTTCACACTATGTGTTGTAACTGCGTAATATATAAATATATATAAATCACGGGTATAGCAGTACGTAGTGATACCTTTTATATTGGACTAATGTTACATTTAAAAGACAAGCTTTCGAGAGTATAACCTCTCTGTCTTCTTCAGGTCTAGAAGCTTTACTAATCAGTATCCAAGAATTGAACAGTAAGACATTAAGGGGCACACGGGTGGGGGGTTAGATGTCGTAAATATTTGAGAGTCAAATGGTAGGTTCAAAATGGGAAAATAAACACATGTGAGATCTTAGGCTCATAAAACAACAGTTTTATATACATACAGACACACAGAAAGCAGAATGGCTGCACTCAATCTGAACATACATTTTTCATAAGGATGCTGCTGAAACAAATCCATACCTACCGAAAACAGAACACTCTACTGTAATATAGATTTAACGTTTTTAAAACAATTTAGGAAGAAAGAATGGAATTTAGTTAGAAAACATGACCATGCATTGCATAAGCCAGACACAACCTCAGTGTCCAGGCAGGTCCTATTCTGTCCTAGAAAAAAAACACAAATATGTGATTTTGTCACTAAAAAAAACATCTTATTACTAAACACTTTTAGGGAATTATTCACCCTACCGTGCCGCCCAAGTATGAGGAACACGCCTGACACCCCAAAGAACACCTCGAATGTAAAAACTTCTTAAACGGTGTATGTGCAAATGGTACTACTGGTGTACGTACCTGTCCTCGTCTGCCTGCCGCAACCGAGCTGGACCCTGAGGGGTGCTGCTGTCCCTTCTACCACCCACTACACTACCCCACCATAAACCCCTGGATGTCCTGGCTTTACTGTTGATACCGCCGCCCCCTGTCTGTCCGCCATAGTTCTTCCTCCCATTGTTGATACATTGGCCGACCAAGGTACCGTCCCCATTTACTCTTCCCCCTCCTTTTTTTTCTCCTTTTCTTATTTCTCTCTTCTTCTCCCTCTTCTTCTTCCCCACCCCGCTACTCGCTCCACCCTCTGTTACCCCATACCGCCCCCAATGTTGTTCCTACCCTGTCTCTTACACTGCCCCATACCTCACCAGAAGCGACCTCCCTTCCTCTTCCGCACACACTCGTTGGACCCCTCCTTGGGGTACCAACCTTTGCTTGCTGTTGAGCACCGAAAAGACACTTAGTGGATACCACCCCTCTGAGCTGTTGTACCCCGTGGAAGGGCCTGTGTTCTACTAAGACGCTCAGAGGACTCAGGTTCTTCACAATGTTCTTCTACTTCCTTATTAACGCTGTTCTGACGCTCTGTCTTTGTATACATGGGCGTCCACAGCATGGGGCAAGGGGGGGCACGTGCCCCCTGGATCAACAGGCTTAAATTATGATAATTTATTCACTGCACGCTGCAGTTCCTGGGCTCTCCACTAGGCTGCACTTGCGTCACATCCCCACTCCACCTCCAATCCACCACGTGCTCTCACTCACTTTGCATGCTGGGAGAGGCAGGGCTGAGATGCAGGTGCAGCTCCTATGGGCCACAGGAAAAAAGGTAATGATTGTCAAATAAATACTTTTTTTATTAAGCTTGATGCCAGTGTCTTTATTTATGAGAGTTTACAGAGCTTACAATCTAAGAGGAGAGGGGACCCTGCCCCAGAGCTTACAATCTAAGAGGAGAGGGGACCCTGCTCCAGAGTTTACAATCTAAGAGGAGAGGGGACCCTGCTCCAGAGTTTACAATCTAAGAGGAGAGGGGACCCTGCTCCAGAGCTTACAATCTAAGAGAAAGGACACTGCTCCAGAGCTTACAATATTTCTCTTAGATTGTAAACTCTGGAGCAGGGTCCTCTCTCTTCTTAGATTGTCAACTCTGGGGCAGGGTCCCCTCTCCTCTTAGATTGTAAACTGGAGCAGGGTCCCCTCTCCTCTTAGATTGTAAACTCTGGGGCAGGGTCCCCTCTCCTCTTAGATTGTAAACTCTGGGGCAGGGTCCCCTCTCCTCTTAGTTGGGCTGGATGCATTTGGTGGTTGCAGCCAACCCTTCGGGGAATAGGCGCGACCCCACCCCTCCTGCACTATGTATGTTTCAATGTACTTCCAGACAGGTCACCCCTGCAGCAAGACTCCGCTCCGTGTCTTTGTCAAAGTGGATTTTGTTTCTGGGGAGCATAAATAAAGGCCCACCAGTATACCTCATGTTCGACAAGCAGCATGAGCAGGTATGGTTTGCTATGCCACACTATGGCTTTGTAGCAGAGATAAGGTTTATGCAACTGGTCAGAACCACTCCTAGGACAGCGCTGTTTCGGGTTTGTTGAACCCTTATCAGCTAGGAGGCAGGCATGGCCAGTTGCAGTGGATGCTTGGACCGTAGGGTAAATTAGTGTCTACAAGGATTGTGGTGAAGGACTAAAAGTGAGATAAAAAGCCTCCACACTATAATAAGTGTGTTTATTATTGCAGAAGCCACCTGCACATCACAGCAATTCGATGAATTGCATCCCAGAGCTCCTGTGCTACATTCCCCATATGCAGCAAGGAACTCTGGGTAGGATATGCAAATGATCTCTGTCTCACTTTTATGCATCCTGGATCTGTTATTACACAGAACCCTAAAATCAATGCTATGCCACACTGTGGCTTTGTAGCAGAGATAATAATATATATATATACATATGTATAATATTATATATATATATTATATATATATATACACATATATAATATTTGGAGTGGGGAGCCTGGTGTGTGTGCCAGTATCTGTGTGTGTGTGGGGGGGGGGGTCATGGTTTGTGTATACAGAGATGGCCTTTAAAAAATACCCCTCCTTTAGTGTCTTGATCCTGGGTGTGTGACTAGTGCGATGCATTGAATGGCGTTAACAGACTAGAAGATGCAACGCTCAGATCAGACACTTACACCTTTATTCTTCTATTAGACTTGCATCATGTTTCGCAGCCTCTGTATTACTACACTTTATTTTATTACTGTCCCCCTCATGACATTCTCAAAAGGGCAGAATATGGATGGCATTAAAATTTTGCCCCCCCGGAAAAATTTCTGTGGACGCCCATGTTTGGATACTTCATGATTTCTGACCAATATTTGACATTTACCAAGGTATACGCTATGATTGCACTTATTACTGTACTGTTAACATACCAGGTCTGTCATCTTGCTTTGAATAATTTTTTTTTTTTTAAAAACACGGTGTATGTGGAAACCATAAACCATAAAACGTCAAACTTAATTTATTCTCACATATATCCTTACATATAATAAGTCTGTCATTGCGTATCCATTGGGCAGCTGATCCTCCATACCATCCGTAATACAACTGTAGCGCTCACTCCCGGAGGAGCCGCTGAAATTGAACCTCGGGTCAGTCTCCCCGCACTAGGGAATAAATATACTCCAGCACCGTTGTGAATTTTATAAATTATATAGTTTACTAGAATAAATGGCATATAATGAATAACACGGTGTTCGTATATATATTTACACTACTTCGTAATGCGGAAACCGCGCAGCGGAAAAGAAATACGATGCTTCGTAATTCGAGGAACGCACAGCGGAAAAGAAATACGATGCTTCGTAATTCGAGAAACGCGCAGCGGAAAAGAGAAAATACAAGGCTTCGTAATTCGAGAAACGCGCAGCGGAAAAGAAAAGGAAAAATAAATCTTTAACCCCCTTTTGTGTTTGGCGAGTGAGTCCCGCACAGGTTATGTCCCAGAATGTACATGTGTGTGTGTGTTATGGTACCCGGGTACAATATTCAACTGGCCAGTGAATTGCTTAAGAGGTATCTTCAACTAGTCAAGTTGGGGCCCTGTGGGTTTTGGAAACAAACAGCAGCATGCTTTCTTTATTCACAAACGGCCTGGAAGGCCTCTCACCCATCCGCCAAATACTTGATGCTCTGCTCGACCCAGGACGTCTCTCCGCTCGATCTTGGCTGGGATTCTCTGGGCTACCGGATCCGCTGTCTTGCCTTTCTGTAGCTGCTGCAAGCTGTCCAGCTCACCGCCTGCTCTCCCTGTCCGATCGATCTTGCGGTGCTCCTAACTCGGGGTCCTCTCGCTCACTTGGTATCAGCGTGGGTATTCCTGTGAATCTCTGGGTCTTCCTCTGGTAAGGCTGAAGAACCCAGTCCTTAGCTCTGTCAGGCCCCAGCTGCGCTCCGGCCTAATCACTGTGTCGTTCTGCTGCTCTGCGTCTTGCTCCTCTCACTCCCTGACGCGCTCTGCCAGCTCTCTCCACGAGGCTCAGGATGTAAGGGTCTGTGTCCCACCCACTTCCTGTGTCCGCTCCCAAAGCATGCCGGGAAATGTAGTCCCAATGTTCAATGTCTCGTATCGCGCTTGTCTCTCTCCGGTGGCCAAAAATAGGTACTGCCACGACAGGGAATTAAACCCAGCGCTACACAACTTTAAGATATCAGCATTAATAGTCCCAGCAGTAAAATTAATAGAAGTGACTGGTTTCTTTATATTCACAATCTCATCACCAGCGATTGTTAGAGAAAATCCACCTTGAACAGCAACATAAGCCGACAAAAAAGGCACACTGCGTAGTACACGGTGGTACTGTCCCAGTATATCACCCTTGTAGGGTACTCACAATGCAGAGAGCCCTTGTTCTGGCTCTTGGAGAGTAGGCCTATGAGGCTTTCTTAGGCAGCCTCCAACCTTTCAGTGATCCTTGTTCCCTTTTTCTAGAAGAAATAGGTCCCAGAATTATAGAACTCTTTGTCGTCCCAGGTATTTGTGAGCTGAATGGATCAATAAGAAAGTGAGTACCCTACAAGGGATACTGGATCAGTACCACCGTGTACTGCACGATGTGCCTTTCTTGTATGTTTATTTTGCAGTTCTATGTGCCTTTCTTGCCTATTCTGTCTTAAAGTGGGTAATCGTGTGAACAGGGGCGGACTGACAACTAATGGGGCCCCCAGGCAATAGGAGGTCATGGGGCCCCTCCTGTTCTGCACCCACAGGAGGCCACACCCATAAACCCCCACCCCCTACAACGCAACACCCACATGTACATTATTGTGCTAAAGAATTTATTTCTGAACTCCTAAAAATAACCTTTTTGAAAATCCACTTGGACCCAGCAGCGAATTGTGCCCCCCCTCCATACTTACAGATGGCCACCGCACTGCTGCAGCAGCTATCATCCACTCATTGCAGCTAAGGCTGCACCCCGGCACAGTAAGTCCCTGTGGAAAATGTGGGAAACTGCCGATCACTTTTAACAGATACTGTACAATCCTGACACACTGCACATTACAGAGCTCCACAGCAATAAAACTCCCAGTAATGTGCAGAGTGCATGAGCGTATCACAGAGCTCCACAGCAATAAAACCCACAGTAATGTGCAGCTCACACATGGATATATATTGCACCCAGCAGCTCACACATGGATATATATTGCTCCAGTACCTCACACATGGATATATATTGCCCCCAGTAGCTCACACATTGATATATATTGCCCCAGCTCACACATGGATGTATATTGCCCCTGCTCACACATGGATGTATAGTGCCCAGCTCACACATGGATGTATGTTGCCCAGCTCACACATGGATGTATATTGCCCAGCTCACACATGGATGTATATTGCCCAGCTCACACGTGGATGTATATTGCCCAGCTCACACATGGATGTATAATGCCCCTGCTCACACATGGATGTATAGTGCCCAGCTCACACATGGATGTATAATGCCCAGCTCACACATGGATGTATAGTGCCCAGCTCACACATGGATGTATAGTGCCCAGCTCACACATGGATGTATAGTGCCCAGCTCGCACATGGATGTATATTGCCCAGCTCACACATGGATATATACTGACCCCAGCAGCTCGGTTTTGTAAGGGACGTTCCAACTTCCAACCATGGTGGCACACTAACAAACCGCCTCGTCGGCGGCGCTCCAGCGTGCCTTCCTGGGCCCCACGTGGACCCTGCATTGACGCCGCTCCACACGTGATGCGCTGTCAAGGATTATTATTCAATAAGAAACTTATACGAGACACAAATATCAATCGTTTATATTTCCTAGAAATTCTCCTAAATTCTTTTAATTGTCTGTGTTTTGCTTTGAAGAATACACTAATCAATAATCGGATAAAAATATATATATATTTATTATGGATACAAAAAAGTTTCAAATCTCATATCATAAACAAAAATTTATAAACCACAAAATCCATCATCACATAGAAACTAGCTTCACAATAGATGTATCTCGTGTTAGTAACTGCATATATGATTAATATCATTTACCTTATCAGTTAGTAACTATACACAAATGGTTAATAAACATTTTGGCTTAATAAAAACAATTAACATGTATTTCCCAGCAAACCAATGTTTAACAAGCTAGATCTTGTAGAGATATATGTATCTCCCTATGCTACTTGGATCAACAAAAGATGAGCTATCACTTATTCTATTTTTAGAATGATAAGTAATAAAAACTTATTTAGTGAATCCTCCCCTAATATCGAGAATTAAGATTCTAATCTTCTGCTTTTTATATTGTAGTTATATAATTCCTTGCTTATTAATTTCAATCACAGTAATTTCCAAATTCAATATATATATATTATAATATATATATATATATATATAGAAAAACGAAGAGATGGCTGCACACGCACCAATTGGAATAAAAAACAAAAATTTATTAAATCATTTAAAAATGACCGACGTTTCGGTTCACACAGGTCGGTCATTTTTAAATGATTTAATAAATTTTTGTTTTTTATTCCAATTGGTGCGTGTGCAGCCATCTCTTCGTTTTTCTATATTCCACATGCTTAATGGCTGGCACCGCTGTTTTTCTTAGTATTTCTATGTAATAAGGAGTGCGGGAGCAGACATTCGATATATATAATATATATATATATATCGGTATATCAATCTTTGCAACAGTTTCTTTAGGATAAATCCTTATATCCGATTCTTCTTCATATCTCTATCTGCAGATACAGAAATATTTTGAAGACTTTAGATCTAACAGTATCTGAGAAATCTCAGTCTATCTGTTGCAAGAAATACTCCAGATATATATAATTTATTAACCTTAATAAAAATAGCTTTCATACATTACCTCTCCATTCAGGATTCAATAAATTATAGCCTTTGAATATTCTTTATATAATATTGTTTTGGAATATGTGAAAATTTTCAATGTCAGATAATCAATGCATATGAATTAGAGATTTGGTGTGAAATCTTGAGTGCATTGTGTCCTGGGATGGTCTGCTAGCGATGGTCTGCTTGCGTGAATCTGCGCGAATGCATTATGTCCTGGAATAATCTGACTGCATCGTCGTGTCCTGGAAGTCTGAATGCATTGTTGTGTAAGTCTGAATGCGTGAATACCTTGCAACGAACAGTGCGGCTCCAATTATAGTCAATTTGACGTCACTGGTAATCTATTCTCTATATTAAATATAATATTTACTATCCTCAGGAGGGTAGTGTTGCACTTCAGATTAATTCCACCATTTAATTTTTATATCTCTTATCTCAGGTCAAGAGGTCAATCTGACTTACAAAGACCCTCTATTTTCAGTCTTAGACTCTGAGTCTCTCCTGTCTAAAATCAGATTGATGTCTCCATTCCTCTCAAACTGAGTAAATTCCTTTCTCTGTTAAAATCACAGAATCTATTCTTCAGTAATTATACTATTTACCAATCCTATACTCTACAATATTTATTGGAGCATCTATTTTCTACTGTAAATATAATAAAATATACCTTGATTATAAGAATATATTTCGTGAATATAATCATACATTACAAAAATTTAAACTTTTATTCCCATACCCAAAAAGAAAATATCTTCTTGTTTTAAAGACATAAGACAAACCAATATATTTAATTATGACACGTCTAGCACTTAGCTTCAGCATTTTATCACACAAAGACATGTTAAGGTTCCTTCATGTCTGGTATCTATAAAAACAAAAACATAAAATTTCACCTAGCCGTGAACTATTTAAAAAAAAATCTCTGTTCATTTCTAAAACTAGAGAAAATTGAAAAAGAAAAGACTTTCTATTTAAAACAAAATGGCTACAGGCATCCATTTTAATTTTTCCTTATTAATATCCCTGACAGCGCGCGCTTCATGTGAGGGGGCGGCATCAATGCAGGGTGCACGTGGGGCCCAGGAAGGCACGCTGGAGCACCACCGACGAGGCAGTTTGTTAGTGCGCCACCGTGGTCTCTTACAAAACTGGGCCCCCACTGACCCGCGGGCCCTCGGGCAGCGCCCAAGTGCCCGATGGGTCAGTCCGCTCCTGCCTGTCAATATAGTGCTTGTGTAGGTCACGGTGTCTGTACGTATATGAGGACATACTCAAATCTGACAGGTGCTGCTCAGACCAGAATATGTGTGTTCACAACATCAGAAGCACAGTAAGAAATAGGGGAAAGAAAGAAATTCCAGGCGCACCTTAATTTCCTTTTTTGACACATGTATATCATATATATATATATATATAACGTGTATATTGTACAATAGCGACTCAGCGTAAATCCTCAGTACATTATCTCATACTCCTGTGGATAGAAAATACAGTGTAATAGCATATTGTCAGATGTGGTTTCATAAAGCACTTAAATGGTAAGGGTACTTATATTTGGATGATGTTTCTTTTCCTCCCGGGTTAGGAACCTGCGATGTAGTCGCCACGTTACCAGGTGGTCTTCCTATAGCCAGGATATTCCCTTAATTTACGAGTTCTGTCCTAACCTAAAGACTCACATGGCTGAATTTAAATCTTTTGGCCGATTTCTTGAAAAAAAAAATCATTGAGTTTCTGATTTAAATGGCTGATTTTAAATGAATAAATTCAGACAAAAATGTAAAATTTACGCTGTTGCAGAAAAAAATGTGTGCTGTTAAAATGCCAAAAAAAACATATTTTCGGCCAGCACCATACGGATTTTCACTACTAAGCACACCTGAAAATCCAATGATTAAATGAGGTTTTGAGTCAGCTTTTCCCTGTTTCTCTTCTTGAAAATACAATTATTAAATCCTTTCACAACTGGATATTTTTTCAAATTGACTTCCTGATAAATTCAAATTGAATCGCTAAAGCCACTAGGCACAAGTGCCGTTAATTGGGCCAAATTAAATCTTCTTGTGAACCAGAAAATGGCCAAAATGAAGAGAAAAAAGCAGCAGATTTTGCAGATCGAGCCAAATTATATCGAACCCTTAATTTGGGCATACATCCTCCTGGAGCTCTCTGCATTTTAAGGTTTAACCACTTCAATGCTAAGGACGCGCTCAGCGCGTCCAACCGCATGTAGCGTTCCATGCGGTGGACGCGCTGAGCGCGTCCTCTCTTTGGGGCCAGCGTTCGGCCGGGTTCCGGCCGATCGCTGGCCCCCCCGGTGCGGACTGACATCCTCGATGTCAGCGCAGCACCCGGAACCGCCGCCGGAGTAATTAGGTGTCATCGCGGGGGCGTGTGCGGAGGAGGCGCCTGAAAGGGAGGGGGGAGGTCCTTCGGACCTCTCTCCCTCCCGATCGGTGGCGTGCAGGGGGTTAACCCAGGCACCGTTTGGAAGGGCACAGCCTGCCCTTCCAAATGGTACCTGGCATTAACCCCTTGGGGGCCGGATCACGAATCGGCGCCGAAATGCGCCGGTTCGTGATCCTTTCCCGGAGTTGGCCGACATCTTGGATGTCGGCCAAGCTTCCGGGAATGCCCCCTGAGGACTGGCGTCATCGTGCATAGCACGATGACGCCAGTCCTGGAGTTAACCCCTAACTGCCACCAATGGTGGAGGTAGGGGGTTCCAATGAACCCCCTATCTCCCGATCCGTGGCAGTTAGGGGTTAATGTTTGTTTTGTTGGATCGGCCAGAGCATGGCCGTTCCAACAATACCAAACATGAGTATGAAAAAAGTTTTAAAAAAATATATATATATTTAAAAAAAATTATAAAAAAAAATAAACAATTTTTTTTTCTTTTTTTTTCGTTCGTTAATGCAGCAATATTGTTCCCATTTCAATTATAATGTGAACAATGATGCTGCACTAACGATTTTTGTATGCGGTGCGTTTGTTAAAAATTGCGTATTTTTCCCCAAAAAAATGTAAAGAGACCCCATCTCTAATTTTTTTAACAAGCGCACCCCATACAAAATATAACCGCAATTGCTCGCATGTTAAAATGTGAAAAAAAAACACTTTACACGTTGTAAATTATTGAAAATTCATATTTTATTGCATTTTTTGTTATAACATACAGACAGGTCATGACGTATACATATAATAATGACATATTATGAATCTGCCGAGTCTGACGGAAAGAACGATATATAATATGTCTGGGTCATATACTAAAATAAGCCTTCAAAACACGTTTAAACATGATGAGCGAAATCGGTAAAAATGACTTCAGCACAGAGGCGTGAAAAGCCTCAGCAGCGAAAGGGTTAAATGGGTTCTACAATGCGGTACCCATGACAGGAAGTGGTGTCAACTAGGGATGAGCTGTTCGGTTCGGAGTTCACATTGAACATAGCCTGTTCGTTTGTTCGCGAACATTTCCGGGTGTTCGCCGTGTGTTCGCCCACAATGGACCACAATGCACTTTCCCACTGGCCTGAAGCTCGTAATCATGGGCTCACAGAGCTAAGTCCTGCAGCACACTATATAAGGTTTCCACGCAGCGCTTCTGCACGCATTTGAGAGGAGATTTCAGAGGAGATAGTTGTTGTGTGTTCTTACTGCCGGTCTGCCACGCTACTGGGGGGGTCTGGGGGGTCTCATTTCTACCAAATATCTGGGACTTGAGGTGGTCTGTGTCTTGTCACTACCAGCAAGAATTTTGGGGGTCACAAATTTCTACAAAACATTTGGGAATTGAGGTGATCTGTGTCTTGTCACACAGCCAGTACCACGCAGTATTTTGTGGGGGGGGGAACAAGGATGCATGCACTCTACTGTCACCATTTGAGGAGGCAACGAGGATGGTGAGCAGGGACAGTGCATGCATCAGTGACACAATTCCTTTAGTGTTCCTGCTGGAGCACACTCTGCGGGGAATTATAGATGTGGCTCTAGAGGCAGAGCAGCGGGAGGAAGAGGAGGCCTTCCCTAGCTCTCAAGGCCCCAGTCTTTCCGCAGACAGCATTCCAGCGGGTCCTCCTCACATCAAACAGGAAGAGGATGAGGATGAGGAGGAGGAATATTTAAGTCGTGGGGGCATTGAAGGTGGGGATTCCTCAAGTGAGGGTTTTGTGTGCCCAGAAACACAAGGGCTAGTGCATGGCTGGGAGGAGGAAGTGCACGATACGGTCATCCTCATTGACCAGGAAGACTCGGAAGCTAATGCCACCTCCAACCTAAGCTGCATGGGCTCCATTATAATGCAAAGCCTGCTAAAGGACCCCAGGATTTGTGCTATCAAGGAGAGGGATCATTACTGGTTGGCAACCCTTCTTGATCCACGATACAAGGGTAAAGTTGCAGAGCTCATCCTGCCCGCACAGAGGGAGCACAGGATGAAAAAACTTGAGGACGCTCTAAAGCGACACTTGTGTAACACCTTTCCAGGCACTGGTAGGTTACCAAGTGCTGACACAGGTGCTTCTGAGGCTGCGGATGATCAGAGGAATAGTGGTGAAGGCCAGGGCCGCTTGACTGATGCATTTTTAAATTTGTTTAGTCCACGACGCCCAGGGACATCAAATGTAGGCACCCATTGCCAGCGTCTTCACCATATGGTGCAGGACTACCTAGGGGCAAGGGCAGACCTGGATACCTTTCCAGCAGATGATCCACTGGCTTACTGGGTGTTGAGATTGGATCACTGGCCAGAACTTAGCCAATATGCTATGCAGCTACTAGGATGCCCTTCATCCAGCATGCTTTCTGAAAGGACGTTCAGTGCCGCTGGAGGTTTTGTCACAGACAAAAGAGTGCGTCTGTCCACCGACTCTGTAGACCGGCTGACATTTATAAAAATGAATCAGTCCTGGATCAGCAGTTATCAATCCCCTGATGCTGACGTAACGGAATAGATCAGGGATGTCTTCTGCATTCACAAAACCTCCAGCACGGAACTCTTCCACAATACCACAAAAGGGTTACGGTGTGAATCCACTTGCTGCCATGAAAGGCACAATATATGGCTGCACTGACGCCTGTGCCAGATTTATATCATTTTAATTTTTTGAACCGCAGGGTCCAATCCTGCACTCTTCCACAATACCACAAAAGGGTTACGGTGTGAATGCACTTGCTGGCCTGGCACCAAAAGCACAATATCTGGGTGCACTGACGCCCATTACCAGATTCATATCTTTTTAATATAGGACCGCAAGGTCCACCCCTGCATTCTTGGACAATACTACAGAGGGGTTACTGTATGAATGCACTTGCTGGCCTCAGTGGCGTAGCGTGGGGGGGGCTGGGGGGGTCGTGGCCCCGGGCGCAGTTTTGTTAGGGGCGCATAATTTCAAAAGAAATTTGCGTCCCTAAAACATGACGCCCGGACTGACCCGCCGGGCCCTCGGGCGCCGCCCAAGGGCCCGCGGGTTGAGGGGACCCAGATGCCGGGCAGCAGGAGTGCCTGCCCGGTCCTGAACAGTGAGTCCATCCGTGTTGAAGGGGAGGCGGCTGCGTGCAGGCGCAGCCGGTCACGTGGTCCGGCTAATCAGGTGGTACTGAGTCTCTGTACCACCTGACTGGCCAGACCGCGTGACCTGCGCACGCACGCAGCCGCCTCCCCTTCAACATGGACGGACTCACACGCTGTTCAGGACCGGGCAGGCACTCCCGCTGCCTGGCATCTGGGCCCCTCAACCCCTGCTGGATCCGGAGCTGGGGCAAGTATCCATGTGTGAGCTGGCTGCTGCTGAGGCAATATGCAGGTGAGAGCTGGGGCAAATCCATGAGCTGGGGTCAAATCCATGAGCTGGGGCAAATCCATGTGAGAGCTGGGGCAAATCCATGTGAGAGCTGGGGCAAATCCATGAGCTGGGGCAAATCCATGAGCTGGGGGCAAATCCATGAGCTGGGGCAAATTCATGAGCTGGGGCAAATCCATGAACTGACTGGGGGCAAATCCATGAGCTGGGGCAAATCCATGTGAGAACTGGGGCAAATCCATGAGCTGGGGGCAAATCCATGAGCTGGGGCAAATCCATGAGCAAGGGGACAAATCCATGAGCTGGGGACAAATCCATGAGCTGGGGGCAAATCCATGAGCTGGGGCATATCCATGAGCTGGGGCAAATCCATGTGTGAGCTGGGGCAAATCCATGTGTGAGCTGGGGCAATATCCATGGGAGAGCTGGGGCAAATCCATGTGTGAGCTGGGGCAAATCCATGTGTGAGCTGGGGCAATATCCATGTGAGAGCTGGGGCAAATCCATGTGTGAGCTGGGGCAATATTCATGTAAGAGCTGGCTGGGGCAATATCCATGTGAGAGCTGGGGCAATATCCATGTGTGAGCTGCGGCATATCCATGTGTGAGCTGGGGCAATATTCATGTGTGAGCTGGGGCAATATTCATGTGTGAGCTGGGGCAATATCCATGTGCGAGCTGCGGCATATCCATGGGAGAGCTGGGGCAATATCCATGTGAGAGCTGGGGCAATATCCATGTGAGAGCTGGGGCAATATCCATGTGTTAGCTGGGGCAATATCCATGTGAGAGCTGCAGTAATATCGATAACATGTCCACAGGTTGGGGGGGCGCACAATTCTTGGCTGGCCCCGGGCGCTGACAACCCACGCTACGCCACTGGCTGGCCTGGCACCAAAAGCACAATATCTGGGTGCACTGACGCCTTTAACAGATGCATATCTTTTTAATATAGGACCGCAATGTCCACCCCTGCATTCTTCCACAATACTACAGAGGGGTTACTGTATGATAGTACTTGCAGGCCTGGCACCAAAAGCACAATATTTGGGTGCACTGCCACTGACGCCTGTATCAGATTCATATCCTCAGAGGGGTTACTGTGTGACGGCACTGTTGCCGACGCTAAAGGACCAATTTTAAAGCACCAATTGTTACTTTCATCCAAAGCCTGCATAAGTTTCACAATAATTTAGCCAAAAAATCACTAAACTTTTTCTACGTGTCCGAAAATGTCTCCTCTTTTCATACAGACTGCCGCCACAAGCAGTTGTTTATGGATAGATTAAAGGAAAAGCATTTACCGTCATTTGAAACGTCATTTTTTTGTTTTTAAATATTTCTATACATCCTAGAAATCCGCCACTTCACGGGCAGGTTATGGGGACCTCCTAGGCACGATATTTGAAGGAATTTTCGTTTTTATTTTTAACCCTTATTTCATGGAAAACTCACTGTCCCTTTAAAAACGTTTGTTTTTTAACTTTTTGTCCTTGTTTCCTGTCCCCCAGGGCACTACCCAGACCCCCATACACCTTTTATGGCAAATATCTAGCATATATGCCCTCTTGGAGAGCACTCTAAAAATCGAATTTCAGCACAATATCTGGGTGCACTGACGCCCATTACCAGATTCATATCTTTTTAATATAGGACCGCAAGGTCCACCCCTGCATTCTTGGACAATACTACAGAGGGGTTACTGTATGAATGCACTTGCTGGCCTCAGTGGCGTAGCGTGGGGGGGGGCTGGGGGGGTCGTGGCCCCGGCGCAGTTTTGTTAGGGGCGCATAATTCAAAAGAAATTTGCGTCCCTAAAACATGACGCCCGGACTGACCCGCCGGGCCCTCGGGCGCCGCCCAAGGGCCCGCGGGTTGAGGGGACCCAGATGCCGGGCAGCAGGAGTGCCTGCCCGGTCCTGAACAGTGAGTCCATCCGTGTTGAAGGGGAGGCGGCTGCGTGCAGGCGCAGCCGGTCACGTGGTCCGGCTAATCAGGTGGTACTGAGTCTCTGTACCACCTGACTGGCCAGACCGTGTGACCTGCGCACGCACGCAGCCGCCTCCCCTTCAACATGGACGGACTCACACACTGTTCAGGACCGGGCAGGCACTCCCGCTGCCTGGCATCTGGGCCCCTCAACCCCTGCTGGATCCGGAGCTGGGGCAAGTATCCATGTGTGAGCTGGCTGCCGCTGAGGCAATATGCAGGTGAGAGCTGGGGCAAATCCATGAGCTGGGGGCAAATCCATGAGCTGGGGCAAATCCATGTGAGAGCTGGGGCAAATCCATGTGAGAGCTGGGGCAAATCCATGAGCTGGGGCAAATCCATGAGCTGGGGGCAAATCCATGAGCTGGGCAAATCCATGAGCTGGGGCAAATCCATGAGCTGGGGCAAATCCATGAACTGACTGGGGGCAAATCCATGAGCTGGGGCAAATCCATGTGAGAACTGGGGCAAATCCATGAGCTGGGGGCAAATCCATGAGCTGGGGCAAATCCATGAGCAAGGGGACAAATCCATGAGCTGGGGACAAATCCATGAGCTGGGGGCAAATCCATGTGCTGGGGCATATCCATGAGCTTGTGAGCTGGGGCAATATCCATGTGAGAGCTGGGGCAAATCCATGTGTGAGCTGGGGCAATATTCATGTGTGAACTGGGGCAATATCCATGTAAGAGCTGGCTGGGGCAATATCCATGTGAGAGCTGGGGCAATATCCATGTGTGAGCTGCGGCATATCCATGTGTGAGCTGGGGCAATATTCATGTGTGAGCTGGGGCAATATTCATGTGTGAGCTGGGGCAATATCCATGTGCGAGCTACGGCATATCCATGGGAGAGCTGGGGCAATATCCATGTGAGAGCTGGGGCAATATCCATGTGAGAGCTGGGGCAATATCCATGTGTTAGCTGGGGCAATATCCATGTGAGAGCTGCAGTAATATCGATAACGTGTCCACAGGTTGGGGGGGCGCACAATTCTTGGCTGGCCCCGGGCGCTGACAACCCACGCTACGCCACTGGCTGGCCTGGCACCAAAAGCACAATATCTGGGTGCACTGACGCCTTTAACAGATGCATATCTTTTTAAATAGGACCGCAATGTCCACCCCTGCATTCTTCCACAATACTACAGAGGGGTTACTGTATGATAGTACTTGCAGGCCTGGCACCAAAAGCACAATATTTGGGTGCACTGCCACTGACGCCTGTATCAGATTCATATCCTCAGAGGGGTTACTGTGTGACGGCACTGTTGCCGACGCTAAAGGACCAATTTTAAAGCACCAATTGTTACTTTCATCCAAAGCCTGCATAAGTTTCACAATAATTTAGCCAAAAAATCACTAAACTTTTTCTATGTGTCCGAAAATGTCTCCTCTTTTCATACAGACTGCCGCCACAAGCAGTTGTTTATGGATAGATTAAAGGAAAAGCATTTACCGTCATTTGAAACGTCATTTTTTTGTTTTTAAATATTTCTATACATCCTAGAAATCCGCCACTTCACGGGCAGGTTATGGGGACCTCCTAGGCACGATATTTGAAGGAATTTTTCGTTTTTATTTTTAACCCTTATTTCATGGAAAACTCACTGTCCCTTTAAAAACGTTTGTTTTTTAACTTTTTGTCCTTGTTTCCTGTCCCCCAGGGCACTACCCAGACCCCCATACACCTTTTATGGCAAATATCTAGCATATATGCCCTCTTGGAGAGCACTCTAAAAATCGAATTTTCAGCCCCATTGACTTGCATTGAGTTCGAATTCGAACATTTGGAAAGTTCGAGTTCGAATGCGAACCGAACTCGGGGGAGTTCGGCTCATCACTTGTGTCAACAAGGAAACGTGGTCACTGGTCACTGTCAGTCCTCGAAATGTAATATAAACAGACATGCGAGCAGTAAGTAGACACCCATAATTATATGATTATTAAATATACAAAGTTTTCATATTATTAGGACTAATAGTTGATTCCTTCTTATCCGGAGTGAAATATATCAATCTTTACACAGGATTCTGCTGAAATAGTGTGGATTGCTGGTCAGTATATGGGTCAGGCTGTCCCAGACACAGTTAAAAAGCTTTAAATTCCCCTTTGTACCATTAACAGAATTATAATTCAATTTAAATAGAAGATGTAAAGTCAAGGGAGCCACAGCCTGGTTTTTCTCGGCCTTCAGAAAGCTTGCGCAGAACAATGGATTGGAGCTGCACCTGCATGCACAGATCCGATCCATTGGCTGCCTCTCGGAGATTGCTTGCTAACATGAGCAGTCTCAGAGAGACTGACCTCGGCACGCTTTCTCTGTGCTGACATCACTAGTGACCAATCTGGTGACCGGCAGCTGGGAAATTCGAAACCCAGCTGCTGCTGACTCTGGATGAGGTGAGGGAAACTCTTCCACTTCACCCATCGATTACACTCAATCTGAGGACCGGGGCACTCCTGACATCTTTAAAAAGCTTAAGTGGTCAGGATGAGTAGAGTGTCCATTTAGGCTGGCCATACAACTTGGTCCGTATTTGTGCGACTAACAAGTCGTCTGTAGTCATCCGACTAATCCCTCAACACAGAGATTTGACCCTCTGCCACTGCCTCTGACTTCCATCGGATGACTTTGTGTGACCACATCAGACTAGCGATCTTTCCCATTTGAATGGGATTTGTCGGACGAACTTGAACGACCTGGTACAGCAAACATGGAAAAAATGACCTGATTTTTGGTGGTTCGGTTCAACAGGTTAAACCGTCAATTCTTTTCATTTTCAGCAGAAAGTATTTTTCTGAACATCATTTTGTATTTTTGGTATTTTTTTCACAACATTTGGGATTCCCAATTTTTTTAAAAAGACCTTTTTTTTACATTCTGTAACATACCTTTTTATACAGCACTTTTACAAATGCTCAGCCAGACATCCCGTGAGTTTACAATCTAAAGGACAAAGGTAAGTGAAACAAAAGGGGAGCAGGGGAGTGTGGAGCTGGTGACTAGAGAAAGAAAAGCAAGGATTGCATAGGAATGACTTGGACTTAGGAGGTTAATCAAAAGAAAGTGGCAGCAGCTGGAAGGGAAGCAATGAGTTTGGGGCCAGGAGTGGATGGGGAGGGCGGGTGGCACTGCAGAGTGCAGATGCAGAGCTTGTGGGAGAGAGATGGCTGCGTGTGTTGAGCTGGAGAAGCAAAGAGACAGATTTAGGAGGAGGGGGTCTGTATGCAAGGGGTTAAGGACATGCGAGGGGTGAAGGAGGGGTTGGGGGAGCAAAGTTACTATGAGAGTCTATCAAAAATGGAGGGAAAGGATTAAGAGGAAAATTAAACTGGCTGAGAATAATACATATGATGCAATATAGTATAAAAACAGTAGGTTTGGAGCAGTGGAGTGACTTGAGGGACTTCATGCTTGATAGCCGAATACCTGAGAATCCTTAGGATTGCAGGTGCAGAGCTTGTGGGAGAGAGATGCCTGCGTGTGTTGAGCTGGGAAGAAATATATATATTTAGACACATTTTAATGCATTTTTATTGGTTTAACCCCTTAGTGACCGGGCGGTTTTACACAAATCCGTCTTTTAGTGACCGCTGCTGTTTTTACGTTTCTGCGCTGTTAGTGTTTAGGTCAAATTTTCCTCTTACTCGTTTATTCGACCCACACATATTATACACCCTTTTTCCCGCCATTAAAATGGACTTTCTGGAAATACCATAATTTCCATCATATTGAATAATTTACTATAAAAAAAAATATGAAATATGAGGAAAAAAATGGTAAAAACACACTTTTTCGTAATTTAATCCCCAAAATCTACAACCACCCAAAAAGACCCCGGCTAAATAGGTTCAAAATTTTGTCCCGAGACTAGAAATACCCAATTTTTACATGCGTTTGCTTTTTAACCCCTTCACTGCTGAGACAGTTCACCTATATGCGCTGCGCTCATTCTGACCATTTTGTGCTAATTATTTTTAGATGACAGCCTAGGTCCTATTTAATTAAACTCCCCCAGACAAAAAAAACTTTTAAAAAAAAAACATTTTTTTATTTAATTTTTTTTATTTTTTTATTTTTTTTAAAATAATCAGGCCTTTCAAATGATGTCAAATATGACCATCTAGCTGCCATGGATCGGGAGATATGGGGATCCTTAGGATCCCCTTATCTCTACATGGCAGCTAGATGGTTAACTGGCCCACTGACATCCTCACACATATGGTGAGGTTGTCAGTGGGTGGGGAGGGACCTGGAGGCTTGACTGACATCCAAGATGTCAGCCCCCCTCCAGGTTTGAATCGCATTTTGGCGCCAATTGGTGCCGAAACGTGATCTGGCGGCGAAACTGTTAATGCCATACACTGCTGAAAAGGGGAGGCTCTCCCCTCTCCAGCAGTGCAAACGGCATCTCCCTAGCTTCAATGGTTGGGGAGATAGAGGGCTCCGAAGGAGCCCCCCCTCCCCTCCATTGAAATGCATGGGGACGCCTGCTGATGACGTCACCACGCAGCGTGGCGACGTCATCAGCCTCGCCTGCCCATGTAAATCACATGGGTAGGCTTCCTCCCTGCCAGATCGCCGTGGGATCCAGCGAGGGAGGTGAGTATCGGGCGGGAGGGGGATTAGGCACCGCTGACGTACCCTGTACGTCCGTGGGTCTAAGGGAGACCTGTGGACAGGACGTACAGGGTACGTCAGTGGCCCTTAAGGGTTTAAACAACTATAGGAAGAATAGTCGTTGTCGTCTGCGTTTTCTGTCAAAGGACATCACCAGGTGGTAGATTAGAAGTCTTTTGAGCTCCTTGTCTTATTTCATTCAGCTGTCAGCTCTTATCTTAGGTAGCCTAGATCACCTCATTGACTGTTAAATACTGTAGTAGATAAACCACAGCAGTAAAGTAAGATTTGCACAGATTTTGGTAAATGTTGCATCTTGGGAAAAATTCACGAAATGGAAACAGAAGATAAAAAAACTAACTTTATTTTTCCTTTTTACATGAAATTACTTCAAAGAAAAAAAAACAGCAGCAGGTGTTTTATAAAGTGGTTTTGATTGTAATGCACAAGTAATCTAGTTACAGCTTATGTAAGTGGTAGTGTACCTTTAAGAAGGGACTTGTAAAAGAAAGTTGATCCATGCAACACTGCAAGAAAGACAAAATAATGGGAGGACCAAAACAATACCAAACTTTCTTTAAACTAGGAGGGGGGGACAAAAGGGTAAACAATCTGCCCGATTGTCCCCCAAAACTAAATCGGAGGGTGTAAGCAACATGCGAGGTAAAAAATGACAAGCTCAGAGTCGTGTCTATAAATGCTCGCAGTTTAGTCGATAAAATCAATGAACTGGAGGCAATGATGGCAGCTGAAAAAGTAGATTTAGTGGCGGTTACTGAGACATGGTTCAGTGAGAAAAATAACTGGGACATAACAATACCGGGGTACTCTTTATATAGAAAAGACAGAGAAGGTAGGAAAGGAGGAGGAGTGGCCCTGTATGTGAAAAACAACATAAAGACGAACCAAATAAAAGTGAGCGAGGTGAACATAGAGTCAGTTTGGGTTACGCTAACAGTTGCAATCATACAGTAGCTCGTGTAGGGGTGATCTATAGACCCCCTGGACAAGTAGAAGAGCTACATAATCTGCTGGTTGAGGAAATAGCCAAAATGGCAATGAAGGGGGAAGTTATTATCATGGGGGACTTTAATCTTCCTGATGTGAACTGGAAAACCAAAATAGCTGGGTGCACCAGGAGTACAAATATTCTAAACTCCTTACTGGATTATCTCTAACACAAGTAGTTGAGGAGCCGACCCGTAAAGAGGCCATATTGGATTTAATACTCACAAATGGAGGTTTGGTATCGGACGTTGTTGTAGGTGAAAATTTGGGATCTAGTGATCACCAGTCAGTATGGTTTAATATAAGAACAGGGATGGAGCCGCACCACACAAAAACAAAAGTTTTAGACTTTAAAAAAACTGATTTTTCTAAAATGAGATTTTGTGTGAAGGAGTCATTATCAGACTGGAGGAGTTTAAAGGGAGTCCAAGAGAAATGGGATTATTTAAGGAAGCATTATTGAAGGCCACAGGAAATTGCATTCGGCTTGTTAGCAAAAACAAAAAAGGGAAGAAACCACTGTGGTACTCTGCAGAAGTGGCCAAAATAGTGAAGAACAAGAAAGATAGCATTCAATAATTATAAAAAAACTCAGCGTGAAGAAGATAGGCAAACCTATAAGATTAGGCAGAAAGAGGCAAAGCAATTTATAAGAGCTTCCAAAGCACACGCAGAAGAGAAAATAGCTCAGTCAGTAAAAAAGGGGACAAAACATTTTTTAGATACATAAACGAGAAAAGAAAAGTAAAAACAAGGATTAGTTAGATTAAAAACAAAGGAAGGAAGGTATGTAGAAGAGGATAAAAGTCTCGCTGACTGCCTCAATGAATATTTTTGTTCAGTCTTTGCAGAAGAAAAGGAAGGAAAGGGACCTCAGTTTAGGAGAGAACACTAAAGAGACATTACATATGAGTTTACAGAGGAGGAGGTTCTAAAGCAGCTGTCTAAAGTAAGACAAATAATCAATGGGGTCTGATGGGATCCATCCTAAATTATTAAAAGAGCTCAGTGATGTAATAGCAAAAACCGTTAACAGGAGTCGTCCCAGAAGACTGGAAATTAGCAAATGTTGTGCCATTTACAAGAAGGGTAGTAGGGAGGAATCGGGGAACTATAGGCCAGTTAGTCTTACGTCAGTAGTGGGGAAATTAATGGAAACCATGTTAAAGGAAAGGATTGTTGAACATCTAAAAAACACATAGATTACAGGATCAGAAACAACATGGGTTTACCTCAGGGAGATCATGCAAACTAATCTTATTGATTTTTTTGATTGGGTAACAAAAATAATAGACACAGGTGGTGCAGTAGACATTGCTTATTTAAATTTCAGTAAGGCTTTTGATACTGTTCCGCATAGAAGGCTTATCAATAAATTGCAATCTTGAGCTTGGATTCCAATATTGTTGAATGGATTAGGCAGTGGCTGAGTGAACAGACAACAGGGTTGTGGTAAATGGAGTTTATTCGGCGCCAGGTCTTGTTACCAGTGGGGTACCTCAGGGGTCAGTACTTGGACCCATTCTCTTTAATATTTTTATTAGTGATATTGCAGAAGGTATTAATGGAAAAGTATGTCTTTTTGCTGATGACACAAAGATTTGCAACAGGTTGACGTTCCTGGAGGGATCAGCCAAATGACAAATGATTTAGGTAAACTAAAAAAATGGTCGGAGTTGTGGCAATTGAGTTTTAATGTGGATAAGTGCAAGATAATGCACCTGGGGCGTAAAAACCCAAGGGCTGAATATAGAATATTTGATACAGTCCTAACCTCAACATCTGAGGAAAGGGATTTAGGGGTCATTATTTCAGAGGATCTAAGGGTAAGTAGTCAATGTAATAGAGCAGCAGGAAATGCTAGCAGAATGCTTGGTTGTGTAGGGAGAGGTATTAGCAGTAGGAAAAGGGAAGTGCTCATGCCACTGTACAGAGCACTGGTGAGACCTCACTTGGAGTACTGTGTGCAGTACTGGAGACCGTATCTCCAGAAGGATATAGACATCTTAGAGAGAGTTCAGAGAAGGGCTACTAAAATGGTGTACGGCTTGAAGGAGAAAAGTTACCAGGAAAGGCTTAATGATCTTAACATGTACAGCTTGGAAAAAAGACGAGACAGAGGAGATATGATAGAAGCATTTAAATACGTAAAGGGAATCCACAAGGTAGAGGAAGGGAGTATGTTTAAACGGAAACAAAGTAGCAAAACAAGAGGACATAGTCTTAGATTAGAGGGGAAAAGGTTTAAAAGTAACATCAGGAAGCATTATTTTACTGAGCGGGTGGTGGATACATGGAACAGTCTTCCAGTAGAAGTGGTAGAGGTCAAAACAGTAATTGAATTTAAGCAAGCATGGGATAGGCATAAGGCTATCCTAAACAAAAGATAAATCCAGGTTAAGTATCCATGTAATTGGGCAGACTAGATGGGCCGAAAGGTTCTTATCTGCCGACATTTTTCTATGTTTCTTGCAGAGACGTGAACCCCCCTAGAACACCTGTGGGCAATACTAGACAAGACTTCATGTTTCTTTATTTTTTTACTTTTTTACATAATCAGAATCTCTGGACCTCTTACACAAAACATGGTGGGAAAAACCTCCACCTGCAATATCAGAGCTTATAAATTCTATGCTCAGGTGAGTCGCTACTCTTAGATTTGATAAAGGAAATTCAATAAAGTGTAATTTTTCAAGTTGTTAATGTAAATAATTAGGTATCTATATATTTCTTGCATGTCTGTGTGTACACAGTGAAAAGTAAAAGCCTACACAATTCAACTTTATAATTTTCTCAAATTCTTGAAAATTATAAACAGAAGTTGTATCGCTTCCATTTATAACCAGCAGGTGGCAGCTGAGACTGTTTCTATTTACAGGATGATACCTGAGACAGACCTAGGAATAGAAAGGTAAGAGACAGACATGTAGACAGATGTAGTTCAGGCATATTTAATGTATCTATATTTTATTTGGAATAAAAGTTTTATTGATCCTTTACCCATCATTTCTTTTTTGGCGATTCCAGTACCCGTGGTCTGTTCAATAGACCAACGGGGATCTCTTCAGACGCTCAGGTTCCCATATTTCGTTCCTATGTTTAATGTGATCTTTAAAAGGGTTTGCTACAGTTACAAGTATTTATAAAGCGCCAATAAATTCCGTAGCGCTGTACAACATCCTTTAAAACAAAGCTAAAACAAAACCACTTAACACCTATGTCATGTAGCCTGTATTTTTTTTATCATTAAAGGGACAGTCTAAAGGGTTCAGGTTGTTTGGAGTGACCCCCCCCCATCTCCTTCTTTGTTTGGCAGAACACATTGGATCCTAAAATGTGGAAGAAAGCAAAATTGTGAACGCTCGGGGTCCCAAGTATAAGGCGTCGCCACCTGTACTGTAAGAATCTCCGGTACAGTAAGCCGGGTGCACACGAGCGCACTTCAGAGTGTAAGGAACGTCCGTGAGAGTGGACGTTCCTTCCACTCGACTCCCGCCTGCCCCCCTCAGCGCTGCAAAGCGCGATCTCCTATGGAAGATCGTGCTTTACAACCCTGTCGACGCGCATCCTAGCGCATCGACAGGGATGCTTTCTGGGCAGACGCTTGCTGCGCACGTGCACGAAGCGTGTGACCGGCCCCTCCGAGATATTTCTGAACTACAATTCCCCTGATACCCCGGTCATCTGTTGCGCTAGAGCAGTGGCTCCAAACCCTGGGACTCAAGTCCCCCTAACAGGCCAGATTTTTCAGATCACCTTGGGGAAATGCAGACTGAATCCTGCAATCACTGAGCAGCAAATCATATCACCTGTGCTGTGCTTCACATATCTGGAAAACCTGACCTGTTAAGGTGACTTGAGGACTGCGGTTGGGAACCACTACACTAGAGATATTCTGGGAATTGTCGTCATCAACATCTGGGGGGGATCATGAGTGTGACAGCCCTGGTATAGACGGTACCAATTTGCCTTATCCTATAGTAAAGTTGCCCTTTGAGGCTGCAGATAAAAACAATGCGACAATCAAGTCTCCAAATCAAAAAAGATGCCCCCTCCCATCATTTTCCGAAGCATTTTTGGTAGCCATCAAAAAATTTAAAACGCAATCTAAACTTTTTCAAATGGATTAGAATGAATGAATCAGAATTTGAGCATTTTTTTGGACACTATTGAATTTTAGGTTTAGGGGTACTATTAGGCCGGGGTCAGACGAGCGTTTTGCAGAGCTGAAGGAACGTCCGCGAAAGTGGACGTTCCTTCCACTTTGATGCTCGTCTGGCCACCTTGATGTGCGCAGTTAGTGCACTCAGTGCTACAAGGCTTGATCCTCCTATGGATCACGCAATCCAGCCCCGCTGAATGCGCCTCATAGCGTTTCGACGGGAAGGCTTTCAGCACAGCCGTTCTAGTGCACGCAATTTGTGCACGCACTAAAATGGGTGGCTGGCCCTGCAGGAGGTTGCCTGGAGGCGCGTCAGTACAGGTGCACATAGTGCGCTTGTCTGACATGGGCCATAGGGTTAGTATTAGGGTTAGTATTTGGGTTAGGTTGCTATTTGAGCTTGCTTTAGGCTAGGGTCAGACGAACGCATTTTTCACGTGCGTTTAGCCGCACGAAATCACGGCCGTGCTAGCAGCAAATGACTTCCAATGCCGGGGAACATACGACGAACGGCCGCACGAAAGTTCGTCCGTGCAATGCAAGTGGCCAACGAACGCATTTTTTCAAGAACGTCAAACCGCTACTACTGACGTACAGAGTGCGCTGCGGCCGCATAGCGGCGTGTTTGCGTTATTGGGAGACGTCAGACGTTGCACACGTCCGGCCAACATAACGTCCAGACGCAAAAAGGGTTTTATTGATGATCCGTACAAAATCACGGACGAAAAGGCGCATCGTATGACCGCTATCGCGTATTCTGGGAAAAAATACGTACGTTCGTTCGAACGCACTTTTTCACGGACAACGTGAAAAATGCGTTCGTCTGACCCTAGCCTTAGGGTTAGGGTTTCTATGGATCCCAGAAACCAACACCAGTGGCAGAACACAGCACTGCTGCCGGTATCTGTGTGTGGCTCCTTATTATTCCGAATCGGTGAGGGAAGTCGGATTGCACAGATTTTTTTTTTCTCACCTGTTAGTGGCGACAGTGGAATGGGGCCGGCTGGCATTTCAGAAAAGCAAGATCCAGAGAGAGAGACAGAAACAGCAGAAGGTTTGATGTGCAGCTTCTCTCATCTCTCCTTGGATTTTACTTTTATAAAATTCTGGCGTTTGACAGCAATTTCTGTTGGTGTGTGTATAACGCCGACAAACACTATCTCTTACCGAAAAACACCCTATATAGTGTTTATAAGCTTGCCTGGGGGAATGGAGACATTTGTATCTTCTTATACTTCTTTACTGATAATGACTTTTTTTGCCACACATTTCTCCACTTTTTAATCTGTGAAAGTTCTCTGAAAGTACAATTTCTAGAACATTTAATCAGAAGTGCATCATTTCCATTTTTGACCAGCAGGTGGCAGCTGAGACCATTTCTAGTTTCAGGAAGGTAGAGGGCCTGACAGATAAATTCATATCAGAGGAGTTTAAAATAAATATAAGCAGGTATTATTTGTCTCAGCAGTTATTGTTTAAGATATATATAAAATAACAATGACCCCAATGGATGCCATTCACTTTACAGAAGGGAGGGAATGTCTTATCTGGGGTTTATTCCAATTATGCCAATTCCATGAGGTGTGTTAGAAGATTAGAAATTATGACCGGGTAAAGCATGCATGTATTATGTATATTTTGTACTAGGCAACATAATAAATGTATGATTGGAGCAGACCTACCGTATTTTTCGCTCCATAAGACGCACCTGACCATAAGACGCACCTAGTTTTTAGAGGAGGAAAACAGGAAAATAAATATTCTGAAATCAAATAGTGTATTCCTATCATATAATCCTATCCTATAATAGTGTATAGTATATCCTCTCATGGATATACTGCCCCAGCTCATGGATACTGTCCCCCAGCTCATGGATACTGTCCCCCAGCTCATGGATACTGTCCCCCAGCTCATGGATACTGTCCCCCAGCTCATGGATATTGCCCCAGCACATGGGTAATGCCCCAGCTCGCTCATGGATGTGCCCCAGCTCGCTCATGGATGTGCCCCAGCTCACCTGTCGCCGCCGCGTTAGGCTCCCTCTGAGCGTGCGTCCGGCGGCAGGAAGCTTGGGCACTCGCCCAAGCTTGGGCAGATCGCGGTCACGTGGCTCCCCCAGGCGAGTGCCCAAGCTTCCTGCCACCGGACGCACGCTCAGAGGGAGACTAACGCGGCGGCGACAGGTGAGCTGAGGCATATCATGGGGCATTCGCTCCATAAGACGCACCCACTTTCCCCCCCACTTTTTGGGGGGAGAAAAGTGCGTCTTATGGAGCGAAAAATACGGTAAATAACATTCATGTGGGTGTCCCATCTAAAGCAGAGTTATACTACTAATGGATGGAATGTTATGATATAAAAATAACAATAAGGACATACTTGAAACCCAGGACATACGTGAAAACGAGAGAAATCTCAATGTATCCTTCCTGGTAAAATCCTTTATAAAT
This sequence comes from Leptobrachium leishanense, assembly GCA_009667805.1. Taxonomy (NCBI): domain Eukaryota; kingdom Metazoa; phylum Chordata; class Amphibia; order Anura; family Megophryidae; genus Leptobrachium; species Leptobrachium leishanense. The sequence continues at coordinate 477,260,151 of CM019063.1, forward strand.
AAATAAATAAATACGCTGGTAAAGGCACCGCCGCTATTTCCAAGGGAGGTGACAGTGAATGTAATGTATAGCAAAAACTAGGCTGACACAAGCTGAAAGAAGTATAATGTAAACAAAGACATCTCACGGTCACGTGATGCAGTTTTTAATATCTCCAGATTTATCGAAATTAAAATAATTGGACTTTTCCTGTTTCTACAATCTAGCGTCAATACGAATGGTGGCTTAAAGGTATAAAATATTAAACAAAAAAATACATTTAGAAATGCTTTGTTTGAATCTTCCTGAGAAGTAATGTATTTTTTTTTTTTACAATAAAGAATTTATACATTTATTTTTTTGTTTACTATTTTAGTTTTAAAAAAATACATTACTTCTCAGGAAGATTCAAACTAAAATATTAAACAAAAAATATATTTAAAAAATTCTGATGTTTGAATCTTTCTGACAAGTAATGTATTTTTTTTTTAAACAAAGAGTTTATAAATTTATTTTTTGTTTACTTGTCAGGAAGATTCAAACTAAAATATTAAAACAAAAGATAAATGTATAAATTATTTGAATCTTCCTGAGAAGTAATGTATTTTTTTTTTTTACAATAAAGAATTTATACATTTATTTTTTGTTTACTATTTTAGGTTTAAAAAAAATACATTACTTGTCAGGAAGAATCAAACTAAAATAGTAAACAAAAAATCTATTTAAAAAATTCAAACTAAAATATTAAAACAAAAGATAAATGTATAAATTATTTGAATCTTCTTGACAAGTAATGTACTTTTTTTTAACAAAGAATTTATAAAAAAAATTGTTTAATATTTTAGTTTTAAAAAAATACATTAATATCTTAGTTTGAATCTTCCTGACAAGTAATGTATTTTTTTTAACAAACTAAAATATTAATGTATTTTTTTAAACTAAAATATTAAACAAAAAAATAAATAAAAAAAAAATACATTACTTGTCAGTAAGATTCAAACTAGAGGTTTAGCAGGGGAAGACAGAGCAGAAGTGTTTTCTGTTTTCATAGACACATGCAGATAGAGGCCGTTTGCTTGGTACCTTTATTGTTCTGAATACATAAATAAGGAAACAAAAAAGAAGCCGTAGAAAACAACAAACAGTAACGCAGAGGTTCAGGATTACTCACGTTATGAAGGATATTGCCATTGGACAGTTAGAGCTATTATCTTGGTTGAATAGTGCTTTACAAGTAATGTAAAGGAAGAAGAAAAAAAGATATTATATTGGTAGTAACTGTACTTGGTCTAAATAAATGAATGGCTTCAGATTATTTCTACGAGAAATATTTAACGATGTTAACGGTAGAGACAGAAACCAGACAAACTATTCATGATTGTGTAGCGCTGCTTTAACATTTTGCTTGTTGCATTTACTTGTTGTGGCCACCAGAGGGAGACAGGGGCAATATGGACTATGCTGGACACAAACGGAACTACAATTTCCATCGTGCTTTGCGGTGGAGAGAGGAAGTGGGTGGGAGAGAAAGGAAGGACATCAGCAGCCTCTTGCGGGGAATAGCCAGAGTGAGCCGAGCGGCGGAAGGTGGAAGACGCACGTGAGACTGCCAGAGATTGTGACCAGGCCGGTGAGCAGGTGCTGCCTCGCGGGTGCTGGGGATCGGGACAGTGACTTGCCAGAGACCTACCTACGCACCGCTGAGAGGCTTTGCACAGGCATAAAGTTCCGGTTGGACCCCGAGTAAGGAGACCGCGATGATCCATTGGGAGTGCAGGCGGTAGGCCGTAGTTTCTCATTGCGGAGATCGGACAAGCAAGGGAAGCGGATCCGGTGGCACAGAGTCCCAGTGCAAAAGCGGAGAGACATCCTTGATCGGGCAGCGGAACAGATTGTCTAACGGATGGGTGAGAGGCCTTCCAGGCCACAGTTCCGAGTATAACAAAGCACGCTGCATTATTGTCTAAATCTACAGGGCCCCAACTTGACTAGTCGAAGATTTGCTCATTCCATTCACTGGCCAGTTGAATACAGTTCCCGGGTACCGGAGATCATACACACACACACCTTTTTGAGACATTACTTTCACGGGACTTACACTCCAGAATCGAAGGGTTAAACTTTCCCTTTGCCGCCGCGTGTTTTTCCCGCATTACGAAGTCCTGTCGTTCATATACTGTGTTTACATTATATATGCCGCTTTATTGTGGATTTTATAGATTATATACTTTACTGATCCCAACAGTGCTGGTGTATAGTTATTCCCTAGTGCGGTGAGACTAACCCGAGGTTAATTCAGCGGCTCCTCCGGGAGTGAGCGCTACAATTGTTTCTAGATCAGGGATCTCAAACTCTGGGCCACCCATTGTTTATGACCTATAATACCCAGGATTGTATGAATTCAATAAATGCCCCGAGAATCATGGGAGTTGTAGTTCAGAAACATTTGGGTGGAGAAACATAGAAACATAGAAAATGTCGGCAGATAAGAACCTTTCGGCCCATCTAGTCTGCCCAATTACATGGATACTTTACCTGGATTTATCTTTTGTTTAGGATAGCCTTATGCCTATCCCATGCTTGCTTAAATTCAATTACTGTTTTGGCCTGTTTTGAGATCCATGCTCTAGATTGGTGATCTTTATCTGTGATTTATACTCCATTTATCATAGAAAATACAAGTTTTATCTTTAAGAAGAGATTACAAACCTACCATACTTCATGTCCTCGGTCAGTGGTTAAAGGAATATTCTTACAGGAAGAATTCCCAGAGCACACAGACTGTTTAGAACTATAAATGTACTGTGTATCACTAGGTGCACTGTGCAAAAATTAATAGAAAGTGCTAGTATTCTTAATCCCTTCACTACCAAGTGGTTTTCCAAAAGAAAAGTCAGAAACCAGAGTTTGTTTTTCTTAAAATAATTACTAAATTGTATAGTCATACATATCTATTACTGTAATAAACTATTTGGCCAGTAGATGGCGCCTTTTACAGCCAAATTGAGTTAGAGGTTTTAACAGCAGATCTATTTTCTTCTATTCCTCCTGCATTGGCTGATGACAGCTTCTGAAAGCCCGATATTTCAGAGCTTTCAGCTGCCGATTTTACAGTTGTAGCTCTTTGGGCATTATGCACACAGGGCTAAAACGTTGGGGGCACATTCTGCAGCCCAAAAGCAAACAAATTTAATTTGCTTTTGGGCTGCAGATTAGCATACCGAGATATCTCAATATGGGGGCACCAGATGGTGCCTTTGAAGCCCAAGATATTGCAATATTGGTAGTGAAGGGGTTAAGTGGTGAAAACACCTGGTTCTTGCAGTTCCCAAAATAAAAACAGAAAACAATACTGCAGTATCGTTTGTATTTCAGTGGATATACCAAACAAGAAACGTATTCCACCTGCGGTACTAATCCCCGCTCACATACCTCACAAACGGGTTATCGGGGACGGGCATGACGACATCAGATGTAGGACTCCCCCTGCCAAGGGAATTCTCTGTAAAAGGAGATGCAGGGGTCTTGTAGACCCCTGTATCTCTGGACTCATAGAAAATAGAGGGTCATATGAGGTATCATTGGAGAGGCAAGAGAATGGCCGTCCCAATGATAGCAAACATAACCACGTTTCAAGTACAAAATAAATAAAATATTAATTTCTTGTTGTTTTTTTTCTTCTAATGCAGCACTACTGTGAGTTTTATTGCTGTGGAGCTCTGTGATACGCTCATACACATCGCACATTACTGTGAGTTTTATTGCTGTGGAGCTCTGTGATACGCATACACACCGCACATTACTGTGAGTTGTATTGCTGTGGAGCTCTGTGATACGCTCATACACACCGCACATTACTGTGAGTTTTATTGCTGTGGAGCTCTGTGATACGCTCATACACACCACACATTACTGTGAGTTTTATTGCTGTGGAGCTCTGTAATACGCATACACATCGCGCACTATTGGCCTTATTACAAACTTAACTGTTAAGTGACTTTACTGCATGCCCCCCATATTACAACCCTAATGATAAGGGGTTAAAAAAATCCATTAGCGCAATCCCCCATGCGCTTGATTGCGTGAGCTTATTGTATTTAACATGAGGAGAGCAATCAGTAATTGCATTAGGATTACAAAATCCTAATGCTAATTACTACACCACTGTGGTAACTAAAAAGTTAACCACAGCTTGAAGCTGGTGCCAACTGATCCCCCCCCCCCTAAATCAGATACTCCCCTCTCATCCTACGGCGGTAACGGGGCCCGATCTGCGGTTTCTTCTGGCTGCCAGGAGCAGAGTGAGACTGGGAACCGCGAATCACTCTGTGGCCCTGAACGATCTCGCAAGCGCCAGTTTTCTCCGTTTTAACGTCAACTTTGTAATACAGGAGAATGAGCTTTATTGCTGAAGGTATAAGAAAGGGTAGCCAGACAACTGACTACTATAGAGCTTCTCGGACATGGAATCCAGAGCCACAAAGGGGGTAACCCAACATCAACAAGAAAGGGACCTCTAGAAAAGAGGTAACTGGCTAGGACATGTATTATAAAATAATTACTTTATTAAACATTAACCATAAAACATAAACCCTACAGAAGGTTTCATAAATACAACCAAGACTAACGTAACAAACATACACATTTAATAAAATCAAAATAACCACAAGAATTCATAGGTGGAATACCATAGGAAGTGATTATTATTGGTTTATGATAAATTGAACACGTGAATAAACCAAAAAATGCTCCTACTATTATAAAGCATTCATATGTAGGTAGAGCATTAGTTAATTCACAGTATGAACTAGGATAACTATGATCACTAGTGTACAAAAAGATTGAGCCAAATGATTGCAAAGAAGTAAGTATATCAAAGTCAGTAATTATTGCTTTTTAAATTGCATAATGCTCGATGATATTAATAGGGGGTTAGGTAATAATAAAATGGGAAGGAATGTGGAAATTATAAAAAAGGGGACATAAAATGAGGAAATAATGGGTTTGTAGGCGCCCGTATAGGTATATAATAGGGCTTTGTAGGCGTATGTACAGGGGTTTGAGTCTAATTGAGACACACAAGTTGGTTTAGTGATCTAGTTTTGACACTCGGGCTCAAAAAGGTTCTCCATCACCAGTAGACCACATATCTCTGTATATCAACAGCAAAAGAAAAGTAACCAATCCCCCTCCCATCCCGCAGTTGGGTGTTGTTCCTAACTCAACTGTGCTGTCTTTTGTTATTTCAATCAATTGTACCTTAAATACATTCTATTTGCCACCAAACTGCAGTAAAAGTCTCTTTAAACCTTTTCAAAAGGCCAGATAATTAGGACACCTTTTTCTCAAGATAACTCTTCAGTGCCAAAACAAGCCGAGCCTGAATGGCAGCATTACAGAACGCTATCCACCCACTATACTATATATCTGAAAACCTTTGTTGATGCAATGATTGGGCCAACCATTTCTCCATCATACAATGCCCCATGAAAAGCAATTTATAGAAGATAAGGAGTAACTGTAAGGCCGCACCTCATTCGGAGCCTCTTGAATTCTTTACCCCAGGGGACAACCGCTTCCTAAAATCCCCAAACCCAACTGCAAACTCCTTTTATTCAAACAGCCAACAATGCTTTATCCCTTTGCTATAATTAACACCACACATCTTAGTGAGTTCAAGCAGGCCACGGCTTTAATGAATAAACAAAAACACCTGAACATAAATTAATAAGTTCAAGCAGAGAAGGAGAAACATAGAAACATAGAAAATGTTGGCAGATCAGAACCTTTCGGCCCATCTAGTCTGCCCAATTACATGGATACTTTACCTGGATTTATCTTTTGTTTAGGATAGCCTTATGCCTATCCCATGCTTGCTTAAATTCAATTACTGTTTTAGCCTCTACCACTTCAACTGGAAGACTGTTCCATGTATCCACCACCCTCTCAGTAAAATAATGCTTCCTGATGTTACTTTTAAACCTTTGCCCCTCTAATTTAAGACTATGTCCTCTTGTTTTGCTACTTTGTTTCCTTTTAAATATACTCCCTGCATAGTCTAACATAAACTCCCTGTATATTCTAACATAAGCTTTTTAACATTCTTAGACAATCAAAAAGACAGTACATGGGATTTACCCACCCCCCCCTTTCTGAAATTATTTTAGATGAAAATATCCACCTTTTCTCCCTCTGTCTGTGCTGGTCCTCCCCTTCAGCACAGGGGCTTCCGAAATGTGGAAGCCCCCGCAGCTTTTTACGCATTTTGCATACGCTGAACAAATTGCGCATATTTCGGAACTTGCATACTTTTATACGCAAGTTCCATAGCGCCTGCACAGGATGATGGATTGGTGCTGCATGCACAATCGTCTAATATCTCCCAGAATGCTACATTACACTTATGAAGTATCAAAAAAGGCAAAAATGAGTGCAGCACTCCCTGTGTATTCAGGTTACTGTAACACATGTCCACTTATATCTTTCCCAAGAAAAATAGTTTAACAAGTGCCCAGCGAAGCACAGTCCCTCCAGGTTATTTAATGTTGAAACATTCTGACATTGACTTTATTTACCTAACAGTTGAAGCGGAACTTGGCAGAACAGGAAGGAACAATGAACAGGACTTTGAGTGGCATGTGAACACTAGAACTTCACTTTGTTTCTGCTTTATTCTGCTCAGCTTTTACCATGAATCAGTGTGGGTATTTGGTTATTAGCGAAATCTTACAATTATGAGAGCTCATAGATACAGTATGTCTCCAGGAGGGAGAAAATAATTTTGGCAAATATTTACCGTCAACCACGACGATTCCTATGTTGCCCTACATATCAGTAGCTGCCATATACCATGCAATAGAATTTCCTCGCTAGTGAAGTATGATAGGACTACTCAGCGATTTGTCACCTTAACGTTGTGTCAAATTGTGTATAGCTCACTCAGGTTGGCTGTGGCAAGTAAGGCTGGCTGGCACTCGAGTCACAGGCAACCGGCTATTTGCGCCTTCTGGGCCGCCAAGGTGGAAAAATGATGGGCTCCGGTGGGTTTTGGTTGTACTGTACTGAGATGGATGAAGCACTGCCCCCTTGTAAATGTGTGATAAGGCAGCTCTGGGACTGCCACACCTTGTATTGTTCGGCTAGGCAACACAACATAGTGCAGCAGGTGTGGATACATCCGCGGCTCCGCGTACTGTTTGCCAATGCCGCCGTCCCAACCCTACAGAAAATAATTGCAGTGCGTCGTGTAGGCGTTGCACAAAGGCACAGTCACGTGGCATGACGTCACGTGTGCGCCTCCGCGCACTCCACCAACAACAGACCCCCAGCAAGCCCCATGATCTGGGGGATAGATCATGGAAGGATTTGCCTTTGCAAATCGCAATGACCACAGTGAAGGCCTTGCATCATTTAGGTTGGGCCGACTACCAGAAGGCCAGGCCCGGGCCCTCGGATGAGATCCGATTTGCGCAACTTGTCAGTCCGCACCTGGCCCGGTCAAGAGCTGGTTGTGCGCCAGCGATGGTCAAGGCCGGGCTCTGGCCTGTTGGAGGGGCGGGCCTTGTCGAGGCCGGGATAGCCTGGAGCAGCTGCACCACCTGGCTCCATGGATGGGCCAGTCCTGGCTATGGAGCTGTTTACTTGCAGACTTTAGTTTCAATTGCACAGGTGCTTCTGGTTTGCACCATTTATAAACCAAATCTATCCTTCAAACTTTACCAGAACACTGTTTAGTCAAGCTGTTGGTGGTGTTATGTGCTTAGTCTTGAGATTTTCTGCCACGCTGCCTCGAGAACCCTCTCAGGGTCATCCAAAGAGATTCGAAAAGTCACCGCACGTTCGGTGACTTTTCGTTCTCTTCAATTCGGTTCCTTTTGCCGATTGCATTTCGGTGACCCTGCGGTGTATTCAGCAAACAGCACAGGGTCCCCGAATTGCAGGGAAAAGCTGCCGAAAACCTGACGAAAACTAACCGAATGCACGCTGAAAACAAGCAAAAACATCTGGATTAACCTTCAAAGAGGAGCCGAACAGGAGCCGAAAAGGAGCCGAATCACACAGGGCCGAAGCAGCTGTGACGTAGAGGAGGCAGTGAATAAATTAGAAAAACCATTTGTTGAATCTGGGAAAAAGAAACGCTGTTTGCAAAGAAACTACTGAGCGAAAATGTCTGAAATTTTCACAGGAGGTCCAGGGAATGATAATAAAGAGGGCTGTTACAAAAAAAAATAAGCAAACTGAAAAAAAAAAAAAAAAAAATCGGACTTTTAATTTTTTTTAAAAAATTCTGAAAAATGCTTAAAGTATCCTAAAAAATCTATAAATAAAGAGACTTTTTGCTGCAGAATTTTATAATGAACGGTTTATTAGATATTGAATTAAAACGGGAATATTTTAACATTGAAGCCTATGGGATTCTCCTGAATAACTTGCCGAATTAAACCACCGAATGGCAGGGCATTTCGGGAACCTTTCACTGCTGGTTTGTGTTCTCTGAATAGCCGAAGCAGTGCTTTTTGATGGGATTTCACTGCCCTCGAACAGGGACCGAACAGGCACCGTATGTTCAGGCAATTCGACAGGATTTGGCGAATTGCCTGCTCTCTGGATAGCCGAATGGTCAGGAAAGGCAACCGAACGCTGATTTTCAGCGTTCGGTTACCTTTCTCAAGCAATTCGAATCTCTTTGGATAACCCTGTAAGTCTTGGTGCCCTGAGAACGCTCTACTTTGCTGCTCTGAAAACCTCCTCATTGCCCCAAGAACACTCTGCCTTGCTGCCTTGAGGACCTTCTGCTTTGGTGCTATGAGAACCCTGTATCTTGCTGTTCCCCCGAAAACCCTCTACCTAATTGCTCTGAGTACCCTCTGCCTTGATGCCCCGAAAGTCCTCAGCCTCGCTTCTTCAAGAGCCCTCTGCCTCTCTGCCCTGAAAACTTGCTGCCTCGAGGATCCTCTGCTTCCTTGCCTTAAGGATTCTCTGCCTCGGTGCCCCACAAATCCTCTGCCTCAATGCTCCGAGATCCCTCCTCACATATAATGGCACTTACATATTTTTTTTTGCTGTGCTACAGTGATGTTGCAGATTGTTTGTCCTTGTAATGTGATCATACCAAGTGTATCTGAACAGGTTTCTTCACCAAGCAAACATTTTGTTTACACACATTATAAAGGTGTTGGTAAACCAGAAATAAATGCCAGTCAGCCGGTGCGTAGCGAATATATATAAACCCAAAAAAAAAACCATCAACATGATTTGTATAATTCAGTCATTGTTTTGTTTCTTAAACCCCCAACACATTATAGCGCTGTATAAAAAGTGCTAAAGGTTTCCTCACAAAAAATGCAGATTGCTTAAAAGAAAACTATACAATGCTGACTGAGTTACAAATAGTTTCTTATATACCATCTCAGGTGTCCTGTCCAGGGGGATGCATGGGGACACTGTTCCTCAACAATTTTTCATGGGGAACGGAGTTCCTACTGGTCCCATACACTACTTATTTGGGTGTTCAAGCATATCTTTCTTTGTTAAGTCACATTAAATATATATAAAAAATATGTAATAAATCCTATAAGAGAATAAAGCCTGCATACACCATCGCACAGCTATATTTGCCCAGGTGCAAAAATCCAATAGACTTGTGCAGCGATTTTTTTTTCCGTTCGATTCGGATATTGTAAATTTTCGTTTCGGTTCGGTTCGTTTCTCGTCTCGACTTTTTTTCCGTGATTTTGGAAATTTTCGTGTTTTTAGGAACGTCTGTTCTCCTCGTTTCAAAGTGTCTACTCGTTTTGACGTAAACTAGTGGTTTTTCGGATCCGATATTTCTGTTGATACGATAATTCTGTCGATACGATAATTTTGCCATTGAGATTTCTCATGTTTTACAAGAAGGATACATTGAGATTTCTCATGTTTTACAAAAAGGATACATTGAGATTTCTCATGTTTTACAAAAAGGATACATTGTGATTTCTCATGTTTTACAAGAAGGGTACATTGAGATTTCTCATGTTTTACAAAAAGGATACATTGAGATTTCTCATGTTTTACAAGAAGGATACATTGAGATTTCTCATGTTTTACAAGAAGGATACATTGAGATTTCTCATGTTTTACAAGAAGGATACATTGAGATTTCTCATGTTTTACAAAAAGGATATATTGAGATTTCTCATGTTTTACAAGAAGGATACATTGAGATTTCTCATGTTTTACAAAAAGGATACATTGAGATTTCTCATGTTTTACAAGAAGGATACATTGAGATTTCTCATGTTTTACAAAAAGGATACATTGAGATTTCTCATGTTTTACAAGAAGGATACATTGAGATTTCTCTGGTTTCCCGGGAAGGATACATTGAGATTTCTCTGGTTTTCCAGGAAGGATACATTGAGATTTCTCTGGTTTTACAAGAAGGATACATTGAGATTTCTCTTGTTTCCCTGGGAAGGATACATTGAGATTTCTCATGTTTTAGAAGAATTATACATTGAGAGTTCTCTGGTTTTACAAGAAGGATACATTGAGATTTCTCTGGTTTTCCAGGAAGGATACATTGAGATTTCTCTGGTTTTCCAGGAAGGATACATTGAGATGGGAATGATACAAAATTACAGAATCAGTGATATAACCGAAAAATACGATGTCCGAAATTACTGAAATGGAAACAAAATCACGAATGGAACGAAAATTAATTTCGATTTTACACATTTCTAGTCCATTTGAAAATTCAGAAAAGTTTTTGTTTCGGCTCGGAAATTTGTTCGGATCTGCGTTTTCGGATCCAAAAATTTGCAGAAAATCGGCCAAATCCGAATGCACGAATCGGGAAAATTCGTGAAAATTCCAAAACCCGAAACGCACATCCCTATTAATCCAAGTAATTATGCAGAAAACAAATGAAGAATGGATGCACTCGGCGAGTATACAAAAATATAAAAAACGATGCTTTATTAAATAATCATTAAATTCTTCCTGCAATCATGCCCCACATTGTGCTTTTTTTCTGTTATATTTGATACATCTTTTATTTACAGTGTTTATTTTATTATTAAATTGGGCCCTATGGTGGCTATTTTATTACGTTTATTATTCATTAGAGATGTGCATAATGTTTTCCTTTTTTTTTCGTGCCGTCTCTTTTTTCGCTTTGTGTAACTTCGGACCGTTTTTGAGTCGTTTCATTCCATATCGATTTGGAATTTCGGATCGATTTTGTTATCTGTTTTTACAGGTTCTTTCATTTTTTGGATCCCTTAGTTTTTAATTTTTTGGGGTTATTAATATCTATTAGTTATTATCCACTATCTATCCACTTGAAGCTGCTGCAGTACCTTCAGCCTTTGATAGGAACGAACAGCGTGTCTGGAGGTGGAGAGGATACAAATCAGCATATTACTTATGCAATTATAGTCCAGAACCAACAATATTATGGCTCAGAAATGAGTGTGGACTCTATTACATTGTTCGCGCAAAAATGTGCGCGTGCGCAAAAACGCATTATAGCGAGGGGAAAAAACCTTTGTGCTGACCGTCAAATTACGACATTCGCGCACAAAATGTGCGTTAACGTCTAACACGAGTTACCCTGCGCGAGTGAAAGGTCGTGCGCGCATCCCATACTTAACATTGTGAGCGCAAATGCGTTCGTGCGCTGGTACGCGGCTGGTATTACAAATCGATGCGCAACTTTTGACGAACGATGTTTACGCGCATAATTTTAACATCTTTGAAAAGCTGGTGGTAACTACAAATCTGAACGTTCTGGCCGAAACGAAATACACCAGCACGAAAAAAAAAATACAGCACAGTATAGTTACACATTCTACATATACCCAAACAATAAAATTGAGTGGTTGTGCGTGTTTTTTTTTCTTTTTTCAATTCAAGATTCTTATTGTGAGAGAAATAAGCCATACAGCAAAATCACAAAACATATTTCAAAGGGTACAGCAAACAAGGTATCAGCGGTAAAACAGCAGGAAAAGATAAAATGGAGGGGGCACTCAGACAAACATGGAACCTCTGAACCAGGAAGGCGGCGAAGTCAGCAATAAAGTCGCGGGCAGGCCGTCTGGTCAAGAAAAAAAAAAAGGGGGTGAGGAAAAAATGTGGACGGGACTGCCCGAACAAGAGTGGCGTTCCTGGCACTCTCCAGGGAGATACCGGAGGCCATGGAAGAGGCCACAGGGCCAGGTGATCTGGGGCCAGAGGGGGCAGTCAGAGCCATGGTTTCCGCCCCAATGGCTCACCCAGAGCAACCCAGTGTCCCACACAAAAAGAAAAAAGAAAGGGGGGGGGAGGAGTCCAGACACCCAGCCGCCACACAGAAAGCCACAGCCCGGTGGAGCAAAGGATAGTCCACTAGTCCACAATAATAAAAAAAAATGTCCAGAGTGCAGGGAAGGGGGGGGTATGTGACACAATAGTGGAGGAGGGGGGGTGTCTTCACGGAGGGAGTCATCAGAGATGGGAATTGGGGGGGCAACAGCAGAGGATCAGCAGCCAGAAAGATGAGGTGGCCAGGCTAGGGAGAGTCAGCCAGTGTCCAACAATAGAGCGAGGAGGCACGCAGCCCCCTCGAGGACAACCTCCAGCAGGGACACTTCAGTTTCCAGGATGGGGATACCTTCCACAACCGCGGTGCTGCCATCCACCGGCCGTCCTTTTCGCTGCCGTCCATCCAGCAGGCGCAGCTCGTTCGGTTCATGCAGCCTCTCCTGTGGCCGGCCCGGGAGTGGGGGGACACCTCTCAATTTCTCATCCGTCACCGCTACAGGTAAGTCCTCCAAGTAGTCAGGGTGTACCTCCACGGGCCGTGCGATCAGAGAGGGTGCCACATCCCCTGGACCGACAGGGCTCAGTCCGCACTCAGCACGATCTCCAGAGAGCCGCACCTCCGGCAACTCCGCTGAAGGCCCACCGACAGCCTCCCCAGCCAGAGCCTCCCCAGAGCGCCATCCAGCTTCCCGCCAGACCTGGATCCACGAAGCCCGAAATTCCTCCATCAGCTCCGTCAGCATATCCTTCGTGAGGGGCAGGGAGTCCGGGTCAGTCATCTGTGTGGAGGATATGTGTGCCAGGAAGGAACCAGGAGCCCAATGACGATGCAGGCTTCAGAAATGGCCGTCAAGGTAGGCCGCACATGTAGGCCCGAAATCCCGAACCGGCTCCTTCGTCGACAAGAGCACCCGCAACTCTTCACGGCACCCTGGTGCCAGAGCCAGCCGAAAGTAGCCACGAGTGGGGGATATAAAACAGACGGAGGGACGCCCAAATGACATAAATTGTACAATCAGCTAGGGAGCTCAGCAACGTCCTCTCCTGTCTGCAGTCAGCTCCGCCCCCCCGTGCGTGTTTTTTTTATTGCTGCAGCATATACACTCGGATTGATTTTGGCAGGCGCAAAAACTGAACGGGAGACAATTGTGGTTCTTAATTCTGATTGCCCACTGATTTCTGTGCGCAGCGTTAATTTGCACGCGTTTTTGCTAGTCTTTTTTACTCGCGATATTTTTTGACAGATGAAAAAATGCGCTCAGATCGTAATACCTGCGTTAATTTACGCGTGCTAACGTTTACTGCTGCGCGCAAAAAAAATTGCGCTGCGCGTACGAATTGCGTGGAGAATGTAATAGAGCCCTGAGTGTTTTATGTATCCGCGTAGATGTGGATTTAAATGTATTTGATGTGCTGCGCAATGTAGGTCTTTCTATTTCAGGGCACTCCTGGATCAGATGGACTTTCTTGTGGACTTTAGATTTGTAAGCCTGGGGATCTTTTTGTTTTATTGCTAGATTTGAGTGTGTGTTTGTGTAAAGTGTGAGATGATAATTGCTAATTGGGGAATGGAGTTCCGACACTTCTATTATTATTTTTTTTACGAGTCAGTTTATTAAAGAATTTTCAAAAATACAGAAGGGAAGACATTAGGAACAAAGTGACACAGGTACCAGAAAGTACACAAATAAGGGTCCGCGAATGGTAAGTCAGGAACCCACACTTATATGTTTAGTACTTGACCCATGTACCAACTATATCATATTTGATACCAGGGGTCAAGTTGTAAATAACACCCCAAAATTCCTGTCCCCAAATTAGCAATTATCGTCTCGCATGTAACACAAACACACTCTCAGATGGAATATACATGCATATGTGGGTTTTAGTAAAACTAGATCATAACTCCTATATATATTATTATTATTGTCATCATTTACAGTCACTTCTCTCAAATATCTAGGTATGTGGTTAGACCCAAATCTATCTTTTGGCCCCCACATCGAAAAACTCTCATCTAAACTTTACCCCAAACTAGGTGCCCTGTACAGAAACAAATCCTGCCTGAGCCCCGTGGTAAGAAAGCACATTGTACAACAAATGCTTATGCCAGCTATTGAATACGGAGATGTAGTGTATGCAGCTGCCCCTCAATCACACCTCCAGAAACTTACTACATTGTATAACTCATTCTGCCACTTTGTGCTACAAAGTAACTATATGACCCACCATTGTGACATGTTAAAAGAACTAAACTGGCCATCGCTAGAATCCAGACGCACCCTTCGCCTTTCGAACCTGGTGTTTAAGAGCTTTTCTGGGAAGCTACCACCCTACCTGAATAGGCTGATTGCCCCAGCAGTTCCCTCATCCTATAACCTCCTATCCAGGACCAGCACCTTACTTGCAATACCACAATACAAAAAGAAAGTGGCTCGATCCTCATTTTCCTACAGAGCACCGCAAATATGGAATAACCTCCCAGACACCATCAAATCTTCCCCCAGTCTAAAGTCACTTAAGAGCTTCCTCTTAACATACCTCAATAAGGAATGCACCTGTAAACATGTTACATAGGGACTATGTTTCATACATATTTATTTTTCTGTTAATCTGTATATTTGGTCTTGTGTTAATATCTTGCATTTTACTACTTTGTATTTCTGTAACCACTCAATGTTCTTGAACCCAGGACATACTTGAAAACGAGAGAAATCTCAATGTATCCTTCCTGGTAAAATACTTTATAAATAAATAAATAAAATAAATTTATATAGCGCCAACATATATATATACAGGATCTCAAAGAAGTGAGTACACCCTTCACATTTTTGGAAATATTTTATTATATCTTTTCATGTGACAACACTGAAGAAATTACACTTTGCTACAATGTAGCAACAGGGGTTCTAAGTGAACATCAAGACACACACACACACACATACGTCCTGTAAACACAAGGCTAATATTCTAAAAGTACATTTGTTTATTCAAGTGTTCGATGCAGCAGAAGCACAGAGCTTTCTGTCCTGTTTTTCCCTGCCAAAGGTTTATATTAACAGTGGTGTTCCATCTTCTAGGTTGTAGTTGAAAACAGACTGTATGCCCTGTATTTCCCGGTTAATAAATGATCACACCAGCCCAATAAAAGTTTGACAGATTAGCATTCTTTCAAAAAAAATGCCAAAAGTACTTTGAACTCTATAGTAAATGTTTTGTGGCCTTTGCTTCCTATATAATATATATATATATATATATATATATTTGCATGTACTGTAGCAGTGCAAATACAACTTACCAACAAAGTTTATATCAAAGTTTAAATTTCATATCTCAGAACTTTTAAAAATATTTAATGAAATTGGCTGAGATTAGCAACCAAACACCACATTTCAAGTCCATCGAAAATGCTTGGCATTTACATCATTCATGTATCTTTACATTTATGAGTTGACGTGCTCTGTAGGTTTGAAAGTGCTGGTTATGTCATTTTTATTACATGGCAGCCTCGCTAAACAGTTGAATTAGAAGTCAAATAAGTGAGGAACAGCTGGGATTGCAAGCAGGGAATTCTAAAGGGTTCCCAGCAGAATTTATTTATTTATAAAGGATTTTACCAGGAAGGATACATTGAGATTTCTCTTGTTTTCAAGTATGTCCTGGGTTCAAGAACATTGTATTTCTGTACCTACTGTAACAATTCAAAGTAATTAAAGGCAAGATATTAAAAAACAACACACAAATATACAGATTAACACAGAAAAGAAATATGTAGGAAATATACTTACCATGTTACATGTTTACAGGTGCATTCTGTATCAAGGCTCTCTGCTCTGACTGCTATCTATTCTTTCATTTTCAGAGGCAGGAAAGCAAACTTATGTATTATTGAAAAGAAAGCAAATAACTTAAAATTCCTGATTCCCAAGTGGCTACTGTGGCACGTTTAACCCCTTCTGTGATGATACAATGTTCCTGCTGCTTAAGACAGCAGTGGAGGGCCATCCTGATTGTCATCTTTATTTTCCAGCATTCTATTCAATATGAGAACTTAGTTTTATTTTTCTCCAATGTTTTTTTTGCACTACATAAAAATTTGATTACGGAAAATTAAATTTGTTAATTTTGTGTATGTCTTTGCTTTCGTCGTCAGGCCTCAAAATTGTGCACCCTGTACTACAGACCAGGTTAGAAAGAAAGTTACTCTCCATCACTGACCACTAGGTTTATCCCAAACATGCCACATGTATCCAACAAGACCATACCCATTGACATTGTTATTTACCTTGAACTCCATTCATCCAGTTTCCTACAGTGACTAGTCTTTTTCAGATCCACATTTCCTGTAGTAATTTGAGTTAAAATGATATGACTTCATTCGGCAGGTTTATTCCGGCGAATCCCATAGGCTTCAATGTTAAAAATATTCTCGTTTTAATCCAGCATTTAATAAACCATTTTGTTTAAATAAAAAAAATTAAATAATAATTACATGACTTTTACAACAAAGGCATTCCTTTACTGACTATGGAGCGTTTTTGTTGAAAAAAACATTAACACCTATATGTGAGGTAAAATGACAATAGCAAGATTTATTTTAATATTTTAACCATCTCAAAATACAAAACAAAATTTGCTATTTTTTTCCATGTGTTAGTTTATTCTTCACAGAAATATTGCCGGGGTCTTTTATCTTGCACAATGTCACACGGGTTCTGCACTATTACAGGGTTATTCAAAGAGATCCGAATGGCTGGAGAAAGGTAACCGAACGCTGAAAATGATATGTGGCAAGTTTATTCAGGCGAATCCCATAGGCGTCAATGTTAAACGTATTCCCGTTTTAATTCAATATCTAATAAACCATTCATTATAAAATTCTGCAGTAAAGAGTCTCTTGATTTAGATTCTTTAGGATATTTTAAGCATTTTTCTGTTTTTTCTAACTTTACTTATTTTTTCTGTAACAGCCCTTTTTATTATCATTCATTGGACCTCATGTAAATTACAGACATTTTCGCTCAGTAGTTTCTTTGCAAACAGCGTTTCACTTTTCAAACATCCATGCAAACTGTTTTCCTAATTTATTCACTGCCTTCTTCTGCGGTCTCGGCTTTCTCGACTTTTTCCGGGGGCTTCGCTGCATGTGATCGGTGGCACGACCCACTACGCGCGCTGCTGCGAAAAGATGCCGGGTTAAGCCGCTCACTATCTATCTATCTATCTATCTATCCTAGACCCAGATAATCACGCGCGCTTATCTACCCGTCCCGGCCACACTTTCTCTCACAACAGGCACGTAGAGCGCGATATACTGATCCCAGGATTGCAACGCAGTACAAATCTTCTCTTGAAGCGAGTAATGACTATGTCTCCCACACAGGCCAGCCATCAGAAATTTTGGGGCCCCTTACTGACCCTCAGAATAGGGCCCCCCCTCTCCCCATAGGAAATACATTTTTAATGTGAATCGTGATCACATTACAGAGTGTTAGTCCCAATATCTTAAAATCACACATATTGTTCGCACAACAGCACATTTAACATAAAAAAGTATCTGGTTCAAATAAGTTAAGACAGTAAAAAATTCAATTTTTTATTTAAAAAAATATGAATCAAGATCGGAATACAGAGTGTTTCTCCCAATACCTTTAAAATCACACAAAATGTTTATTCGTGCAAACAATGTAGCATAAAAGTATAATTAAATAATTCCACTGGCAGAGCACCACAGCAACAGAACTCAGTAATGTGCAGTGCGTATGAGCATATCAGAGCACCACAGCAACAGAACTCTCAGTAATGTGCAGTGCGTATGAGCATATCAGAGCACCAAAGCAACAGAACTCTCAGTAATGTGCAGTGCGTATGAGCATATCAGAGCACCAAAGCAACAGAACTCTCAGTAATGTGCAGTGCGTATGAGCATATCAGAGCACCACAGCAATAGACCAACAGTAAAGGCAGGGAGTATGAACGTACACAGGATCCACAGCAATAGACCTCCAACAGTAAAGGCAGGGAGTATGAACGTACACAGGATCCACAGCAATAGACCTCTAACAGTAAAGGTAATGGACCACATTACATACTTAGTGCTAACGTTTGCACTCACCTGAGTGAGCATTAACGTTAGCCCAAGTATTTAATGCATATTACAATCCAAACGCTAATGGTTTAAGTAACCCGTTTGCGTTTGGTATCTTGTGCTTTTCAGTGCGAGGTTACTGTACTTTCGCTCCCTATACTTAATATGGGGAGCACAAAGTGTTAATCAGCGTTAGGATTACAAAGTCCCAGTGCTGATTAACGTCCGGCTCTGGTTAGTGGAAAGTTAACCACAGCCTGGACCTGGTGTTAACGGATTCTGCTTCTACAACACTGAGGGTAAGTGTTGTGCGCATCCTCTTGCACGCAACACTAATCCTCAGAGGGAGCCGGGAGGAAGCCTGCCGATTGGCTGGCTTATGTGAGAGACGCGCATGCGCGCTTCTCACGTAAACCAGAAGGCAAGTCGGATGGAAGAAGGACGGGAGCAGAAGAGGAGGGAGGTGAGTATGAAAAAAAAAAAAAACACCGCTGGAAACGAGAGGATTTTAGGGTAAGTATTACAGTTACAAAAACATAAACCAAAAAAAACTATTAAGGGAATAGGGATAGGTTAGGATTAAAAAAAGGGGGGTGATTTTTTTAGTAGAGTGTCCCTTTAATGCTGCCGCGAGCATCCCGGGTGTTAACGCGCAGTAACAATGCAAGCAGCATTTTTTGCGCCTGTATTGTAATCTAGCATTAAAACGCGGGCGCAAGGGGGAAACTGCGGGCGCAGTTTTTCCTCCCTAGCGCCTACGTTTTAACTCTAGGAATGTAGCGTTACATCCAGAGGGATGGATGGATAGACAGTGGGATGGACAGACTGGTATGGATGGACAGATAGACAGGGATGGATGGAGGGATGGATGCACAGATAGACAGACAGGGATGGATGGAGGGATGGATGGACAGATAAGACAGACAGGGATGGATGGACAGATAGACAGACAGGGATGGATGGATAGACAGTGGGATGGATAGACGGATAAGGATGGATGGATTGACTGACCTCTGTCACCCTCCCCAGCCCCCTGTGTTCTCTCTATCACCCCCCCCCACAGTGTACATTCTGTCACCTCTCTAGCCCCCCTCTTCTACCCTTCCCAGTGCAGCCCCTGTTACCTGCCTCTGTCCAGATCCAGCATGTGCAGGGTGTCAGGGCAGCTGCTCCTCAGCCTGGCTTCTCTCCTTCTCCCATCCACGTGCTTGTGGTGGTGCTGTGTGAGGAAGGGGCAGGGCAGGCAGTGTGCAGACTCCAGAGCCAGGGGCAGCAAGGGGCAGCCATGATGGTGGGAGGGCTGCTCCCCCTCCTCTCCCAGACCCACGGCTGTCACATGGAGGGACGGGGCTTGTGCCAGCCAGGGGCGGAGTTTCTCAGCACAGCGTTGATCTCTCCCCACAGAGACACAGCGCTGCTGAGCACACAGAGGCAGGATACAAAGGCTGGCCCTGAGTGGTGTCACCCTCCAAGAGGGTATCCAAAGGTGCCGCAATCTCCACCGCTGGGAGCCCACAAAACAGGCGCCGAGTCTCCAGAAATGGGAGCGCCGAAACTCCCTTCACAAACTGCACCAAACACAAAGGATCCTGGACTCAGGCAGCTGCAATTCATGAATTTATTTAGCAGGGTAGCATCTCACCACCACAGAACAGTGACGTTTCGGCCACAGACGGCCTTAATCATACGTGAGGGTGTCACCCAGTGTGGGCCTGGGGCCCCCTCCCCACGTGACCCGGCGGCCATCTTGCTGCTCACAGGGCAGCCAGGCCCAAGTAGGCCGCAGTACCTCCTCCAGAGGCCTGCGGCCTAAAGTAATCAAAGCTACCGACGGCGGGCCCCCCCAGTCGGCCGGGCCCCTTACTGCAGCATGGGCTGTAATGCCCTGATGGCGGCCCTGCTCCCACAATCCCTGAGATCACTTTCCTACTCTATTAGTAACGCTGCCACCAGTCCTCATGGACACTACGCGTGTCGCGACAGGAGACGCAGGTTTAACAGCCGCACTGCCTACCCTAGACTCTGACAGTGACTACAGATCTCACAATCCCTGCCGTCTCACGACCGCAACTCGCAATTTCTTAGCAATACTCCCAATCTCTTAGTTAGCGTGGATTTCATCAGCCAGAATCAGAACTTAAATAGGTTTTATTTATGAAATAGAAAAATCACAGTGCATTGTTATAGGAAAAATTATAACTAGAATAAATCAATTACACACTACACAGCAAATAAAAGAAAAAGGGTGAACCATAGAGCAATTACTTACGAAGAGCTATTCATTAAGCTAGCGTCAATGGTCTCCTGGAGCCTGGAGATAGAGGACTGATCTGTCCATGCTCTTTCGAAGGTACCCCAAGTGATCAGCCAAAGCACATGGCCAGTTTTCAGAATTTATTCATTTCCTGATCCTTCCAACCCCCACCCACAAATGGCCCAGGCTCCAGTACTACATATCCTAGAGTGCCCTTCTCGCTCGTGCTCAGTACACTGGTCAATTAATCTTTAATTGCCCAAAAGTGTCCATCTCTCCCCCAGGGATCAAGGATGTGCTGCCTGTCTTTGAAGATAGGGCCTAAATCTTGTTGCCGGGTCGGCTACCAAGGTGTGACGAACAGGATACACAATATGTCAAAGTACAAAAGACATTCCATTTTACAGCTACGTGTTATATCCTCACCCCAGGGGAGCAAGCTAACCATTCTAATTACCTTTTTAGCAGGTCTTCTTCAACAGCTGTGGACCCAGAGATACACTTACCAAATGGTCAGACACAAATATGAATATAACGATATGGAGGAGATATACATATATATATATATATATATACAGGCACTTGGACATATAGAAATACAGATCTTATCTGCCACAATCGGCTCGTGCTTGGGTTTTTCCGGCGTCTTCGACGGGTTAATCCAGATGTTTTTGCGGGTTTTCGGCGTGCATTCGCCGGGTTTTCGGCAGCTTTTCCCTGCACTTCGACAGCCCTGTGGTGCTTGCTGAATACACCGCAGGGTGGCCGAAATGGGAAAGCCGATTTGCACCGAATTGAAGAGAACGAAAAGTCACCAAACGTGCGGTGACTTTTCGAATCTCTTTGAATAACCCTGATAGTATTTGGGAAAAAATTCTGTTTATGTCAAATACAGTGAGTGTGATAAAAATACAGACTATAAAATGGTCAGATCTCCTGCTTATGGGGATTTGTAGTGATCATAAAGCGATTATTAGCAATGCAGCTTCCACAAAACTCGGAGAATAGAAAAAACTGTATGTGGCATAATGACTGGGTATGGAAACTACAGTAACACCTTGTATCTGTACTGTACAAGGAATTTCAGTCATTAGAATCCCCTGATTTGCATCCTGCATTGTAGTGAGTGACCCCCGAGTTGTCCCTGTGTTCTGCCTGGCTGTCCTGGCTGTTATAATGCAGCAATACGTTTTAACATTTTGTTACAGTAATAAAGGGTGACATAAGTGAGATATCACAGGGAGTTTAGGCTTTTCCCACACTAGACTTGCAATAAAAGCATAGGCAAATAGTTTTTTTTATATGCTATTTTTCATTGTATGTGGACACAAAAGCATGAATACGCCTTTTTGGTAGGGAAAGTGTTAAATACCATTTAATTCTGTAATATTGGCAAGAACATAATTTTCCAGGATCTCTGGAATATGCATGATTCCTACAGGGTTATTCAAAGAGATCCAACTTGCTGGCGAAAGGTAACCGAACAGTGAGATTCAGCGTACGGTTACCTTTCCTGGCCATTCGGCTATTCAGAGAGCAGGCAGTTCGCCAAATGTTGGCGAATTGCCTGCACATACGGTGCCTGTTCAAGGGCAGTGAAATCCCCATAGAGAAGCAATGCTTCGTCTAGTCAGAGAACACCAAACAGCAGGGAAAAGTTGCCGAATTGCCCTGCTGTTCGGTGGTTTCATTCGACAGGTTTATTCAGGCGATTTCCATAGGCTTCAATGTTAAAAATATTCCCGTTTTAACTCAATATCTAAAACCATTTATTAAAAAGTCTATTTATAGATTTTTTAGGATCTTTTAGGCATTTTTTTGTTTTTTTTTGCGAAACTTTTTCTCCGTTTCTTTTTTTAAATTGTTTTTCTTTTTTCTGTAACAGCCCTTTTTATTATCATTAATTGGATCTTATAGGTAAATTTCAGACATTTTAGTTCTGTAGTTTCTTTGCAAACCGCGTTTCACTTTTCAAACATTCAAGCGTACTGTTTTTTTTTCCTTCACTCTAATCGTCTGCGGTGTCAGGTTTTTCCGGCGGCTGTGCTGCGCTGTGATCGGCTCCTGCTCAGGTTTCTCCGGCGTGTTCAATCCAGATGTTTTTGCGGGTTTCGGTGTTCATTTGCCGGGTTTTGCGGTGAGTGTTCGTCGGGTTTGCGGCGGCTTTTCCCTGCACCACGACGGCCCTGTGGTGCTTGCTGAATACACCGCAGGGTCACCGAAATGGGATTGCCAAATCGCACCAAATTAAAAAGAACGAAAAGTCACCGAACGTGCGGTGACTTTTCGATTCTCTTTGAATAACCCTGATAGTAACAACCCATGTGGCCTAGTGAGCAGTCTGGGGATTTCTCATTGAAAACCCATTAGTGTCATGGTGCGGCGACATTTTGCCCCTCAATCCGGCTTAATACGGAGCACAGACAATTTCACAGGAACCGGTCAGGCAACTGTGGCCGGCCAAGGTCATTTAACAAACACTTTTGTACTTGGCATTGCAGGAATCATTTTGAATAAAACATACAAATCATTAACTTATCAGAGGAGTCAGATACTGTAAAGTACTTGTTACCACGGCCAAGTCCAAAACCTGAGTTACAGGTACAGGTGATAATATTTATAAAAGATAAGAAATTAAAGACAGAAACCCAATTATATGCTCTGAAAGTCCTATACTGGACATTTACAGGCATTTTGTTTTCTTTTTGCAAAACCCTACCAGGTGATATGACTAGTATGTTGATTGCGGAGCCAAGCGGAAGACGTGGATTTGGTGACATGACAAGGTGGAGCAATTTACAAAAATGTCACAGTATTATCTATACACTGCGGTCGGAACAAGTTACAAGACAAGTATACGTTCTGTGTTATTTATGAAATATTCTACAGTATTTTTATTTTAAGGTGAAAAATTACAAAATAAAAAGGTCTTCCACTGGAAGATGCCACAACATCCACACATTGTGGCAGCCATCTTGGAGGAAGCAGACATGGGTTTTCCAGGTAAAACCAATTTGAAGCTCCTTGGGTGCTTGAGGTTGGTGAAGTTGAAGATTCATGAGGGGGGAATATTATGTACGGCCCCACTCAATACTTTTTTTCCTTCAGCTGAATGTTAAGGCAAAGGATAAAAGCAATAGCAGGCGATATGAAGGAGTTCATTCTATTGGGAGTTGAAGTTCTAGGTTTGTCAGCAGGACCACAAAAGCAGAGTCAGCTGACGTAATACTTGTATGACGATAGGTTTCGGAGTGGACACCCAATGGCGATATACTACCAATAGGTTTCGGAGTGGACACCCAATGGCGATATACTACCAATAGGTTTCGGAGTGGACACCCAATGGCGATTTACTACCAATAGGTTTCGGAGTGGACACCCAATGGCGATATACTACCAATAGTTACATAGTTACATAGTTACATAGTTACATAGTTATATAGGCTGAAAAAAGACATGCGTCCATCGGGTTCAGCCTCTCCCACATAACCTACTGCTGTTGATCCAAAAGAAGGCAATAGGTTTCGGAGTGGACACCCAATGGCGATTTACTACCAATAGGTTTCGGAGTGGACACCCATCAAATTATTCTCGTAAACAGCTGATGTTTTTCAGTAACTACACCTCTGGGAAGAGTTTCCCATACGTGACCCTGACAGGAGCATAGAAAACCATCCTTCAGTCAGACCTAAATTTATTACACGTTAAATATTGTTAAAATAGCTTGTGAATGCAGAAGACCATAAGAGAAACCATATAGGCTTATTTCCATATAAAAGCACTGAATGCAAAGTTGTTACATAATTGACAGAGGCATTATGAAAAATAAAAAACCTACTGAGGTGAGAATGTGCACTCCACCAGACTGTTCTAGTGACTTCTTGGGGTCTCAAGATGGAGTGGACCTGAGCTCCATTTCACAATATCGTATTTATTTGGGGATTTAATTAAAGTGGACACAGAATAAAATTCTGATTGTAAATTGTCAACCAAAAAACAGGTTTTAACACATGCCTAACCCCCCCAAATTATGTTATATGTGAACACGAAAAGTAACGCCACAGGCTTGAAAAAGCTCTTCTTGATTAGTGCAACGGAACCAGTTATCCTTTGGTCATTCTCTCATTAAATTAGTACAAAATGTCCATGTAATGTGCAGCTAAGTGAACCTCGCATTTGGACACAGATCCTTCTGAGGCTCTCAATGGCTGAGAATTTAAATAGACCTTGTGGGGAGGAACCTGGAAACCATGTGACAGGGAGGGGTGCAGAAGTCAGGAAATTGGCATCATCCCCTTGGAATACACAAAACCAAGGGCGGAACATGCATAATGATGCTACAGAGACCATTAAACACAAGATACTAAATTCAGAGCAATCCACCAAAACATACATCTACAGATTTAACCCTTTCCCACAGCAGGGCGTACTATGCCATCCCTGTGGCGGGTGGGCCTTGAAGCCCAAGGGTGTACTAGTACGCCCCGTGACTTCAATGTGCTCCACCCAGCAGTTGACACACGCTGCTGGCTGCTGTGGGACGGCCTGAACACAGGCTGTCACCCTGCAGCCAATGACATGCATTATCTGCTAGGTGGGCCGAAGGAGGGACCCGCTGCAGCGGCTGGCAAACGGGGTATACTAGTCGCGGCAAAGGGTTTAGGCTAACGTCAGACGAAAGCAGTCTGACCACACTGTGTGTGTGCATAACGGACAGACTTACTGACAAGATACTGTAGACACCACACGATCCGGTTTTGTTGACGGACGTAGAAAAAAATAAAAAAGGAATTATGGGAAACAATTGGAAAATTATATGAAAAGCCATTTTGTGCGTGAAGGTGCTGGACATTGCAAATGCGCTGCGTCTGACATCTCATCATTCACAAAGAACGCTACAGGGACGTCGCGCACTCTGCACGTCTGTGGTAGCGGTTTTACGTTCTTGCCTAACTTGCGTCAGTTTGCCACGTGCATTGTGCGTGCGCAGTTCGGTGCGCACGTACTTCGATCTCTATTGCTCATGATTCTATGCTACGACGGACTTTAAACTGTGCGGCAACACGGACGTGATCACTGCGTTCGTCTGACACCGGCCTAAAAGGATCCGACTCCTGATTAAAGCTACGAGAAACAAAATATACACTGTAGACATGGTGTGGTTTTGAAGAAAGCTTTATTTTACTACAACCTAAATATATATATATATATTGCAAATACAGAAGCTCACATTGAACTTTCACAAAGTACTAAGAGTTAAAGAAACGAACGTTATAAACACTTCAATAATAAAAATACGGCACGTTATAGTTTACCTCCATTTTTTTGTGCATTTTTTGTTCTTAAGCTTTACAAAAAAGCTCACATTTCAAGTTAGTAAATCTTACCTCAGTAGTGTGTATGAAATGGTTTTATAGCAGATAAAAAAAGATTCCATAACGCTGCTACACACCGCAGCATAAGAACTAATTTATTGGAGGACAATTGGCATTTCTACCCTTACATAAGAGGCACACCTTTCAATATCCACTGGATTTTCAGACACCAGAATATCCGTGCTCCTAAAAAGTGGCTTATTTACCATGGGTAGTAATTTCCAGGTATTACATTCAAGAACGATACAATCCGAACAGAAATATACATGGTCAGGGACTCAACTGTGTGTCTTTATACGACGTGTCATTCTTGGTCCATAGACATTACGTGGGTTTTTTTTTTTTGCATGGTCGGGATCCCAATAAAACCAAGTAGAAAGTCCGTTACTAAAACCAAAACATTTCTTTCCCAGCAAATTTCATACAAAAGGACAATTTTCTACAAATTCAGGCTTTGTTCTTTGTAAAGACATTATAGACTTGATGGGGGTTCTGTTTTTTTCTGCATAGTATAAAAGCACATTACAGCTCAATGTTTCACATAAATCAGTTTTTCTTTTTGGCAAGAATTACTTGTAAATTCCAAGATTTTCAAGTTCAGGTGGTCATCATCGACCAGTTTAAAGACAGATTTTCTCCCTGCTCTTTTATGCATAGCAAGGCTACAAACTCTTTGAATTAAAAGGCATTTCTCGATCTGCAGACAATATGTTGTAATAAAGTCAAGAAACATCACTGCCACAGCAACAGAATGTCTTTTCATCACCAGACACATACAAAATAATAAAAATGGAACAAAACCGATTCAAAAAATGCCGCTTTATTTTTCCTTTTCATCCACTCCATCGTGGAACCCTCCAATTCTTTGAGTCCAAACCTTACTCTTATTAGATGATGATGTGCCTCAAAACCTAACACAGCAACATTGGTTCCAAAACATCTGAGGGTCATGGTTGTGGACTCCTGATCTAACATCTCCCCCACCGTTGCTGTACCATAAATTTCCACCAATGCAGGGCCACTAATTCCAGACAAATGAGCGGCTCTCCTGGTGTAGTGTACATGGATTTTTATTGAAGTATGGATAAAGTCATAAGCCTTAATGGGCCAAAACGTCTCCTTTATCCATACTCCAATAAAATCTATGTACACTACAGCAGGAGTGCCACTCATTCTCCTAGAATGTCTGTAGGGCATAGCGGCGCCCTATGGGAGATCTCCGTTGTGTGCTTGGTGTGTAAGAAAGGGGCTCTCTTAGCTCGACCCTAGTCACTGGTTCTCTGAACTGCAGAGCCACTGGTTGACTCCTGGATCTCATGTTCAAACATTTTTGTCTCACAGGGTTTATAGACACCCCCCTTCAGATGATCACTTAATATGCAATATTTAATAACAGGAGTGTGAATAATCTCTACTTTGGAGGATATGAATTCCTCTTTGGTTGAAAGATTTCTCTTATCAAACAAAACCGGTCATCATTTGCCAAGGGAGTGTGTCACAGGCAGTGGCGCTCTCGATGCAATGTGCCCATCAGCATGAGCCATGGCATGCCCTATTGTGGTTTAATTCACCTGATTTACAGCTAGATGAATCAGGGATAAAGTGGAAAGACCTGTGCAACTTGTAGCATGGACATCTTGTTCCTCAGTAGTGGATCACTAAAGTTTAGACAGCACATCTCTCCACCAGAGATGATATGCATTACCTAAGGCTGCGGGCACACAAGCGTTTTTCAGAGCGGAAGGAACATCCGTGCGAGTGGACGTTCCTTCCACTCTGACGCCTATGTGGCCACCTCGCTGAGCGAAGTTTGTGCGCTCAGTGCTGCAAAGCAAAATTCTCCTATGGAGGATAGCGCTTTGTAGCCCCGTCAGCATCCATAGTAGCTTTTTGACGGGGAGGGCTTTTCGACGTTGGGTGTTAACGCGTGCGCTACCCCGTGTAGCCCACCCGTCGATCCGTCACAAAGCTGCAACCGAAGCAGGGAAGTACAGTCAAATGGACGCACTCATGTCATTCTCCGCAGCTTTTGGGTATAGGGGATTCCGACAAGACAGTAAGATTCTGTCCCTCCAGGTGTTGGAATTACATCTCCCATGATGCTGAGCCACTTATTAGATTGGTGGAAACTCTGGAGGGCTAAGGTTGCCAGCCCTTGCTGAGCCAACAAAAAAAAGTGTTTATATATAAGGATTTCAACCACACAGCTGTGCCTTTTTGTAGTATGTGAATATCTGGAGTGGCAGCAACCTTAGAGGATACAAAAAACACATCATAAATGGAGAGGTGCTTCAAAAGCACAGGAAATCCAGTAAAGAGGTAATGCCCCCAATAAACTAAAACTATTAGTACTTGGAGCACAATAAATAAAAAAAATAGAAAGTTAAAGTATATTCAGACACTAACTACAGTATTATGGCACAACAAGGCAATTACTTAATGCAAAAAGTAGACACCGTTGGTGAAAGCCGGTGAATTCACATAAAACATAACATTGTTCTAAAAAAGCCTTTAAACAGGCTACAAAAATAATAATAATAAAACACTGCAACATAATATATCTTTACTCACCAACATAAACCTATATATATATTTTTTTGTTTTTATAGACATTGAAATAGGTTGGTACCGCATCGTGGCAGACCAAACACAAATACCTGCTTACCTGATATAACTATAAAAATGAGTATTTACAAACCCGAGGATTTCTAACCATCTTCTAAAAAAAAAAAAAAAATACATATATATATATAAAAGGGATTGCAACGCATTGCTCAGCAATCTTATTGCCCCTTCTCCCCCCTCATGGTGTCTGCAACCACCAAAGGGTTACTATTATGGTTAGTCTATCAAGGCACGTGCTATGTGGACATGTGGATCGGTCGCTGGAAATGCAGCAGCCCTTGTGGCACAAATGAGCCTGCGCAGGCCCTTGCAACATCATGACAGATCAGCCATTAAAAACCTCAAGGGGAAAAAAAAAAAGTGGTTAAACATTACAAAATCACGAGCTCTTTCGTGAAGTCACTGGATGGATTAGTCAGCAAAGAATTCTTGGTAGATGCCATCCATGAGTGACTGGTTATGGTCAATTAATCGCTCGGCTCACAGTCCGGTCTAGTGTTCCCAGTTTTGGTTAATTACAGTGTTTTCTGCCGAGCTAGTGAACCAGGATAATCAATGTACATGGAGGCAGTGATTCGGGCGTCACCACATGCAGCAGCTGTTTGGGGCCACTAAGAGTCATAACAGCAGGATAGGGACCCCCCCCAAACATGTGACTTTATATCCTGCCTTTAAAGGATGGATATTTAACTTTTTGCACCCGTGTATTCATAATTAGCTTCCAATGTATGCACTTTATTAGCACCACACACAAATATATATTTGAAATTTCAGTCACTTGGGCCTTTATCAAGAACTTCGTCTTGATAAAAGGCCAGCCGGGCCGAGACGTGAAACCTTCTGTGATACATTGCACCTGCTCTCATGACACAATGAAGCCGTACATTTACTGGAAAAAGGAAGACCTGCCAGCGCCCTCTTGTCTGTCAGCCCCACATCTGGAGAATTGCACCACAGCATGAAAGTAATGCATAGATTCGAGGAGTGTAGGGGCAATTCCAGGGTTAGATAAAAGTCCATCAGAGAATTGAAAGGAATGTGATTTTTGAGTGACAGTGGCAGGAGGATTTGCATCTCCATGGACGCAGGAGGAAGAAAACAAGAGAATGTGCACCAAGCTATACAGCGCTTTCCTTGCTACTTGCTGGAGATCTATCCTGGTCCTTCTGAGAGAAAAAGGTCACAAGAAACAGGGTGGGGGGGGCAGCACCCAGATGCTTGTTTGCTACTAGTGTCCCAGGCACAAATACAATCTAGAGATTTATAATGTCAGCCGATGCGTCACCGCTAACTGATTGAAGGGAGAGTGCAGGCAGGTAGACTAAACTCTCACATAAGGGAAGTCTATGTTTGAAGTTATTTTGTGTTTTAAAACTATATTTGTTGTGTTTTTCTGTTATAGAGAAAATGGACATGTTATGGGACGGTTACCCAACACACACAATACATTATTTGAGTATTGCAAGGGACGTGTCACGTCACAGAAACTACATATAGGTTTCTCATTTATATATATCAATTGAATTCTCATATCTTAACAATTGCTTAAAAATGACTTGTGAAAAATAGAGAAGGGACCCATGGGATCCCTTATTGTCCATGAGGAAAAAAAACAACCCAAAAACCTCCATGTTGCTAAATGCAGAGTCGCCACCGACAAGGTCAACCCAGCTAAGTTGCACTCGTCATCATCACCTGACTTAGGAGTATCTGCCAATGTTTCCTTACCCAATTAGCCAAGCCAACTGTTTGCCACGCCACCATCGGTTGAGCATTATTAAGGCACTTGGTGGCGGGTACGTAGGGGTTTGGTTAATGGAACCCAGCATTGAAAGTTATTCCCTTGTGAGGCATAACATTTATGTGGCATATTTGTATAATAAAAAGTTATCCCCCTCCCCCCATGAGTAAATTCCTAGTGGCTTTACTTGTTTTTTGCTACACAGTTTAGGAGGTTTAAGGATCTAGTAAAAAAAAAAAAAAGACATTCTCTTCTGAAAGGCAAAGATTTCCACGGCGTTGGGAATGTGGAATTCTGACAGATTGATCGCAAATTTTAGGCCAAAGGACCTGAGCTGGATTTATTTTCCTTGCTCGGCTATTTTGGCATAAAGTTCATAATTTAAAATTACTCAAGGTTTGGCAAATATTACCTGGCAGGGTGTAACAAATACATGTTAAGACCAAATCTGATGCTGCGTTGCTTTCCATAGCAGACACGGAGTTATAATGGAATTATTAAAAAATTTCCTGTTTGCGCCTTCGCCCTCAGTGCGCTTCCATTTTTTAATGGGAATACATTGATGCCATGTAGTCTGATCACCGCAGATAAAAAAAAAATAGGGGGTCTAAAAGAATTCTAAAATAAAACATCATACTTTATTCCTTGTGAGCTGGGAATGGTCTACGTAGAACATGGGTTTACACTTGGCATAACGTATCTGTTTTGTGTAAATGTAACCAAGGCCATCTTAACCTGTGCAGAACCATTTGAAACCATAAATGCAGTGGTGACATTTAAGAAGTTTAACCTGTCTTTAAAGCAGGGGAAGCTAACCTTTAGGCTGGGGTCAGACGAGCGTAGTGTTCACGTCCGTGATTGCGCCTAAAAGTACGTCCGTGATAGCCCATCGGAGCCCGACACACGAAGTACGTCCGCACTGAACTGCGGACGCACAACGGCCGCGGCCCACGGACGCAAGGCAGGCAAGAACGTACAACCCCTAGAACGGCCGCACAAAGTGCGCTGCGTCCACAACGTCTGCATAGCTTTGTGTGTGAGTGATGGAATGTGGTCAGACGGACTGCATTTATACGTCCAGCATTTTTCACGGACAAAATGGTTTTGCTTTTTAATTTATTTTTCCTCCTACATCCGTCAAAAAATAAACGTCAGTGAAAAAAACGGACTGTGTGACCACTACCACGTCTTCCGTACTGACGTACGTCCGTGTGCAAGGACGTACAGTCCGTAGAAATCACGCTCGTCTGACCCTAACCTTAGAGTGGTAGTCTCAGACTACATTCCCCATAATGCCGAGTAAGTTGTAACGTACAGTGTGGGACATAAAAGTTGCATATACAGTTTATCACTAAAAATAGCCCTTAAAAATAATCCTAATTATTTCTTCCCACTATATAAAGTGATTCCTTGGCACAGATAAATTGTGTGAATACATACAGGTATATTTCTTGAGTTTGCGTTAAATGAATCGATCGCTGATGGATAACGTCTTCGTAAAATTCAAACAAAAACTACATTCCCCCAGACAGGAATATTAATAAAAAATAAAAAAAAACAGACTTTATAAATAATGTACCTGCCATAAACTCAAAAGTTCTGTTAAATATGAAATATATTCTTTTCTTTACACCTTTTCTAAATCGCTAGCTGCTCATGTACTAACATAGGTTATAAATCTCTAGAGTGCAGAACTTATGTTAAAAATACACACCTTCATACCAGTAATGTCGCCAACAAAATAAAATATTCAAATAAAAGCAACCAAACCACATAATATAAATCTATATGGACAAAAGGGTGTCCAA
The DNA here is from genome assembly GCA_009667805.1 of Leptobrachium leishanense. Lineage (NCBI taxonomy): Eukaryota > Metazoa > Chordata > Amphibia > Anura > Megophryidae > Leptobrachium > Leptobrachium leishanense. Next base: position 477,292,309 of record CM019063.1, read on the forward strand.
ACAGAAAAGCATAAAAATGAAAAACAGAAATGTATGACTAATAGTATATATAGCCATTTATATATAGGTATATATATTTATAAAATTGCTTTAAAAAGTTTTTTTTTTCCTCCTTTTGGAATAAGAACTTCACATGTGTAAAAACATTCTTTTAATAGAATAAAATTTTTAGGTTCTTCATAAATATTTGAGAGTTCCTTCAGTGTTTATCTCCGCTTTTAAAGGTAACCATCCTAGTATGTGTGGTAGAGGTCGTGCAATGGAACCTGGAAGGCTGCAGGAAATGCCTGAGGTATATAGCCAGCATATCCTCCGTACATGGCGGCCGCGGCAGCCGCGTTCTTCTGTAGTGTGGCTAAGGTGGCGGTGGCAGGAGCTGCGAATGGGACGTAGCTTGCGCCATAAATCCCTGTGGTGGGAATCCTCTGCATGTTGGGTGCCATGGTATACACTGGCGTTATTGGACGGCCCTAAAACACAAACAGAAATCCGTGTGAGTAACATTCCATGCTTCATTGTAATTCTATATACAAACCCAGCATATTTTACAGTGTGCATTTTATGCACTGCAGTATGGGTGTTGTTTTTATTCCCGAAAAAAAACATTTTGGGGTTTAACACAAGATTTTAAAACTATTTAAATCCTTGTTCCGGAAGAAACCTGCCTGCCAGATAGGTTATTACAGTAAGGACTACATTAAGAAATATCCCAGTGAAGAATTAAAATCTAAATTTTTAAAAAAAGCGCTTGGTTCTTACTCTTTATTTTTGGGGGGGGGGGTCACTTTAAAAGGACTATTCATTAACCCCTTAACTACAGTCACTCCAAGAAGAGACCCTTATGTATACAAAAATAACCGTGTTTTTAAACATTAAAATAGGTACACATTAACACATAGGACAAGTTTCTTCTAACACTAGGTCTACACAGGAAAGTACTCAAAATTATTCAGGATTACCTTTATAGGTCTTCGTCTGCATGCCGTTTGATGCATGAAAATACAAATATTAATTTATTAAAACTGAATGTCCATCTTTTAGAGCCACAGTCATGACAATTCATCGTATTCAGAGGTTGCTGGATAGAGCAAGATGGTCATTTTTGAAGATTTGGTCACAATGGGAGCTCTAACCCTAAACATCTGCAGGACACTCACTCCATAATGTGGTTTGTGGTCCGCAGTCAAGTCCCTATCTACACTTTTTGTATAGTCTTTACCGGATTCATCATAAAGGGGAATGGAAATTTATTGTATCGCATGTATTACCATGGAAAAGAATTATTTTCGTACAAGATGGTAAGTGCAGGTGATTGCCTTTGTTGTAACCGCAACAAACGTTCGGATTTCAAGGAGGAATTCCAACAACGTCAAGAGATGCTTCAACAATGAGGTTTGAATTGGTCTTTTCTGATGCGGAGGTTTGTTGCGGTGCAAAAACAGCAATTTGTTTGCATCATTGGAAAACACCAGCACTTACTGAATAACCACCCAAGTAGGGATATCCCAATCCAAACGCTGGGATCAGGATCAGGACTTGATCGTGGCCTTTTTTGGGAAGATCAGCGATTGGGATCAGATCAAAAAGCCAGAGTCCAGGACAGCGAGATGCCCAGCTGGAGTCCAGCAGGTACAGCAGTAATTTGCAGTGTCTTTCCTGCCTGGTCACGTCATGGAGAGCAGAGAAGACCACGAAAGTCTCCAGGTGCTCCTGTATTCACTTAAACATCTTCTCTGCCTGCTGCATGACTCGAAGTAGGCAGAGGAGAAGCAGCGAGTGAATGCTGAGGCCTCAGGAGCCACTTGGAGGACAGAGGTGCCAGTTCAGCCCTGGTTGTACGGTATTTGGGATCAGCAGATACAGAGTCCTGAACAAATACCGCATGACTCCGATCAGATCCGCGGCTGAATTATAGGGATCAGGACAGCCCCAATGCCAAGTGTTCTATGGAAGAACAGGCTAATAAAAGGAGCCAGACATGGCAGCGGCTCTGTTACCATAATATAGACCAAGAAAGAAGAAGAAAAATATATACTACCCTTAAACACAAATAAAACCATAATGAGTTTTACCATTTGCCCATTCAACTGCTAGTTTTCGGGACTTTTTGCATTCATCACACTGTTGTCAGATTCTAAAGGTCACAAACACCTTCGAGTTTCTGTATGTTTGTGTGCATGTTTGCCAGTAATTTATACATAACATTAACAAGGCACCATACAGGTTTCTTATGCATGAAAAATTCCATTTGCACAAAGAAAATAAACAGGACTTTGTTAGTTTCGATTCCAGGCATCTTGTGAAGGTCACATGAACCAGTAAAGTAAGGCTACAAAACGGTGTTAACCAATTACACAATAAATGTGAGCATGAATTGTATGATGCCAACCCCCTTGTTATGGACAGCTACCAATGGAGTGTTGGGCAGCGCACCATCGCAACTCCATGCACACCCAATCTGGGTTGTGGCCAAGTGACATCACAGCCAACCACGGCCTGACGCCATCAGATTGTGTAAAGAATTTACCACAGAACGTTTTGAGGAGTGGCTGCATAATCACAAGAGGCACCATGAAGTTTATTATAAAATGGCCGATACAGATTTGTTCCATTTATTACTATCCACCAGGATATTCAACACGCACTGATGCATTATGTGAGTGAAGGTGTGCCACTAGGATTCACTACAATACTGCTAGTGGAAGGAAGCTGGGATCGGTGGGGGAAAACGGATTTGACAAATATAAAGCAAATAAAGAACACCTTACATGTAACTTACCTGAAATGGCGGAGGTGTGGAAACAGACGGCACAACAGCAACAGCGGCTGCACCTGTGGGATCAGTTTGGACAGCAATAGGATTAAGCATATGTTCCATTCCGTGGAGCTTGCCTTCTTCCATTAGCTTGGCAGCCGAGGCTGCCTGAAACATTGAGTACTGCGTGCCAATGGTTGGAATTGCCACTGAAATACACAGAGGAAGGTCATTAAACTGGTCTCTAACAATTGATCTATTATGATACACATGTACACACTCCGCCACCAAATAGATAATGTGCCACAGACACCTACTGCATGCACCTCATGGTGTGCCTAAACCATCAGCATGTACCGAACCTTCAGTGTATAGCTAGCCCTTAGCGTGAATGTACCTCACAAGCTGTGGAAAGCTCCAGGCCGACCCCTGGCCCTCATGGCATGCCGAAACAACAAAGTAGTTCTGAATGTGTGCCTATACCTCAGTATCTATTTAACCCTCAGCACATGCCTGCTACCAGAAAACCCCACCCTACCAGTTAGCATTTGCTTTTGTCCATATGGTAGGCCAAGCCCTCATTTTGTACAAGCTGCAATGAGTACATCAATATAGTTGTGCACGGTCAGTCTACTTTATTCTGTCCCAGGGAGGGAGCAACCAACAACTACCATAATGTTTTCATAATTTTCAGGCAGTCTGCACCAGACCTGCAATAGCCAAGGTGTGAGAGTGTGAGTGTGTATGTCAAAGAATTGATATATACAGTTCCTTTACTGAATACCATCTAAAGCAGTATTTCCCAAACCTGTCCTCAGGACCCACTGACGGGCCAGATTTTGCAGATCATCTTGGGGAAATGCAGACTGAATCCTGCAATCACTGAGCAGCAAATCAATCACCTGTGCTGTGCTTCACATATCTGCAAACCTGACCTGTTAGGGGGTCCAGAGGACAGGTTTGAGAACCACTGATCTAAGGGATATAGGTTTTAATTGTATTGAGGGTAACGCTGATGGAAGGGGATGTGACTGAAATGCACTTGAGTTAACTACGACTCTAATATTCTTAAACCTACCAAACTGACACATTCATACATATACTGGTAAATCAGCACAGAAAGGAGTATGTTTAAAGCTAGAATTTAAATTATATTTATAGAAAAAAAATGGTCCGGAGACCACACCAATCTTCAAATCTCACACTGTGTTAGTCTAAGCAGACAGGAAGACATGGATGAACGATTTTGAATGACAAATCAAATGGCATGGGAATGATTAAAAAAAAATAAAAAAAAAATCTTTGATGAAGAGAGAACTACTCCGATTTTGAAGAAAAATACAAAATCTCCAGACAGATTGATTTGGGTTGCGGATCTATCTGGCATGAAATTTGTGTTCAGATCAGAGATATTGTAAAGCCACAGCAAGAGGCCATCAATATGATCTTCAAATAAATAACTACCCAAATATTTAATGATGGCAAGCTCCTTCCTAAAGCGAGATAAGCTTCTTAGAAACCACAATCTTCCCCATCTGGAGTGCCAAACTCTGGAAAAGCCAAGCCTTAGCAATGGCATTGGAGGCCAGCTATGCTATGCTCTGTGTTAGAAGAGTAATCCAAGAAAATGACATATTTCCAAGTTAATTTGAGGTACATAGATAAGGTAAATGCTACAGGTCTTTGTGTATTTAATATTTAAGATGTTCAATCATTGACTATAGTCCATCAATTATATGGATCCATAGCCTCAACCATTAAGACCAAAATACTGTTTACCAAGGCACTTTATTAACAAATCTGGGGATTATTTTAAATCAGAAATTGGATTTATCTTATTTTTCCCTCATTTTTAAGTTTTTAACCCTTTTTACATTGAATTTTTCCTGAAAAACGTTGCAGTACTTCAACAGGAGGGTTCGGTGATGTGCTCAATTTAGGCCGATTTAACCAAGTTTGAGGTCGACCTTGATTTTAGTCTTTGAAAAAGCGAGGGCTCTGGATTTGTCAATTATGATGCGCCCGTCCGTTAGCACTGGCAGAATAGAGACGACGGGTTCGGGGAGGAACCTGCAGAAAGTGTCGGCTCTGCTCTGCCAATTCACAAATCCAGAGTCCTCGATTCTTGCTAAAGTAAAAATAGAGGTCTATCGCCATTAAAATCGTTCTAAAGCGAGGACATCACGCAGCCCTACTTCACAGTAACAATATTTTTGCACTAGGACTTAGTTTATTCTTGAGAAATAAAAAAAACGTCAGATATTAACTTAGGGAATTAAGCCAGGGCTTGACAAATTAATGTCAAATGTAGGCGCCAATAAGAAAAACTAGGACCCAAATAAACCATAAATTTATTGGATCCTAAGGCTGTCCTCTGGATTTGTCAAGCCCCGAATTAAGCATAAGCATTTGATCTCCATTCATGGTTCCAGTGCTGCTGTATTGCATGTAAACATGGAGATTGGTTTTCAAATCGTGTTTACATGTTGCCTTTACTTTTTGCCTGGAACAACCGAGAAAGTCATGGACTCACAACGTTGAACTGTATGGCAAGAACACGTTTCGCTAGTCAGGGTTACATCAGATATCAAGACTAACCTGCACCAGGTTTTAGAGCAACTGGATTGACTGCAGATATTTCCAAGTTGGGCACAAGTTCAAAGCCTTTGTCTTGCTGTTTACCCTTCCCTTCATGATATCTGCTATATATGCCACGGCCTGCCGAATATCCCCCCAGGTAGGTTCCCCTGGGACCGGGGGCTCTGTTTCCGGCTGCACCTCGCCCTCTGCCTCTTATGCTGCCTGCTTGTAATACCAACATAACACAATCAGAATTCAGAAACGTGATTAGGAGCCAAGCCAATATCAAATGTTAAAAGACAAGCAACCGCTTGTGCGTCCATTTTGGAAACTGGCAATCCGGGGTTTAGATATAAGGGATAATAATAGATATCACATTAGGTTAAGAATGCCTGCATTTTTTCATCAAGTTGGATCTTGGGTTTCAACCCAGTTTTTAATCTGCTTTTCTGAAAAAGAGACGTCCTCCCCTCCCACTCACTATCAGATTTTTAAATTTATGATTCAAGTGCACTTACGCAACAGTTACCAAATATCAATCTAGTCAATTTTATTGCAACCTGTAAACTAATAAATGTCAACCTCAACCCAGGGAGAAGTGATGGACCTTGCCCTCATGGCTCCAGTATTGGCTTTCCCAATAAAGTCTTGCATCAAGGTCCTGAAAAAAAAAAATCAATGGTTTCTCTTTTTACAACCCATTACCCTGGTTGCACTCTCCCAAAATGGAAACACATAGCGAGTTAAAAAGGAAAATTGATACTTGATTACAAGTTGTGTTAAATAAATGGTACATGATAATGTAAAACTTAAAAGATCGGCAATCGTTGGAAAAACAAATTTTTTTAACCCCATTCTAATACACCTTATGCGTCGCTTTGAGTCAAAGACATAAATAATGCTATAAATGAACACCATTTTCATTTTACTGCTGTTTGAGGAGTTGGTGAATGATTTGTGAGCTCTGCATACAAGCCGGATACGTGGTGCAAGATGACACAAGTCTAAAATTCACAGTTTAATACTCTCGTGCCAGGTCCGAGACTGCCAGGCAATCAAAGACAAGGATATATACTGATAAAGGCTTATGAGCTGTAAGACGACCATGGATAACGTGAAATATTACGTAGGTACGACCTTGACGCTGTCCTCTTATCAGCTCTTTTATCACATGATAAGAGTTATATTTCCTCTAGGTATGGGAAACCATCCCCTCCCGAAGCAAGACCTCTAGAGTTGGCTTGATAGAATTGCAATATCCATGGCAAAACTGCAAGAGCAACACAGTTTGCCTCACAAACCTAAATTTCAAAATTCCCCTTTCAATTCTCCACGATTTCAAATTTTAGTGTTTAAACTGAATATTGAGATGCAAAATACTTCACTGTTCAAGAATTGTTAGATTAATTAGATGGTGAAGACCAGTTGTGACAAACACAACTTTAGAAATGATAAGAGCGCGGCAAAATATTAACAGCACTATCAGTGCAAATACTAATTTCGACAATACCAAAATAGAGATATCACCAAGGAAATTCTGCGAGAGTCCGATCACAGGCTATGCTGGGATTCGACAGTTGGCCAAAAACAATTACTGGGCTATTTGCTGATATGATCTGTATCAACAACAGGTAACAACATGACACCATGTGACTATGACTTGCGTTTAATCGACTGCGTCAGTGAAACAGATGCTGTTGCCATTGATCTCGCCACTGAAGAAATTCATGCACTGCACGGCCTGAAACGCAATATTTAGTAAGAGACGTTGTGCAAACCTTGGCCCCATTACGGTTAAGTCATATATAGTAATTTACAGGTTCCTCGGGAGGCTTTCCCTCTAATTAATTAGCATTCACAGGTTGCAAAGAAGCTGTAATAACTAGTTTTTCTGCCTTTATAAATGCAGAAACCTCAAAAACATCTCTGTGCATATCTGGCAAGAGATTCCATCAATCCACTCCTGGTCACAGCTTATGTAGGGTGTTTGACTTAAGTATGATTTGTGGTGTATGGACAGAAATGGGTGGATTTTTTTTTAAAAATTGAGAAAGTATTTTACCAGGAAGGATACATTGAGATTTTTCTCGTTATCATGTATGTCCTGGGTGGCGAGTATGTATCTTTAGGTGTCTTGCCCAAGGACACTTACTGGAGAGGTGCTCTTGCTGGGATTGGAACCTGTGTCTCCACAGTCATAGAGCAGTGATGTTACCTCTACTCCAACCAGCCGGTACTATTTGGGAACATATAGATGTTCTCTTGGCCTTCAAAATAAAAACAAACAAACCCCCCCTCCCCATCTTGTAAGAATGTTCCAGGTCTATGCCTGTAATGACTTGTAGACCCTTCCTCCCTCTTAAAATTAAGAATATCTAATAAAACCTGTATAAATTAGATCTAATAGATTAAACCCTAGGCTTGTGAAGGGAAGTTGTCATTAAATACTAGACAAGGAGTCCGTTAACCTGGGGGCAGGGGCACACTGACTCTAAAAGATGTAGCTCAAATAATCTTGGTCAACCGAGTTTATTTTCCAGAGCTATTAATAGAGAAGGTCTGTTCCCACAGTTCATAGATCTCATGGATCGTCTTACAGCCACGAAAACATACCGTGCCGTCAGTCCTCTATTGTCTGCAGAACAAAGTGAAGGGAAACTGAAAAGGGAGCAAACCTAGGTTTGCTGGGGAGGTAGGAACAGTAAGATCCAGATAATGGACAACTGGAAATCACAGAAATACAGTTTATTGTAATTTAATTACTGGCCTCTGTGACATGGGAACTTAAATAAGCTAGAAAGCTGCCCGGACCAATTTTAGACAGACTAGGGAAGGGGGGGGGGGAGGTGATTTGTACCTTAATTTTGTGATCTCGCCAGAGGGAGCAAAAAATAAAAATAAATCTCAAATATATATTGATTAACATGATTTGGTCAGGTAGCGTAGTTTATTCGGTTGTAGTTTCCCTTTAAGGTTCTGCATTGCTAGAACTCTAACGACACTGAATTTTATAAACGGAGCTTATAAAAAAGGTGTAGAAAATCAATTTGAACACTGAAAAGGTTCTACTACTTTTCCAAAACCCATTATCCATCATAAAGATCTAAAAATAAGGAAAACTGAGAGTAAGGTCATTGATATCTAGACCTGCACCTACATCTATCGGGTTTTGTGCCATTTGCTCTACTGTCGTCACAGTGCACGCCACTGGGGTATAAAGGCTTAGTCACAGATTGCGTTTGTGTCACTGCTGTAAAAACATAAAAAAAAAATAATAAAAAGGAGAAGAAGATATGGAAGGTTATTTGCCAAAGCAGTAACACTGTGTCTATAACAGTAGAAGTGATCAGTTTTATACATTTATTTTTGTTGAAATTGTGATTTACGGCTTCACACACCTTCTGTACATTACCCTTCATAAAAAATGTAATGTGAGAGAGAACCATAAATTTCCAGGAGGTTAAAGGTAGCAGGCAACTGAACAACTATATATTACACTTCACCAACCCAAAAGCAGCAGTAAGAAGGGGAGAACATTAGTGTGGTTATTTAAAAGGAGGGAGCATCATCAAATTCATTTGATTAGTAGGTGCCAAAAAAAAACTAGTCCAGACACCGTAGTAGATTAATGAGGTGAATTTCAGTTTTCGGGTTGTGTGTCTGTAGTGTGTATGTGTATTGGGTGTCCTGCTTGATTAGATGATCATACGAGAAGTTGGCATGCGCAAAACACCAAGGATGATGTGAAACTACAGAAGAAGAGCCTGGAGACATCAGCCCTGTCGGTTTTTGGTAAATTAGTTTGATGATACTCCCGTTTGAAGACAAATATCTACATTAGGGCACACCTGAAAACTGGATGAGTGTAAAGGTCTAGAGCAGTAGGAACGCCAAATGCTCTCCACCGATTTACAGGAAAAATCACATGATATGTTGCAGAGTATGCATTACTGGACATTTGTTGCCCTCGACAGACCTGAAGAACCAATTACAAATTTCTAGGTGCCAGATTTGCATAGAACAATCCAGACATTGGAGAGAAAAGAATTGGTGAAATTCTAGGAGGCCATGGCTTCCGACTGCAAAAAATATAATAAAAAAAGATCCACCCCATGGAATAGTTTGCAGGGTTTATGCAAATGTCCAAAAACACAAACTGAGGAGACATTCCTATTAATTACACCAAACTCTAAAGAATAATATTAGTATTTTAAAGAGAATGTACGATTGAAAGTGAAATTAACCAACCTTTGACAAAGTAATCCCTGTTTGGTCCAATCAGTGCATTGTATGGATATCCATAATATGCCAACGTATAAGGATCACAAGAGTAAACATAGTTAGGCTGGGTTACTTCAGGGGTAGGGGTGACGACGGTGGCGGGAGCACCTCCTTTAGCAGCTTTCTGGTAACGTGTGTACTGTTCTTTGTCTACTGGTTTTGCCAATGTAACTTCTATAGCAGATCCTTCTATTTCGATCCCATTGAGATTGCTCATGGCCTGAACTGCATCATCTCGGGTGGTGAAATGCACAAAAGCATAATCGCGGATTTTTTTAACCCGTTCTACACTCCCTGGATTGAACTGTCCAAAAATCTTTTTAATTGTATCCTCTGCGGTTTCTATCATCAGGTTTCTGACGTAGAGAATCTTAACAGTTTCCATCACATCTTCATCTACATCGATCTCTGGCTCGGCCCAGTCGACTGCGATCTGGTGACCCCACAGCTGGATCCTGCCTGGCATCAGTTTTCTTCGAGCCATGGCTGCAGCCCTGTGGCTTTCATACTCTACAAAGGCAAAACCTCGATTTTTCATCTTATCTGCAGCACTGGCGTAGACTATGACATCTAGAACCCCTTCTGTCACTTTAGAGATCTCTTCTAGAATCTCTTCCCGTTTCTTCATCTTTGGGATCCCACCAATAAAAAGCCTACAGTTGTCTACACTACAGCAAACACCTAGAAGCCTCCCTGGTCTAATCTCATAGTTGTTGAGTTCTCTGACCGCTCTCTTGGCTTCGTGCTTGTGTGTGAACATAACAAAGGCATAGCCTCTGTTCTTGCCATCAAAATCCATCATTAGACGCATTTCATAGATCCTACCAGCAGATTCAAAGACTGGAACCAATTCATCTTCATAGACATCACGCGGTATTTTGCCCACAAACACCTCACAGCCACGTGGAGGATGAAGCCCTTCCCAGCCTGGTGGTGGACCTCCATATTTTCTTTGGCCATTTTCTTGGACCATGCTGTAGCCAGTACGCTCTATAAGTGTCAGGAGTGCAGCTTCATTGGGTGATCCAGAAATTCCATCTGGAATGTTAGATGCAGACATGTTGGCGGAATCGTTACTCATCATAGCGTTGGAATCTTCTGCGGTCATTATGCTAAAGTCATGCAGTACTTGCTGAAACCTATTGAGGGGGGGGAATGAAAAGACAAAACGTTAAAATCATGTGACAAGCAGAAATCTACAAAATACAGCTGTGAGAAATATCTTACTGAAACCCACAGATTTTTCTAGAGTATGTGGGTCAAATGGGAACACCGTTCTCCGTGCAGGGAAAAAAAATACAAATTGTGGAGATCTACAGTCCAACCTTTTCCCAGGCCATCAATCCCCTGGGCCTACGCTGAAATTTGTTGTATTTCAAAAAACCTGTTAGTCATGTATTAACTTGGTTTAAATAAAATAAATTAGATCACCGAACAAAACTGTATCGTTCAATGACGTGCAGAATTAAAATTAAAAACCGGAAAGGCTTGATATAAACATATCTAATGCTGTATGTACATGCATTAGTAAAAAAAAAATAAAAAAATACAAATTTAGAAAGTAATATAAAATGAAGATGTTAACATATAGTCCGGTTTGGAAATGTCTGAATGCAAATATAAAAGTGCATACTTATTTCATGTTTTTAATAAAAACTATATTATTTTTACGCTGTTTACATTAGATGGCTGTAGAATATGATGTTGCTAGAAAAGAAAAAAAATTACTAAAATATTATGGCAAACCTTGGCACCTGGGATGCCAGAGACCTCATGAAAAAAATTTAAATGTTTCGCAGCCACTATATTTTCCTCAAAAAAATAATGTATGCCATATATAAAAGGGGCACCTACATGTCCTTCTATTCCTTGATGATGCCGGTATCCCAATTTATCCTTGTACAGATGTCATGTATGTTCCTTTAAATCCCATAAAATCGAATTACCAATGATGTACAGTATATGCCCTCATATACCCCTCTGTAGAGAATGCACATGTCACCTAGATGCTCCCTCAACAAATGAGGACAAGATCTCCATAGATGACGTGTAGTCCCCATATGCCACATTTTAGCGCCCTCTCTCAATGTCTTTACGCCTCTGTTCCATTCATTTCTTTTTAACGAATCAGTGCGTAAAGGTTCATAGTATTAAATAGGAAAAAAATGGCAATATCATGCCCGAAGATACAGAAAAGTGAATATTCTAAAGCAATTTTAGATGGGTCACACAGGGACAAACCTATACAATAAAGGAAAAATCCTTAGTGTGGTATTAATTCTCCATGTGGCCATTTAAACATAGGCAAGACAATCTCATGGCTGAACAAAATCAATGTACAGTCCACATATTTATGAGACAGCAATAACCCCATCACGAACACTCCCCATCACCACGAAAGGGCAAAGTTTCTTGAAATTAACTTTTTATCTCACCTAGCTAAGGTAACAAACAACAGATAGTGCCTCGCTAACGATCCGCTCACATTCCAGCGCTGCAATCTTATTCCATTACAAACTTTATGACTTCTGTGCCGCTTACATTGTTTATGCTGATTGTTTTCTCTATCATATGTAATTTATTGTGATTGCCGACAAGTTTCCATTAATCTATTGGTAGCCTGGAAGCCAACTACACATTGTTAGGAGTCAGGTAATCATTTATAATACTTTGATATGTGATTGAAGTGAAGGTTCACTTTCCCCCCTGAAATGTCCCATCAGGGTAAGGATTATAAGGTTTGTCATAAAGATCAGAATGAGATCTCATCCTTTGAGGAAATATTGCAGCCTGTGCTTATGGAGTTCCAGCGCCGGCGGCACCATCATGCAGTTTTGTGGGTGTCACTGAGGGTTATTGTTCTGTCACTCGCTCCATCGGCATGCCACCAGAAGTGAGGGACAGTACAAGTTTGTAAAACGTTGCGTAAGTCCCTTTCAATCTATGTGTTCACACATAATCTCCCCCTTTACATGTTCCTGGTTCCCCATTAAAGAAGACCAACTTGTGTTAAGTATGGCAGGTGCACCTCACAGAAATTTATGGGCCTGAGGTAACAGATGAGCCCATTGTTTTCAGGCCTGGGGATTTGTTAAGCCCTAGTTTAATGCATATATACTATATTTTTAATATGGTTTTATTGATACACATACGGTCAAGCACAAGCAGTAAAGGAGAACATAAAAACCAAAAACAAAGTTTCTGAGAGTACAGAGAACAGGCAACATCAATACTGCCCTGACCTACCATGGGTCCATGCTCAGGTCTCAAAGGTTTTAGCTCAGTTGCACCATTACAGAGAAGACTAATCTATATGCAAATCAGACAGCCATCACCCAGCAAGAGTGGCCAGAACTGGAATGCCAAGGAAGTCCTCTCTGCACTGGAGATGCTAGGACTGTATAACACTTGACCCAGTGAAGAATATTACACCCATACTAGGACAAGCCACAATTACTGTTGTCCACTCAGAAATCTCCCATACCTTCGTTTTACTCACTCATAGTGTACAGGGTAATCCAGACATGGACCCCTTTCCGCGAGGTTTCTAGAGGGTTGTCCACTTACACCCTCCTGATGAGGTGCAACAAGGACATTGGGGTTGCTGTAGGTCTTCTGCAGAGGAGACTTTCTTGGCACTTCAGTACCGGCTGCCGGTTTTTTTGGGCAATAGTGGGATTTGTATATAGTTTAATCTTCTGTAATGGCGCCATCGAGCTAAAACCTTACAAGATCTGAGCAGGGACTCAAACGGCAGGGCACTAGTGCTGATACCCCGTCTCGGCAATCTCATACAACTTTGTTTTCTTCAGAATATAAATACAGTAAGGGATGATACACTCAAGAATTAAGTACCAATAGAGGTACAAAAGATGAGAAAGTTGAGAAGGACACATTTATTGTTTTCTATTCCTCTTACTTATAACATATCCCGTAACATGCGTTGCTAGAACTTAAAAACAAGCCGTCTGTCTCTAAGCATACATGCTTTGGTTTTTAAAGCTTGGTCTCAGAAAGCGGTGTATAATAAAAGATGTTTTATGCAGTCATGAAGAGGTCCCTAATCTGTTAGAAAATCCTCTTATCTCTCGGTCACTAATGATCAGAGTCTTCCAAAAGAGCAAAATCAGAACGGTAATTAAAACTGCATTTAACTATTAGTTTAAAGACAAGGCTTGACAAACCCAGGAGCAGAGAACTTGCCGACTCCTAGAATGATACCTTTGGAGACCAACCATTTGGTACAGCAGTAAGACACTCCAGCACAGGTTGCAGAGGATGTCCGCATGAGAAGTAGGCATGGACAGAGCCTCCATATGGCTTTGCTGTGTAAAGCAATCAAGCAGGAGTCATGGAATGGCTCCTATCAGGAGAAACCTGCTCATATGCACAACAGATCTAACAGGGTTGCCAGACAAGTTCTGCAAGCTTGAAGGAATAATTACTCTTTAATTTGTTTATCCTAATCTGTTTCCATGGAGAATGCCACATCACCCAAATGCCAACTGAAAAGTGACAACTAGCAATACTTTTAGCCAAGTTACAGTATTTTATCTTTTGACCCATAAGGAGGATTTATTTGCACATGATTTTAATATTTTCTTTAGACCGTGGGCATCTTTAACATGTTTCTTCCACGTTGCATCTGAGAAAGAGTTACATGAACTCTTCAGGATACCATATCGCACGTCCAGCACAAGAAAAGCAGCTAAAAAGATATAATATAATTATATTTGTGCAACTAAAATAAAAAGAAACCATGCTATCACACCCACAGAGTTCCAGGGGAGAACCAGAAAGTAGGGCCGAGAAGTTGAGGCAACCCCGAGGTTCATGTCAGACGAGTGCACTACGTGCGCCCGTATTGGCGTGCCTCCCGTAGTCCCTCACAGCATTGTGCGCTTCGACGGGGCCAGTAACAAGCAGTAGCGCGCGCACGAATCGCACGTGCTACAGCAGGTGTGCTGCGTCCATTCAGAGAGTGTGTTGGACGGGGCTGCAAATCGCAATCCTCCATAGGAGGATCGAGCCTTGCAGCGCTGAGTGCACCAACTGTGCTCAGCGAGGTGGCCAGATGGGAGTCAGAGTGGAAGGAGCATCCGTGAGAGAGTGGACGTTCCTTCCACTTGACGCCTGTCTGGCCACCTCGCTGAGTGCAGATAGTGCGCTCAGCGCTGCAAGGCTCAATCCTCCTATGGAGGATCACACTTTGCAGCCCCGTCCAACGCGCGTCTAACGTTTTGACGGGGAGGATTCTGCATGTCCGCTTTTAGTGCACATTCTACAGCGTGTGACCGGCCCCGTTGCAGCATCACAACGCTGTGATGGACGCCAGAAGGCACGTCAGTACAGGCACTCCTAGTGCGCTCATCTGACCCCAGCCTAAAACTGGGCAAAATAGAGGTCCTCCTTTGCTCAAACTGCTGACCTGTATGAGGGAACGACACTCAGGGTGACCCCTCCAGTCAATACATCATGCAAGGCCCCACACATTGAAGCACCGCTGAATTAACACTTTCATACACACAATGCTTTAACCCATACACACCCCGATGCTATATAGAAATATGCAAAACGCACTTATGTACTCCTTGTGTCTTTCAGACCTGAAGTACTTTATGGAGATTTGCCTCAGTCTCCGCTTTCCACGGGAGCAGTTTGATGACAAAAAACGGTTTCATGCTGACTTAAAGAATTGGTCAACGACAAAGTAGTTGTGGTGAAGTGGCAACTACTGAAAGATTAAAACCCATAAAAAAAAGGATGCATGAAATGGTGTAACACCTCATGAAACGTGGTTACCTGAACTGGTCCGGATCACAAGCTCTTATGAAATTGGCGATTCCATAAAAATAAAAATACATGAGGTATACATTTACCGGAATTGGATTTATTTTCCTCCATGAGACAAGTGCTGATCAACCGCTCTGTATTATTCTGGCCACGGCTATGCAAGTTAGGCTAGGGTCAGATGAACGCAGTGCGAACGCGCGTGCAGCCGCACTTTATCACGGCCGTAGTAGCAGCAAATGACTGGCAATATACGAAGTACGGCCGCACGAAAGTGCGGATGTGCAACGCAAGCGGCAAACAAACGCATTTTTTCGAGAACGTGATACCGCTAGTACTGACGTACAGAGTGCGCTGCGTCCGCTAGCGGCGTGTGTGCGTGATTAGGAGACGTCAGACGCGGCTAATGTCCGGCCAACATAACGTCCAGACGGAAAAAGTGTTTTATTGATGATCCGTACAAAATCACCGACGAAAATGCGCATCGTATGACCGCTATCGCGTATTCCATGAAAAAATACGTCCATTCGTTCAAACGCACTTTTTCACAGACGACGCGAAAAATGCGTTCGTCTGACCCTAGCCTAAGGCGGATCAGGCCTCACCGGAGCCAGCCGACACTGGAATTATCTACCCTATTGAGATTTAAATATGTTAGGCCTATGCCTAATTAAAGGCCACATACAGCAGGCTTTTGTCATGGTATAGCCCAAATAATGAGATGTGTATGAACTGAAGAGAGGCGACCAGGAATTCTTGTTTAGGCAGTTCTTTCATGTATCACAGGAAACCAATGGTGGACATTAAAAAAAAAAAAAAAAGGTAGTTTACGAACAGCAGCTCCCCAGATACCAGATTAAATCAGACCAGAAAGCCTATCACAGTCAGCCAGGTACTAGTTCACTGAGCAATAGTGCACCCCAGAAACAGGAAAGTTTGTTTGGTTTAGGACACACATCATTCATTGGGGTCTGCCCTCATGGGACATTATATATCTATATATGTACTTTTTAAACCACCTAATAACAAAGGAACAAAGATACAAATTGTATACAACGTTCCAATCATTAGGTTTATCTTTAACCAGATAAAGAATATCCATAAAGTGTAATTAGAGGCTTTAATTTGGGGAAAATCTGCCCCTTTCATGCAGTGTCAAGGTCTGCCAATTCTATCATTAGATAATGCCATATGGATATGAAATAGGATTTTAAACTCCGCACAGCAGACTGGGCTTTCATCAGTCTTATATATGGAATTGTTGATGGAGGATCACGCCAGTCATCGTCAATTAGTCTGTCCATCACCAACAGAAAACACAGGGTTATTCAGAGAGCGTGAAAAGCTGGAGAATGACTGAAGAATGAAAAATTCTAGGTCAAAATAGCCAAACCAGAAAAATTCTCCCTTTCACTTTCCAAATCGGCTATTTTGACCTAGAATTTTTCATTCTCCAGTCGTCCTCCTGCTTTTCACCGCTCTCTGAATAACCCTGTATGTTTAGATAGGTCTTTAGTTCTAAACTCAAGGGGAGGAAAATGGCAATTGGATCATAAATGCATTTTGCTACCATTGTGAAGGTCTTAAAACTCAGAATATTACATAGCTGTGTGTGTCACAGTCATAGGAGTTCACAAAATAAACAAGGTCTATGGAGAATCACAGCAATAGGACTCCATGCAATGGGTGGCGTGTAGGACCTTATCACAGAGCTCCACAACAATAGGAGGATGAAAATGGCCTCGGGAAAATATTGCCTACATTCATTTTGGTTCTCATATGAAAACCAGAATTTTCCAAGAGGGGTCAGGTCAGAGTCTATATTCCTAAAAATATTCCAGTTTAATGCACAGTCCTTATTGTGTGAACATAGTCAGAGGAAGGGAAACCAGGGTAAAGAACGACGCGGGGTGAAAATTAAAACATATTTACCATTAGCTTCCACTGTCTGTGATGCTAAACCTGTCATACGTAGCACTAGATAATAGAAATCATGTAATCTCTGAAGTTATACAACACCCAATATCTCTGGAGTGATAAGAGTTAAAAGAATTCCTTATGCGTAGAAATATTTAACATTGTATTTCCACCAAATTCTAACCTTAGGCCTCGTGGCTGAAGAAGCACCGGCAAAGAATTCATCTGTATAAACTACAGGTAAGGCTCACTTTCCTTCTACAGGTACCGTCTTTGTACGACTCCAATGCAAGACAACATTTTAATCCTAGAAGATCTCTTGATTTTACGCAACAAGGTTTAAGAATTTCTATGACCTTTGATGTAAAAACACACACTCTAAAAAAGTTTCTGGACCATAGTTGCCGCCCCCACAGGAGTGCTCAAACTAGGCCCTCCTGATGTTTTTGGAACTACATTTCCCACATGGCTCTGTCGACGTAAAGAGTGGGTGAGTTGAGTATCAAGGGAGAGGTCTTTCAAGACCTCTGGAGAGCCAAGGTTGAGCAAACCTGGCCTACGGTCTTCTGTGAGCTAGACATACAGGGTTATTCAGAGAGTGGTGAAAAGCAGGAGAATGACTGGAGAATGGAAAATTCTAGGTCAAAATAGCCAATTTGGAAAACGAGATGAATGGGAGAATTTTTCTGCTTTGGCTATATTGATCTAGAATTTTCCATTCTCCAGTCATTCTCCTGCTTTTCACCGCTCTCTGAATAACCCTGATATGGACAATCCCAGGGCAAAATGTTAAGGATAACAACAACGTAAGTTTGAACCTTGACGCGTTGACCACCTTGTTGCGGTCCTCCTTTTGGAGATAACTTGAGAAAGTACACTGCATGGAAGGTTGGGCTCACTTTTCAGTACCACTTGTATCCAATGATGGACGACCATTACTCTCCAAACTAATCCCCTCCCTGGGAAAAGATCCAATAGCACTTGAAGTCAATTGGAAATCTACATGTCATGTAACACCATTCTTTTTTTCTGTTACCTTACCTCCTTGTTATAACCCCCCCCCCCCCTGTGCCATTCCTGCATGGGATATTTTAATGGGGGGGGGGGGTTGGAGGTTTATTTTAGTCATACTTTTCGCAAACATATTTGACCTCTTCTCCAGTGTACGCCTCATTCGAGAGAAACCTATGATTGCTCTGGAAGTTACTCATTAATGTTAGGTACCAATGACTGACTTGCACAAATTAAGCATTTAACCGGCTGCTGATTTCTGTATGGGGGGGGGGGGGGGGGGAGCCCAATCTTCATATCTCTATTTCTGTCATATCGGCAGAACAAAATTGCAAATAGCAGTCATTTGCACCTGACCTCTGATCCACGATGTGTGTATAACCCTTTTATATGCTTTGTGAAATACAGGTTTACAGCCAGCGTTTGAGGGACAAGAAAAAAAAAAAGATTGCAAACATTCATTTACTTCTGTGCATGGTTTCAGGTAATAAAACCGTGAAATGTTTAACTAGTGCTAAAGGCTGATTCAGGGTTGGCATTTAACGCTTTGAGTAAAAAGGGTGGAATGGTAGGGGTAGGTTTAAAAAGGGAATGAACGTGCGGTTATGCAAAAACAACAAAAAAAACAAAACACAAAACAGGTCCTCTCAATACCAGCTGGCTTTTCTTAGCAATACCAACAGATCCTTATTTTACAAAAAAGTAATAAAATAGACTATTAAATTGGATGAGTCAAAAATTGAAAAAAAAAAAAAAAAGTAATAAAAAACAAAACAGGAATTCCCAAATGCGTAACCGTGAAGTTAAATTGTGAAGAGATTAATCCAACATGGAGTCCTTAAAGAGTATTTCTGTGGTTTTTGACTCCCTCTGCATTGTATTTTCTCATTCAAAATTCATTTCTCACAGAAAGCGTTACAATTCAGGGCTAACAATAGATCAGAGGATTCCAAATCAGCGTTTTGTCTGATGAAATACAAACTATCTGTATAGGCGATTAGAAAAAGCGAGCCCCAAGGTGTAAAGAGAATGAACACTTTAGGCCCGTGTCAGACGCGCGCAGTGTTCACGTCCGAGTTGCCGCGCATTTGTACGTCTGTGGCAGCATAGCATTCTGACCAATGGAGCCCCACACACGATGTACGTCCGCACAGAAGTGCGGACGCATGACAGATGCGGCAAACGGACGCAGGTTAGGCAAGAGCGTAAAACCACTAGAACGGACGCACAGAGTGCGCTGCGTCCACAACGTCCGCATAGCTTTGTGTGCGAGTGATGGAACGTAGTCAGACAGACTGCATTTATGCGTCCAGCATTTTTGACGGACAAAATGGTTTTTCATTTCCCATCTACATCTGTCAAAAATAACGTCAGTCACAAAAACGAACCGTGTGGCCACTACTGTGTCTTCCGTCAGAACGTGCGTCTGTACTGCACGGACGCACAGTCTGTACAAAATGCGTTCGTCTGAACCTAGCCCAAGTGGTTCTTTTAACATACAATTGGGAACCCTATGTAACAAGATTAAAAAGTTCCAGAAATGGAGAAAAAAAACACTATACATTCTAAAAATCACATACAGGGTTATTCAGAGAGAGGTGAAAAGCAGGAGAATGACCTAGAATTTTCAATTCTCCAGTCATTCTCCTGCTTTTCACCTCTCTCTGAATAACCCTGCTAGTTTTACTTTTAGGCAGATAATGGGAACATTTTCCTTCAGGATATTAGGATCTAATGAAGCAAATAATTAAAAACCATTGTAGGTACCTACACATATGGATAAAGGACGACCACCTTAAAAATGTCAATTGGGTATGCCTGAACATCCAATGTAAAAAAACAGAAGATAAGGCACTCGAGGGATCCACATAATGCTATTTATTGACGAAAATAAAAGACATGTTTCAACCCATACAAAAGCCTTTAACGAAAGCGCTTGTGTGGGCTGAAACGTTATCCTCATCAGTAAATCACACTATATGGATCCCTCCAATGTCCGATCATCCGTTTTATCACAATTAACACATACCAAACATTGATTTTTATGGTGATCATCCTCCATCCACATGTGTGGACCTCCAGCTCTGAATCTTGCTTTGTATCCATTGTAACACATGACACCAACTTGGTATTTTTTTGTGCTCTTTCGGAAAGGGACAAGACACTACTGTAAACCTTTAGAGTTGGGGGGTTCTCACTCAGGTATACACAGTAATGTGACAAGGTCGGTTACTAGACCTTTTGGTACGTCATACATTCACTGGCAGATCCAGACAGGGGGCACCCCCCCCCCAAGTGCAATCCCATTGTAGAAGATGCTGGGGACTGTTGGACATTCACGCCACTGTATTTTCTTTCCCTACATCAGTGTTTCCCAAACCTGTCCTCAGGTCCCACTAACAGACCAGGTTTTCCAGATATCTGAAGCACAGGTGATAGGATTTTCTGCTCAGTGATTGCAGGATTCAGTCTGCATTTTCCCAAGTTGATCCTTAAAATCTGGCCTGGTTGAGGGTCCGGAGGACAGGTTTGGGAAACACTTCCCTACATGGTCAAGTGAGGTAAAAGGAAAGGTCAATGTCTGGTGATCTCAAACGGGACCATGCAAAATTTAGAAAGAAAAAAATAAAATATGAAAAATTATGGTTTGGTCTCCCCCCCCCCCCCCAACTCTGGTTGAGTGCCCCTTCCAAAACCCGTGCCTGGATACACACCCCCCTCCATGCTATGGCACAAGCCATAAAGCGGGATGTCTGTCTCCAAGGCGGCATAAATAAGTGATTTACGTAGATACGTGTTACCAGGAACTGTTTGCGGAATAGAGAGATTTCAAACATATGGCAGGTGTGCTCGCGGATACCATGCAAACCTGCCGTGAACTTTCTCTAAGGATAAGGCCAAGTGGTAAGGAGGCCACAGTAGCACAGCATCTCTAAAGGCAAGTTTTCCATGTCTTGCTGTGAAGCAGACAGACAACAAATAACAGACAGAATGGACACAGTCATGGGGGCAAATAATAAGATTCCACAGAAGAACAATGCATACATTGTCCCATGTAGCTGCAGTCAATGAAAGGGCAGGTACAAAGCCTCAGCAGCAGCAGGTTATTATACCTGCTTAAAGGGATCCAGGGTAAGAACAGATAGAAAGCTCAGACTGTTTTCCATAGAATAGCTTGAAATCAGAATGTTACACTAATTAGAAAAGATTAGAAAGTCTGACCTCGCCTGGGATTAGAAAACACTCCTATCATGGGCTCCATCTCTTATCTGCTGTAACTCCAAACTAAAGGAACACCACCACCATAGACAAACAAGCTACATGCTGTACCAGGCACTCCCCGGGACCATGGGACCCCTCCTGGTTACGGAGAGATGGTATCTGCGTAATGGCACAATTTGCAAAATTCTGGCGAGGTTATAGCATATATAGCTCACAACCCAAGCTAAAAGGAGCCTAGGGATTTAGGGTACAATGTAAACTCAATATGCAGCAGGGCCCATCTACATCCTGTCTATACATTACCCTTATTGGATCCCTGTGCTGTGCAGCGTAATATATTGGTGCAATATAAAATATTATATATATATATATAATATGTTAGTAGATTTGGTAAACTGTGTTAGTCTAGATGTCAAAATCAGATTATAGTAGTGCGTAGTGATACCTTTTTCATTGGACTAACGTTACCTTTTTTAATGTATCACTACGCACGGATAGAGATATATATATATATATAGTGAATGTTGGCTGCACTCAGGAAAAATAAAAACTTTTTTGCACTGCACTAGATATATTCTCTATTGCTATGATTTGAAAGGCTGTGCTGGAATATACTTTGGATATAGATATATATATATATATATATCACACACACACACACACATAATTTTTTTAAATGATTAAGATTTAGCTGCAAGGTGCCAGGCTGATCCGTTCGCATATAGAATGGAAAACCGCAATTCCGTACATATATGAAATATATTAATTCCTACCTCAAGCACATAGATACACAGGATTGTTTTAAACACACACACATTAGAAGAAGCAGGTGTTATCAGCGAGACATTGTACCATTAACAATGACAGGTTTTGCATACAAAGAGAGGGGTCGTGGTCTAAAAGTGGAGCAATCACCATGGAAACCAATGAAACAATCCTGCGGATTTGATTTTTTTTTAAACATGTACACAACCGTTTGTATTACAACCCCCCCCCACCCCAGCAACTGCGTCCCAAGTGTTCAAGGTGGAAGCTGATGTGCGACAAAACTTTATGCGTGACCTTCAAAGTGAAATAATAAGCAGCACTGGATAATACCACTGTCCATTCATTTTAATCCTTATTATAGCGCCGACAAGTTCTGTGGTGCTGTTCAATATACAATCGATCACGATGTACCAGCAGTGACCTTGTGACAACCATCTCCAGCGATACATACAATTATAAACTGAAGATGAAATACATGGTTTGACAAGATTAACTCCTGACAAAGTGTTGGGTAAAGTTTTAGGAAATGTTTTCAGATTAAAAAAAATGCCATAAAACAAATACAACCTAACACAGAGGTCAATGACTGCAGCCAGCAGCACCTGTATACTGCATGTGTCTGGAAAGAAGGCTTATTCTACGGCATTAAAGCCAGCGAAAAGCATAAAACACAATATGAAAGCTTAAGGGAACATATCGGATACAATGTGTCTTTCCAAAGGGTAAATCACACACACCTTTTGGAGCCTGAGGATCGCCATACCTTCCGAGCCCTGGTTACCGGTCAGCTCTAAGGAGACACCTTGGTGGAGTGCACAGTCAGTTGGTCACAAGGTCTGTAACCGCCGCAGGTCCTTATTGGTCCGCAGCACAGACTCATTTGCATTCCTTGGAAGGTATTTGCTGAGGACACCTGAACCAAGTCAGAGTGGGCGTGTGCAACTCGGAGGAGGGTTCACTGCTTCCCATGTACAGGGACACAATATAACACACGAATAGGCAACTCCCATCAAACTCAGCAATGAGGAGAGGTGAATACCCAACTATTGTCACATCTGGGAACAGTTACAGCTGTTATAGACTACAGCACCCATCATGCTCAAAGGGAAACAAAAAGCAGGTAGAGCATTGCAGTACACCAACTTCAGATCCCATCATGCTCAGCCACTTCAAAATAGAATGAAGCCCATGGAGAGCACTTTGACATACTCAGCCCTGTAAAAGAGCCCAACTAAGGCTCGGGTCAGACGAGCGCAGTGATCACGTCCGTGTTGCCGCACATTTTACCGTCCGTGGTAGCATACAATTATGAGCAATAGAGACCCACACACGAAGTACATCTGCACAAAAGTGCGGACGCACAACGGACGTGGCAAACGGACGCAAGTTAGGCAAGAACGTAAATCCGCTAGATCGGACGCACAGAGTGCGCTGCGTCTGCAACGTCCACATAGCTGTGTGTGAGTGATGGAACGAAGTCAGATGGACTGAATTTTTTTTTTTTTTTTTTTTTTTTTTTTAAATCTTTATTTAGAGAATTATACATAACAAGAAATTCACGAAATCAAACGTAGAAAAAGACAGCCGTCTAGGGCTGGCCAAACTAACTACGGTCAGCCAGTCAGATAATGTAAGATGCAAGTAGTAACAGGTCAATAAGGGAATAATAAAAACAAAAAGCAAGAAGTCCCAACCTCAGTGAAGGAAGAAAACACAAAAGAAACACATAAGCATGTAGGACTTTCAACGTAAATGCCATAAATTGTCCTGATAAATTATACTCAGAGTTTATCTATAGACCAGTGACACGTAAACAGAGAAGAAAAAAGCTGGGGGGGGGATAAACAATATCGCTCAGGTCTCAGTCTGGCTGAAGTTCCGGAGGGTCCGGCGAGATGCCCGCCGCTTCAAGGTCGGACCAGGCGGTTTCAGGATCAGTGATGGTGTAGGGGACATTATTATGTGTCACCACCAATGCTCCCGCCAAGCCCCACCGATAACGGATCCCCCTCCGACGAAGAACCGCAGTCACAGGACGGAACCGCCTGCGAGCAAGCAGAGTCTGGAATGGAAGGTCGTGATACAAAGCCAACGTGGAGCCCTCAAATTTCACTGGATCTCTTGCGCCAGGAGCAGACATAAGCTTGACCTTAAATGCTACGTCACGAAAGGCCACCACGACATCACGGGGTGTCCCCTTCGAAAGCGCCGCAGGTTTCCGAACCCTGAATACCGATCCGATCACATCTGGCTTGTCAGGAGGGAGTCCCGCCATCCGAAGGGCCAAACGAGACACATAAGCTGGGAGTTCATCCAACGACACAGAGTCCGGGATGCCTCTGACCCTGACGTTACGACGGCGGTGTCTTGTTTCCAGCATCTCCACAGAGCGGGACAAAAGCTCGACCTGGGATCTTAGACCAGCGACCTGTCCCAACAGGTGAGTATGTTCCGATAGCACTGTAGAGGTCGTCGCCTGCACTGCTGTCACCTGCGCACGGATTGTTGCCACCTCCTCCCGAACGCCGCCACTTCAGGTTTCCACACACCCCCCGGATCTCCCGGAGTTCGTCCAGGATCCTCCGAAGGTCTCTTTTCGTAAGAGGAAGATCATCATCCTCCTCCTGCCGACTTTCCTCAGGCTGTGTCATACGGGTTTCGAGTGAGGTCGCTCTCGTTTGTTGCGGTTGGGCACACCGGTCTCAAAACGTCCTGTCGTAATGAAGCCACACTACTGCTGGCTGAAAGCTGGTGTTCCTCGGCCAAATCCCCGTCAGAGAGGCCACCAGCAGCAAGTGAGGCACTCAAAGACGCCGTGCAGCGCTGCTTTTCGTTTCTTTTGCGCCCTTTTTTTGCTGCTGCAGATAGTGGTTGGGAGTCTGGTGCCGAGATTGTGGGGAGATCCAGGTCATCGCAGAGCTACCACCCGAGTGCCAGGGGTCCTCTTCATCTTCCGAAAAGTCATAGCCCGGGGGGAGGGAGGAGGAGATCGCATCTCCCTTCGAAGTGGACCCACCTCTCATGGAGTCCCGAATGTCCCTCTGTCTGGACCGCAGCTTCTGTGAGCGACCGGTGGGCATGTCACCAAAAGCAGGCACAAGGAAGAAGAGCGGTAAAAGGTCTCAGAAATCTCCTTCCAGGCTTCTAAAATGGCCGCTAGTACTAGGCCCCGATTGTGCTGCGGGGGTTAATCCACTCCGGAGCGTCAATTTCGGGGGTAAGGCAAACTCACCAAGTCCCCCAGAGACCGTAGAGCGTTTCTCAAGTGCGAGAAAGCGACGGAAATAACTTTAAAAACCGTGTTTATCACGGAGCTCCTTCAACATGCAGCCGCTCGCTTCCTCGGCTAGCTCCGCCCCCCCGGACTGAATTTTTTACGTCCAGCATTTTTGACGGACAAAATGTTTTTTCATATTAATTTTATTTCCCATCTACATCAGTCAAAAAAAACATCAGTCACAAAAACGGACTGTGTGGCCACTACCTTGTCATCAGTCAGAAAGTACGTCCGTTGTGCACTGATGCACAGAATGCGTTCGTCTGACCCTAGCCTTAGAGTTACCAGATATGATTTAGGCTAGGGTCAGACGAACGCATTCTGTGCGGACTGTGTGTCTGTGCACAATGGACATACTTTCTGACTGGCGACAAGGTACTGGCCACACGGTCCGTTTTGTGACCGATTGTTTTTTTTTGACTGATGTAGAAGGGAAAATAAATTAATATGAAAAACATTTTGTCCGTCAAAAATGCTGGACGTAAAAAATGCAGTTCGTCTGACTTCGTTCCATCACTCTCACACAAAGCTATGCGGACGTGGCAGACGCAGTGCACTCTGTGCGTCCGATCTAGCGGATTTACGTTCTTGCCTAACTTGTATCTGTTTGCCGCGTCCGTTGTGCGTCCGCACTTCTGTGTGGACGTACTTCGTGTGTGGGTCTCTTGATCATAATTGTATGCTACCACGGACGTTAAAATGTGCGGCAACACGGACGTGAACACTGCGCTCGTCTGACACGAGCCTTACACGGCAACACCTGTCATGCTCAAAGGGAAACAAAGACCGCATATGACAGCCATTGTAGTCCTAGGTTAGCTCTCACCATGTTCAGCAATGTCAAAAGAGAGTGAAACCCTTACAAATGACTACAACTCCCATCACACTCAAAAGGGACCCCAAACTGGTTTAGTGTAATGAGCAGCTGTATCAGATACCGCCACATAAAGAGAGACTGGACCCCAGGCACTGTCACAGCCATGGGTGTTGCTATTGTTGACTACAACTCTCATCATACAGGAGGAATGAAAACAACCAGGCTGGATGCAGAGCAGTTTAGTGGGATAACTGCAGATATCATGCCCAGAGCGCACTGACCAAGACCGATATCATATGGACTGCCAGTCCAAATCAATGGGTGGGATGATGAGCATTGCAGTGAACCAATTTCAGCTCACATCATGCTGGGCTATGTCAGGAGAGGCAGCTGATAAGGAACCGAAATGGGAAGGATTCCTGCGACTCACTATCCATTAGAGCAGTGTTTCCCAAACCTGTCCTCAGGATCCGCTAACAGGTCAGGTTTGCCAGATATCTGAAGCACAGCACAGGTGATAGGATTTGCTGCTCAGGGATTGCAGGATTCAGTCTGCATTTCCCCAAAGTGATCCTTAAAACCTGACCTGTTAGGGGGTCCTGAGGACAGGTTTGGGAAACAGTGCAGGAGAGTCGCTCTATAGCGAGTCACTATTACGAGTTATTGGGAGCGGCAAGCAGATACCAGCAATGGCCCTATATGCGCTGCCACTGGAACGGCTTCTGTAATCCATAGGACTCAATGGAGGCCAAAGCAAAACCTCTGCAGGACTATGTTTATGCGATCTTGCAGGGCCAGCGGAAGAAAATACAAAAATCACTTTACTCCAAGTTTTGAGAGTCGGTATTTGAGATGAAAATAAGAAGTGACCTTGAAAGTCCTTGTAGTTCTCTGGCTGCCGGAAAAAAACATTCCACCTATACTATGCATAAGAAGGAATAGGGCCCCAAATCTGCTGATGTGGAATACAACTTCCCGGCGAACACAACAAAAACCGGGTAGGATATGTAAAAATGTACAAAGTGGACATCAGCTCCCATTATGAACATCACTCCAAGACAGACCAAGTCATCGACAGGTCACATCTGTCACTAGTTGCTGATCTGGAAGACTGCAATGTCACAGCAATGTTGGAGAGTCAACCGAGGCTGGTGTCAGTCAGACGAGCACACTATGTACGGACGTGCCTCCCAGTGTTCGTTGCAGTGTTGACACACTGCGACTGGGCTGCCCACACTCCGTTGCGCATGCACGAATTGTGCGAGAGCGGCAGTGTCGCAAGCCTACCCGTCGAAACGCTGGGATGCGTGTTCGACAGGGCTGCATCGGAGGATCGAGCCTTGCAGCGCTGAGTGCACCAACTGCGCTCAGCGAGGTGGCCAGACGGGCGTCAGAGTGGAAGGAACGTCCACTCACAGACATCCCTTCCGCTCTGCAAAACGCTCGTCTGACTCTGGCCTTTACCCCATCATCAGCTGATCTTTAAGGGGGGGGGGGTTGACAGATCAGCCATGTTTTCCTGGACACTTAATTTATTCATGCTGATGGGTTGAATTCTCCATGCACTGCCCCACAGCATGTAGAACCCATATGCAGTGGGTAAACAATCAAAAAGGAATCCAAAATTACCTACACGGACATACTTTTCCCTCTGCATGAAATGGTGTGTAGAATTCATATGCTGCAAAAAGTAATATGTGTGCAGGAAAACACAGCTGGCATCTCATCCACTAGACCGAGTGTTTCAACGGACTGTCTCTACAGTTTCATCCAATTATGAGCATTAAAGGGTTCATAGAAAACTTAAAAACTAACAATCAGTAACTCCAGCGCAAATAAATATATATAAAGTGCATTAAATGCGAAGTGAAATGAAAACGTGATCCAGGTCCTCCCCCCATCGATTGAAGCATTTGCTTTAATGTATCTACCTTCACATAGGCTGTGTGACTGTTAGAGAGGGAGTGATTGGAGTACAAACAGCTTCGCCCTAGCACAAGGCGTTGTGCAAACACTACGTGATAACTGACAGATAAGATAAAGGGAACCAAGTGCCTGGCAATGTCTGGGACTTCAGGGGAAAGGAAACAAAGCACACCCACATTTCACTTTGGATGGTTTTATTTTACATGTTCCAGTTATTTATAAAGCGCCAACAGATTCCGTAGCGCTGTACAATGGGAGAGACAAAAACGCACACACACACACTGAACAGTAGGAGAGAGGACCCTGCTTGAGAGCTTACAATCTAAGAGGAGAGGGGTGACACAGTAGGTGAGGCTATCTGGAGTATTTGTAGTAGCGGGGCACATGTGGGCTGATTGGGAAGCTGGAGGAAGAAATGTACAGTGAGGGATCATGGAGTGAGTTGATGTGTTTTCAGAGACTTTTTGAAGGACTGGAGAGGCGGGGAGAGTCTGATGTTGCAGGGGGGAGGGCGTTTCATAGAAAGGGGGCAGCTTGGGAGAAGTCTTGAAGGCGAGAGTTGGGGGTGCGGGTACGAGGAACTGATAGCATCAGCTCATTGACAGAGCGAAGCAGACTGGATATACCTGCTAATAAGGGAGGAGATGTAGGCAGGGGCGCAGTTATGGAGAGCTTTGTACATGTATAAAAGATACCCGGATCAGAAGCCCAAACGGAATTTCCAAATCTCCCATCTACAAAAAAAAATTCACGTATTGTGCCCCGGCACAGAAATATTAAACATTTGAAGAGTTTGAGGAGTGATTCTTGGAGTCTGGCAAAAAACAAATCTATAAAACAAACAAGACCAACAGCAAGAGTATTGTCCTAATTGTATTTGCAACATTTTTCATTTAAGGACATTACCTGCTGAATCACTGCAACCTTATACACAGATTTCTTGATGTCGGTTAATCCGTGTACTTTTTGGTACTGCTCGGACAAATACGCATTAGAATTGGAATAGTAGAAAACAAAAAAAAATGAATAAAGTCATGTAAAACACAAAAGCCGTATATAAAAAACGTACACAATACTCACAAAAACTGTGTGTTTATAAATCAAGTGACGTCAAGCCCACAGCAACATGGAAAAAGGATTCGCATGATAAAAATCCTGATAGCCACTGCGCGCGTTGCAGGATGAGTGAAGGGGAGACCCAGCGCAATCACGGGCACGAGCAGGCGGAAAAGCAGAGTGCTTGACAATACTAAAAGCTGATGGGTACATAACAACGGCTCGGGCCTTGGACGCACTTAGGCAAAGTAAATACCACACCTAGACGAGCAGCTAAGAGGTACAAAACACAACGAACCTCAGCAAACCTGGGCTTTGTCAGTTCAGAGGGCTGGGTGACCATGATGAATGCCCCGCAGTGCCATCATTCAGGATGGATGGCACAGAAACAGCATAGTGCTCTTTGCCATGTTTCACATTAACAGGCGCAAAGAACTCTTGCAAGGCCCCGTCTCTCACGCATCTTCCCATCATGCATTATGTTTGGCCAGAGACCCCAGCACAGGAGGTGAGGGTGATAACAGGCTACACCCACAACAGGGTTTCAATTTATTTGGAGCCCCAAAAAAGGTGTTATATTACCCAATTCAATTGATGTTTTTTTTTTTTTTATTCATTTAGAAAGTATTTTACCAGGGAACTGCTGGGGGAAGCAGCCTATTCAGGTAGGGTGGCAGCTTCCCAGATAGGCTCTTAAACACCAGGTTGGAAAGGTAAAGGGTGCGTCTAGATACCAGCGACGGCCAGTTTAACTCTTAACATATCACAATGTGGGTCATGTAGTTACATTGTAGCACAAAGTGGCAGAATGAGTTCTACAATGTAGTAAGTTTATGAAGGCAAGGGCGGATCCAGACACAGGTTTCGAGGGGGGCCATCTACCGATTTTGACTAAGAGCTGGTGTTGGGTTCGCAGTGACAGGCAGAGATGCCCCTAATCGCAAGCTGTGTTCATTACACCACTTCTCCCCAGAACATTGCACAGGCTCTGTCCTCATGTGGCTCACGAGCCCTGCGAACTCTTTCCATACAAGTGGCCCAGGGTACCCCCCTCCCAGCACATACCCCTTAAAGCTATGCAGTGTAGGGTAACCCAGGTGTGGGCTGCCCAGTGCACCCTTTCCATGCTAGCAGGACACACGTGGCACCCCATCTGCACAGCCCTTTGAACCCTTTCCATACCAGGGGCCCAGGGTACCCCCCCTCCCAACTCACATGTAATATATTGCCCCAGCTCACATGGATATATATATTGCCCCCAGCACACATGGATATATATATATACTGCCCCCAGCACACATGGATATATATATACTGCCCCCAGTACAAATGTATATATATACTGCCCCAGCTCACATGGATATACAGTATATATTGGCCCCAGCTCACGTGGTCCAAGCGGTCTCCTGCCAGGCCAGGCCCCTCCGACTGCTTCTGTTCCTGCGAACGGCCGTCGGCATGAGCTCTGCCGCTCACGTGGGAAACATTGCAGAAGCCGCGGTCTTGCAAGATCCCGGAGTTCACGAGATCTCGTGAACTCTGGCGATCTCGCGAACTCCGCGATCTGGCGACTTGTGGATCCCAGGTGAGCGACTGAGCTTCATGCCGACAGCCACTTGCAGGAACAGAAGCACTCGGCAATATTTTCTCGGGGGGGGGGGCAATTGCCCCATTGCCCCCCCAATCCGCCCCTGTATGAAGGTGTGTTTGAGGAGCAGCTGCATACACTACATCTCCGTATTCAATAGACGGCATAAGCATTTGCTGTACGATCTGCTTTCTTACCGCGGGGTTCAGGCAGGATTTGTTTCTGTACAGGGCACCTAGTTTGGGGTAAAGTTTAGATGGCAAGTCTGGATAACCCCCCCCCCCCCCGGTAAAGCATGATATGAATTACTATATATTACCATTATACTTTATAAAGCACCCACACATTCTGCAGACCTGGTCAAGGGTATAGTTTGCACAGGTTAAAAAGACAGGACCTAGATCAGAAAGGCAACACAACATCTGAGAAACAAATACAGGAGTGATGGAGGGCTCTAATCCCGTGGGAACCTACTTTGGAAATATATGTGGCATAAGCTTTTAGGGGATACAGATTGTGCCTTAAACATTTGATTTTTTTTTAAAAAGTGTAAACCGTTGACGAGTCTTGTGGTTTTACGTTGTAACCTTACGGTCTCTCACTCTGTAACCCTTTATCAATCATCCCCAGCTTGCGCAAAACAGCAGAAAAATCCATGCACTACTGTCTGGTCTGGGGTATATTGCATGAATCAGATTAACTCCTTAGAGGCACAACAGAACAAGTTTATTGTGACTTTTGCTAAAATGCTTATTTTACTCGGGAGGAGTGGGAGGCGTTGATGGAGTCCTCCATGGGGTAACCACCTGTACCTTGGTTAAAGAGAACCGTTACAAACTTCTTTCCAGATGGTACCTGGACCCTGCTAGACTACAAAGAATCTACCCGGGTTTGTCTGGCCTCTGTACTAGAGGTTGTGACCATCGCAGAACGTTTTATCATATGTGGTGGGAATGTGGGCATGTAACGGTTTTGTGGTCCTCAGTTTTTATGTTACTCCCTGAGCCATTGCTAGCTTTACTTAATAGCCCGTCCTGTCGCTACGGACTGTCCCGTTATTCCCTTAAATTGGTCCATTGAGTTTGCACGGCCTCACGCATCTGCATAGCGCGTTCTTGGAAAGTGACCCTTCCCTCTCTAGCGGAGGTGGTGACGAAAGTGTGGTATGTTTAGAAGATGGAACGCTTGACAGCGCAGCTACACGATACCGTTCCGCAGTGTACCAATATATGGGAACCGTGGCTTGTGACACAACCGGTTCCATGATTTATGCATTATTTATTTGACCAGGAAACCTTGATTCCCCCCTTTTTTTTTTTCCTATTTATTTAGACTATTCTGCAATCGTTACTTATTTCTTTTCAAGGCACTGTTTTTGCCTCGTGGTTAGAATGCTGATTTAGCAATTTTTGTTTATTGATATTTTGTACGGCTTCTCGAAGTACTGGCTTGCTTTCTGTGCTTCACTTGGTGCCTTGTAGCTGTTTATTGTATTTATAAAATCAATAAAATTGGGTTATTAAAAAAAAAAAATGCTTATTTTACTTGAGGCTCTACATCAATCCTGCCATTAAGTTAACGGCTCGAGACGCTATTCTGACCTTCCCACCAACACAAGCAGGATGCTGCCGCTCGTATCTACATGTAGCGCTCAAATATTGCGATTCTAGAGGTTAATGCAGCAGTACAGGTAGAAGAGAGTCGGTAACAGGGAGTTGTTAAGGGTTATCGTCCTCTACTGATATTTTCCCTTAGCGGTTCCATGTTACTGTCAGAATAAGAGGCTGAATATATTAAACCTACTATAAAAACCCACTAGACTGGCCGGCTTCCTCCTCCAACAGGGATTCAATCACAGCAGATTGTGACCAAGCAACCTGGTGAGTAAAGTTGTCATCATAACATCAGCGGGATTATCACTGGCTCCTCTCGCTTTATCTTTTCTCTAATGTTTGTTTCACTTGTTGTCAAACACAATCGCATGTTAATCATCTACAGTGGAGTTACGAAAACACACAAACAGGGAATAAAACTCCACCTGGGCACTTGGTTTGGCGAGTGAACACGGTTTGTGTTGACACTGGGGTCAGTTGGCATGTATAGTGCGTCAGTGGTTGTGCATACATGCCAGTAAGAGTGGGCAGACATTTATCCCCTATTCCTTGTGCATAGATTTAAGAATCATAATTTACCAGGCGTCACCTGATGCTCACTATATGCCATTTTAAAAACGACACTGTGGGGAATGACGACAATTATTAACCCCTTCTTACCCCACCAAGACATTTTTTGCCTAAAGCAAGCTGGCGTAATTTCCTTTCGGACAGCCCTACCCCTGGAAGGATTACGGTGATCGCTGTTTGGCATCCTTCATGGCAGAGACAAGACTTCCGCTTTAAAGCACATCCCGTTAGGGTTGCCAGAGCACCTCTTGGATTGTAAGCTCTTGAGCAGGGTCTCCTACTGTTCTGTGTGTTGAACCCGTGCGTATATGTGCTATTCTGCCTCCCATTGTACAGCGCTACGGAACTTGTTAGCACTTTTTAAAACTTTTAAATGTACCTGCCTAGGTTTTTTTGGAAGCATATTAGGATTTCATGCAGAGAGGAGCACATGGAAAAGTGCTGCCCAGCAACATGTATAATTCATATGCTGCAGGAAGGAAATCAAGGCAGGTCACCTGGGATTCCTTTTTGATTTCTTACCTGTGTATATAGATTGTGTGGGAAATTATACCCAAGTACAACCAGTCAGCGTCAATAAATGTGTCTAGGAAAACAAGGGAGGGAATCCAATCCTGGCACCCTAACCACCATCTAAATGCCATGACGGCTAGAGTAATAAAGTGTGACAAATTGCATGGCATGCAGGAAATTTGGCCAATAAATCAGATAATTATTATTCATTTATAATTATTCAGAGCAAAGTATGATATTAGCACTAGGATGTCTCACAACATTTACTCTAGTTTAGAATCACATCGCCAAGAGTTTCATTGCTGTGCAGCTCTGTTATTCACTGGATCCATTAGGCCCCAGTCACACTGTGCGATTTATCTTGCTGATTGTGACGCGAAATTGCGGCAAAATCCGCGTGATGTCACGCTATGTAGCTTCTCCAATGCAGCTGTTCACAGCTTGCCGCGCGATGTCGCTGGTACATGACCCTTTTTTTGTGATTTGCATTGGTGGTGCTGTGCAAAATCGCGATGTCGCGCGACATTATCGCTCTATGTCGCGAATATGAATAATCACGCTATTTTCAAATCACACAGTGTGAACGGGGCCTTAGTGTTAGAGTAAAAGATTAAACATTAATCCTGACCCCCTCTGCACATGTCATGCTCCTGGCTTGCATGATGAAGTTGTGGCAAGTCATATGGTCCTGGGGGAGGTCGAATGCTCCAGCAAGGGGGGAGATTAGGTGGGATCCAAACGGGTTCCCTTTTCCCAGAGCTCCAGGTAGCTTACACGTCCTTCACAGCTGTGTGGTTCCCCATTCATCTCCTCCTAAAAAGAGAAACTTGTCAGGAAGGGAGCAGTCCCTATTATTTTATCCTGGATGTATAACAGAGCTGCAGAGCAAACGAACTCCCAGCAACAACTCTCCAAAAGTAAATGATAGAAAACCTGTGCTGTAAATGAGCGTTTTCTTCTTCTTGGAAATTATATTTATATTACCATTAGCCAAGAGGTGTCTGGAGAATAAAGCCTTATCTGCCGTCACAGTGCAGGTTTGGGAAGAAGAAAGGGAATCATCCGAGCAGCCTTTCCCAGAGAATCATTAAACCAGGAAGCCGAGATAGAACGGGTTCACTGGAGATGCTGCTCAGGACCGAAGAAGAGGAACATCATTACAAAAAGAATACTAAAATAATAATGTAATAAATCATTTATTCTAAGAGTTACCAAGCAGAGTGTTATTCCCTAAACTGGCAATTCCAGCTTTAGACCAAACCTGCAGATTTTGGGTAAATAGTATTTTTTTTTTTTAGCTCGAGTGTTTAAAAAAAAACAACAACAGCATCAAATTACAGATAAATAGATTTAAAATGAAGATTATCATTGCTCCACATAAATAACCTAAAATCTGTAATGGCTGAGGCGACCTGCGCGCAGGCAGCTGTGATTCACTGCAGAGATTGTGAAATGGGAAATTATTGAGAAAAACGATTTGTAAATAGCCGGGATGAAACGGTCCAGAACAAAAGGCAGCACCTGGTAGAGTATCAGTCACGGCAAGTGTACGGTGACATTGCGTCACCATGCAGCAAGGTTAAACCTAGGCCGTACACGGATATGCATGCGCAGCACCCCTCAATCTCAACTATTAATTTACAAAAGCTAATCTGACTTTTTACAAATAACCTCCTGTATACGTCCACGCAGTCAATATCTATGTGGTCCATCTCAAATAAGAGAAGGAAAAACAAAGAAAAGTGTGGGCTTGGACCTAAAGTGGCATCAGGCGGACAAAATCAATTCAGATGCAACTGGGCTTCTGCATGGTGAAGGGAGTCTGGGATGCAGGAAAATAAATGTGAAAGAAACCCATGGTTCTACTCATCTGCTAACAGCTTCCATTTGCACAACCTTTTATTTCCTTGTGGTGCTCCTTGTACGGACCGGTTGGCATTTTTCAAGTCCTCAGTCATTAAGTTAGAATAGGTGGCGGCTCATCAACATCATAAAGGGCTTGTTTATAATAGATCAACCAGCAGGGAAGGCAAACAGCACCTTGGAGCTTCAACATGCAAATCTGCCAAGGTGATGATATCCTAACGGGCCACACATAGTATAAACTTCAGGAGGAGCACTCCAGGGTCTTCATTAAGGCTAATGTCAGACGAACGCAGTCTGAGCGCACTCTGCGTGCGACGGACATACATACTGCTGGAAGATACTGTAGACACCACAAGGTCCGCTTGTTTTGACGGATGTAGAAAAAAAAAAAGGGAAATCTGGGAAACAAAATGAATCAAAATTAAAAGACAGGTACAGTCAGCCAGACCAAAAAAAAACTTCTGAGCGTCAACGTGATGGACGTCGAAAAATGCACTGCGTCTGACGCCGCGTCATCACGCACACCGGCCACTACGTGGACGCGGTGCACTCTGGGCGTTCATCGTAGCGCTTTTACGTCGAGGCCAAAGGCTAGGGTTAGACGAACGTGATTTCTACGGACTGCAGTACGGACGACGTTAGTACGGAAGACGCGGTAGTGGCCACACAGTCCATTTATTCACTGACGTATATTTTGACGGATGTAGGAGGGAAAATAAAATAAAAAGCAAAACCATTTTGTCCGTGAAAAATGCTGGACGTATAAATGCAGTCCGTCTGACCACGTTCCATCACTCACACACAAAGCTATGCAGACGTTGCGGACGCAGTGCACTTTGTGCGGCCGTTCTAGGGGTTGTACGTTCTTGCCTGCCTTGCGTCCGTGGGCCGCGGCCATTGTGCGTCCACAGTTCAGTGCAGACGTACTACGTGTGTCGGGCTCCGATGGGCTGTCATGCGATCATGGATGTACTTTTAGGCGCAATCACGGACGTGAACACTACGCTCGTCTGACCCTAGCCTAAATGGTGTCCATTGTCACCTGCGTGGTGCGTGTGCACTTCTGTGCACACATACTTTGTGTGTTGGTCTCTATAGATCACAAATCAATGCTACGACGGACATTAAACTGCAGCGACACGGACGTGATGACTGCGTTCATCTGACACTAGGCTAAAACGAGGCTAACATGGCTATTCAGAGAAAGGTGAAACTCAGGAGAATGATTTCTAGGTCAAAATAGCCGATTTGGAAAGGGAGATAAATAGGAGAATGTTTCAGGTTTGGCTATTTGGTCTAGATTGTTCTCTTCTCCTAAGTAAAACTAAAAGACCGCTAGAGGGTCGACAATCATTTTTAAATATGCCCAAATTAAGGCGATCATGTTTTTCTAAAGTCCCTGGAGTGCATCAAGCATCTGAAGATATAGATGGACATCTATACAGACACACACACACACACGTTTAGGATGAGTACAGCCTGTGTGTATTTCATAACAGAGATGGATAAATCTACAAAATTCAGTGCACTCCAGCTAAATATTTCAATAATTTTGAAATGATGAGGGTTTGGTTACAAAATCAGATCATTCATTGCATAAAACTTGCCACAATGTCAATGTACTCATGGAAGGTCCCACTCTATGCCAACCCAATACCTACCTAGGACCTGATGTGATGAGATGCACATTGAATAAAGCTTGCCACAATGTGTATCAGATTTTGTAACTAGATGGTCAATTTAAAACCAATGTACCTCTTCCCTGACAGTCCCAGGCACAGGGTATAAACAAACTGTAAAGACCACGCAACACCATGTATATCCAGGCTTGAAAAAGACTCTTGCCTAGTCAAAACATTGCCTGGTCCAGATGGGCTTTCCTGGATATACCTGGTGTTGCATTCAGGGTCTTTATGGTTTCTTTGTGTTGAGTGGATTGAAGAGTCCTGTGACTACGCACCAAGTTACACAATAACCACAGAGTTCCATTTCCTATACAATAGAAACATAGAAAATGTCGGCAGATAAGAACCTTTCGGCCCACCTAGTCTGCCCAATTACATGGATACTTTACCTGGATTTATCTTTTGTTTAGGATAGCCTTATGCCTATCCCATGCTTGCTTAAATTCAATTACTGTTTTGGCCTCTACCACTTCAACTGGAAGGCTGTTCCATGTATCCACCACCCTCTCAGTAAAATAATACGTACTTAAATGTTTCTATCATATCTCCTCTGTCTCGTCTTTTTTCCAAGCTATACATGTTAAGATCATTAAGCCTTTCCTGGTAACTTTTCTCCTTCAAGCCGTACACCATTTTAGTAGCCCTTCTTTGAACTCTCTCTAAGATGTCTATATCCTTCTGGAGATACGGTCCATATACTGGCTGATACATTGCTGGCTTCTTCTAGGTATAGAGCAGGGCCTGCCGTGATGGGGTACATTGACCATGTGGCAGACTTATGCCATGTATGCTCATATTTTGTAACTGGACACGCAATTTAAAAACTTTTTTTTTTAAATCCTAAGATGTGTCATTTGAGGACTCTGAATATTTTGTGTTATATATCCAACAACATTTCAAATGGCCCGAAAAAAGGCACTAGGAACCTAGGATAATAATATTTAAGGTTTATTATGATCCATTTACAGCAAGAGAAAAAGCTTATTTACAACGGATTAGAGAGTGATTGCTGGGAGTTTCTTTTCACCTGGACACACCTCAAATATATTGAGTGGGACCTAAAAAGAAGGATATTATCGAAGAAAGGAGGGAAAGAAGGATTTGGGCCCAGACTAGAGACTGCCCCACTTAAATGCAAACTCTTGGTAGATACACACACACTGGCCACTTTATTAGGTACACCTGTTCAATTGCTTAACACAAATTGCTGATCAGCCAATCACATGGCAGCAACTCACTGCATTTAGTCATGTAGACGTGGTGAAGACAACTTGCTGAAGTTCAAACTGAGCATCAGAATGGGGGAGAAAGGGGATTTAAGTGACTTAGAACATGGCATGGTTGTTGGTACCAGACGGGCTGGTCTGAGTATTGAGAAAGGGGATTTAAGTGACTTAGAACATGGCATGGTTGTTGGTACCAGACGGGCTGGTCTGAGTATTTAAAAAACTGCTGATCTATTGGGATTTTCACATACAACCATTAGGGTTTACAGAGAATGGTCCAAAAAAAGAGAAAATATCCAGTGAGCGGCAGTTGTGTGGACAAAAATGCCTCGTTGATGTCAGAGGAGAATGGGCAGACTGGTTTGAGATGATACAAAGGCAACAGTAACTCAAATAACCACTCGTTACAACCAAGGTTTGAAGAATACCATCTCTGAACACACAACACGTCCAACCTTGAAGCAGGTGGGCTACAGCAGCAGCAGACCACACCAGGAGCCACTCCTGTCAGCTAAGAACAGGAAACAGACTTCTCAAAATTGGAAAATAGATAGGAAAAATGTTGCCTGGTTTGAGGAGTCTCGATTTCAGCTGCGACATACAGATGGTAGGGTCAGAATTTGGCATAAACAACACAAAAGTGTGGATCCATCCTGCCTTGTATCAATGATTCAGGCTGGTGGTGGTATGGTTTGGGGGATATTTTCTTGGCACATTTTGAGCTCCTTCGTACCAACTGAGCATGGGTTAAACACCACGGCCTGCCTGAGTATTGTTGCTGACCATGTCCATCCCTTTATGACCACATCTTCTGACGGCTACATCCAGCAGGATAACGCACCATGTCACAAAGCTCAAATCATCTCAAACAGGACAAGGAGTTCACTGTACTCCAATGGCCTCCATAGTCACCAGATCTCAATCCGATAGAGGATCTTTGGGATGTGAGGGAAGTGGAGATTTGCATCATGGATGTGCAGATGGCAAATCTGTAGCAACTGAATGATGCCATCATGTCAATATGGACCAAAATCTCTGAGGAATGTTGTCTAACAACTTGTTGAATCCATGCCATGAAGAATTAAGGCCGTTCTGAAGGCAAAAGGGGGTCCGACCCTGGCCTGTACTAGCAAGGTGTACCTAATAAAGTGGCCAGAGAGTGCATATATAGACACAGTCATACATTAAGAATGTCTATCTGGAGCAGAATTTCAAACCATCCTATATTTATCTTTTCTATTTCTTTTATTATGTTGTTGTTGCTTTGTTTATGCTGAATTGATTAGTACAATACAGAAAGGGGTTAGTTACTCGTCCGGTGTCGCAGGATTCTTTCCCTTGCTGTGATGCGGATTAATTCTGTAACAACAGGTTTAACATGTTTATTATTTCTACCGAGAATACTGAAATGAATCTGTAAACAATCTGATATGATCCACAAGGAAATCTGCACAGGTGATTTACTAAATTATGTATATATCAAATTTTATCTGTAAACACACGTTCACTGATATTACTTTGTATTCACGTCCTAGAGGTCCTCTGGCTCCTGCCTTAGAGGTCCTCTGGCTCCTGCCTTAGAGGTCCTCTGGCTCCTGCCTTAGAGGTCCTCTGGCTCCTGCCTTAGAGGTCCTCTGGCTCCTGCCTTAGAGGTCCTCTGGCTCCTGCCTTAGAGGTCCTCTGGCTCCTGCCTTAGAGGTCCTCTGGCTCCTGCCTTAGAGGTCCTCTGGCTCCTGCCTTAGAGGTCCTCTGGCTCCTGCCTTAGGAGGTCCTCTGGCTCCTGCCTTAGAGGTCCTCTGGCTCCTGCCTTAGGAGGTCCTCTGGCTCCTGCCTTAGAGGTCCTCTGGCTCCTGCCTTAGGAGGTCCTCTGGCTCCTGCCTTAGGAGGTCCTCTGGCTCCTGCCTTAGGAGGTCCTCTGGCTCCTGCCTTAGGAGGTCCTCTGGCTCCTGCCTTAGGAGGTCCTCTGGCTCCTGCCTTAGGAGGTCCTCTGGCTCCTGCCTTAGGAGGTCCTCTGGCTCCTGCCTTAGGAGGTCCTCTGGCTCCTGCCTTAGGAGGTCCTCTGGCTCCTGCCTTAGGAGGTCCTCTGGCTCCTGCCTTAGGAGGTCCTCTGGCTCCTGCCTTAGGAGGTCCTCTGGCTCCTGCCTTAGGAGGTCCTCTGGCTCCTGCCTTAGGAGGTCCTCTGGCTCCTGCCTTAGGAGGTCCTCTGGCTCCTGCCTTAGGAGGTCCTCTGGCTCCTGCCTTAGGAGGTCCTCTGGCTCCTGCCTTAGGAGGTCCTCTGGCTCCTGCCTTAGGAGGTCCTCTGGCTCCTGCCTTAGGAGGTCCTCTGGCTCCTGCCTTAGGAGGTCCTCTGGCTCCTGCCTTAGGAGGTCCTCTGGCTCCTGCCTTAGGAGGTCCTCTGGCTCCTGCCTTAGGAGGTCCTCTGGCTCCTGCCTTAGGAGGTCCTCTGGCTCCTGCCTTAGGAGGTCCTCTGGCTCCTGCCTTAGGAGGTCCTCTGGCTTCTGCCTTAGGAGGTCCTCTGCTCCTGCCTTAGGAGGTCCTCTGGCTCCTGCCTTAGGAGGTCTCTGGCTCCTGCTTAGGAGGTCCTCTGGCTCCTGCCTTAGGAGGTCCTCTGGCTCCTGCCTTAGGAGGTCCTCTGGCTCCTGCCTTAGGAGGTCCTCTGGCTCCTGCCTTAGGAGGTCCTCTGGCTCTGCCTTAGGAGGTCCTCTGGCTCCTGCCTTAGGAGGTCCTCTGGCTCCTACCGCGGTATAGTGATCTCACAGTCCTGCCAATACATCTCCCATAATGCCAATTAGAAAGAAAACAGATATATCAAAACGTTAACTCAGCCATTATCTCAACTATCAGGATTATTCTTATGTTCACTCAAAGCAACATTTCACACAATTTAGCATTTCATGAAGAACCTTGTAGGACACAAGATAAAATAAAACCTTGTTAATTGAAAGAGCAGCGGTAGATTCACACACACACACACACTCACATTACGCACGCATTAATTAACTGACTTTACCTGGTATCTGTACAGGCGTGGAATCACATTTGTAACAGCCATCATTCCACGTAATGAAGGAGCCATTTATCTCCCATTAAACATCATGGGAGGAGGCCTTTAGAAGAATTTAAAAGGTTTCCTGAATAACTTGAAATTGCAATTCACTTCGTAATTGTCTCTAATTATGTCACAAATACAAATTAAGCCTTGCATGATTCAAGAAGTCGAGCAGAGTTGCTAGATCGGCCATGGTTTCCTGGGCACATTATTTCATGTAGAGGTCGAGCCCAGTGAAGGTGCTGCCCTGTAACATGTTTAGTTCAAGTGGTGCACAAAGGAAATTCGTTACCTGATCAAGGCGGGTCACTTGGGATTCCTCTTTGACTCCTAACGGTAAGGCTGGGGTCAGACTAACGCATTTTTAACGTGCGTTTAGGCGCACTTAATCACGGCCGCAGTAGCAGCAAATGACGAGCAATGACGGCCGATATGCGAAGTACGGTCGCACGAAAGTCCGGCCGCGCAACGCAAGTGAAAATGAACGCATTTTTTCGAGAACGCAGAACCACTAGTACTGACGTACAGAGTGCGCTGCGTCTGCTAGCGGCGTGTGTGCGTGATTAGGAGACGTCAGACGCTGCTAATGTCCGGCCTACATAACGTCCAGACGCAAAAAGAGTTTTATTGCCGATCCGTAAAAAATCACGCACGAAAATGCGCATCGTGTGACCGTTGTCGCGCATTCCGTGAAAAAAATACGTCAATGCGTTCAGACGCACTTTTTGACGGTCGCTGCGAATAATGCGTTCGTTTGACCCTAGCCTTAGGCTAGGGTCAGACGAGCGCATTTTGTACGGACTGTGCATCTGTGCAGTACGGACGTACTTTCTGACTGACGACAAGGTAGTGGCCACACAGTCCGTTTTTTTCACTGACGTATTTTTTGACTGATGTAGCATGGAAAATAAATTACAATGATAAAACATTCTGTCCGTCAAAAATGCTGGACGTATAAATGCAGTCCGTCTGACCACGCTCCATCACTCACACACAAAGCTATGCGGACGTTGCAGACGTGGCTCACTCCGCTTGTCCGTTCTAGCAGTATTACGTTCTTGCCTAACCTGCGTCTGTTTGCAGCGTCCGTCAGCCCCCGCACTTCTGTGGGGACGTACTTCGTGTGTGGGGCTCCATTTAACACAATTGTATGCTATCACGGACGTACTTATGTGCGGGCAACACGGACGTTAACACTGCGTTCGTCTGACCCCAGCCTTAGTGATATGGCCACAGCGTCAGCATAGGAACCTCAAACTATCTGTGGAGGTCTTTCACGCTCATTTTATAAACTAGATACCTTTTAGGCTAGGGTCAGACGAAAGCAGTGCGAACGCGCGTGCAGCCGCACTTTATCACGGCCGTAGTAGCAGAAAATGACAGGCAATATACGAAGTACGGCCGCACGAAAGTGCGGCCGTGCAACGCAAGCGGCAAACAAACGCATTTTTTCGAGAACGTGATACGGCTAGTACTGACGTACAGAGTGCGCTGCGTCCACTAGCGGCGTGTGTGCGTGATTAGGAGACGTCAGACGCTGATAATGTCCGGCCAACATAACGTCCAGACACAAAAAGGGTTTTATTGATGATCCATACAAAATCACGGACGAAAATGCGCATCGTATGACCGCTATCGCGTATTCCGTAAAAAAAAACTTCCATTCGTTAGAACGCACTTTTTCACGGACGACGCAAAAAATGCATTCGTCTGACCCTAGCCTAAACTGTCATAACAAATCAGGGGAATTCAGTAACTTTGGGGAAATAAACTAAAAGCACAAACAAAAAAAAAGAAAAATAGTCCATCCCCGGTACATACTGTGCGCATGTATAGGAGAATTTCATATGAGAAGCTGGCTGATCTGGTACCAAGAAACTTCTGTCGATTTGTTACTCATCGGTGCTACAATAATGTCCGTGACCTATATGGGAATACAGGCAATTGTGTAACACTTAGAGAGCGAGGCGTTCGAGATTACACAAGCAGGTCCCTATTGTTTAGAACACAATGAATGTGAAACTCACCTGACCATGGCAGAGGAGATAAGGAACTCCAAGAACAGATCAATTAACACGGGAAGGACTCCAGACCTTTAAGTAAGGAACGTGGTATGGCGGCTTATTAACCCCTTAAGGACCAATGACGTAACTGTTCCGTCATAAATGCATTGACTTTAAAGACCCTTGGTCCTTAATGAAAATATAGCCGTCAGGTGTAAGAGGATCCAGGGAGCTCTCCCCGTACATGAAACTAGTCATCATCGAAGCCTACGTGTAAGGCTTGGGGTCAGACGAACTGAGTTTTTACATCCGTGAAGCTGCACTTTAGTACGTCCGTGGTAGCAGATAACAACATCCAATGAAGAACCACACACAAAGTACGGCCGCACGGTAATGTGGTCGCACAACGCAAACGGCAAATGGACGCAGGTTAGCAGAGTGCGCTGCGTCCGCATAGTGGCCTCTGTGCGTGATTAAGAGACGTCAGACACTGCACATGTCTGGCCTACATCACGTCCAGACACCCAAAGTTGCGATCCGTAAAAAATCACGGACGTTATTGCGCACCGTGTGACCACTATCGTGTATTCCGTCAAAAAGTCGTTGGAAAATGCGTTCGTCTGACCCTAGCCTAAATATTCCTTCACTTGTGTACACACACACACACACACTGGGACCAGGTTTTGGGTTTGACTTTACAAACACTGAGTCGGTGTTGGGAAAGCTGCCAGGTGACAACAGGACGTCAGCGGGGGCAGCATATTAATAAAATTAAAAGCTTGTGTGTTTCTTGGATGTGTATACAGAGGTACAAAGATATACCTAGACACACATTCTACATTCTCTATATGAGAGAGTTCCCCTGTAATGTGGAGATTTCATAAACTGGAGT
The DNA here is from genome assembly GCA_009667805.1 of Leptobrachium leishanense. Classification (NCBI taxonomy): domain Eukaryota; kingdom Metazoa; phylum Chordata; class Amphibia; order Anura; family Megophryidae; genus Leptobrachium; species Leptobrachium leishanense. The sequence goes on from CM019063.1 coordinate 477,336,714, forward strand.
ATGGCATCCCGCTGCTAGAATCTGTGATCCAATTTCCTTGCTGCCGCATATGAATTCTGCATACGGCAGGGGAGCACTTTCACATGCGGCTCATTAGCCTGTAGACATTAGGTGTCCTGTCCTATACAGCCAATATGGCAACACTAGCTGTAGGTAGGACATTAACAGGGTTATTCAAAGAGAATCGAAAAGTCAATGCACGTTCGGTGACTTTTCGTTCTCTTCAATTCGGTGCGATTTGGCGATCCCATTTCGGCGACCCTGCGGTGTATTCAGCAAGCACCACAAGGAAAAGCTGCCGCAAACTCAAAGCTGCTGCAAACTCACCGCAAAACCCAGCGAACGCACACCGAAACCCGCAAAAACATCTGGATTAACCCCGCCGGAGAAACCCGAGCAGCCGCAGATCACAGCGCAGAGCAGCCGCCGGAAGAACCCGACACCGCAGACGAATGGAGTGGAAAAGGAAAAAAAAAAAGCGTAAGCTTGAAGGTTTGTGAAATTGAAACGCTGTTTGCAAAGAAAATGTCTGAAATTTACATATAAGATCCAGGGAATGATAATAAAAAGGGCTGTTACAGAAAAAAGAAAGACTACTGCAGAATATTATAATCAACACTTTATTAGATATTGGATTAAAAAACGGGAATATTTTTAACAATGAAGCCTATGGGATTCGCTTGAATAAATCTGCCGCATGTAACCACCGAACAGCAGAGCAATTCGGCAACTTTTCACTGCTGGTTTTTGTTCTCTGAATAGACAAAGCATTGCTTATCTATGGGGATTTCACTGCCCTCAAACAGGCACCGAACAGGCACCGTATGTGCAGGCATTCGCCAACATTTGACGAACTGCCTGCTCTCTGAATAGCCGAATGGCCAGGAAAGTTAAGCATACACTGAATTTCACTGTTCGGTTACCTTTCTCCAGCCATTCGGAGCTCTTTGAATAACCCTGTAAGTTTACAAATGATGTTGCTCCCGTTTACGCAATGAATTCTACACGCTGCAGAGCAGCACTTCTCATCAATGCAAAACCGGCACAAGCTCAGGGAAAAAAATAGCATTTATTGACTCAAAGCAAGACAAAGTAATAGGGACAATCCAACATTGACGGAGCATATAAATCCATGTTCCCATGTTTACGGTATAAACATTGTACGTTAAAGGTATTTATTGCAACCTTGTCAGCATGACGGTGCACATATTTAAGCCTTTGTAAGATATCCGCAACATAAAATGAAATGCCCTTATTGGGTTTATTTTTTGGTGGTAGTGGCCCTTTAACCATTGCTTCCATATCACTGGTTCTGTTAAGGCTAGGGTCAAATGAACGCATTTTTCGCATCGTCTGTAGAAAAGTGCGTCCGAACGCATTGACGTATTTTTTCACGGAAGACGCGATAGCGGTCATATGATACGCGTGATTTTTGATGGAGCTATTTAAAAACAAATGGACGTTATGTTGGCCGGACATGTGCAGCGTCTGACGTCTCCGAATCACGCACACACGCCGCTATGCCAACGCAGCGCACTCTGTACGTCAGTACTAGCGGTTCTACGTTCTCGAAAAAATGCGTTCATTTTCCACTTGCATTGTGCGGCCGTACTTCGTATATTGGCCGTCATTTGCTGCTACTACGGCCGTGATAAAATGCGGCTGCACGCGCGTTCGCACTGCGTTCGTCTGACCCCAGCCTAAATGTGCTTTGTTTTGCATGTTTAGTTAGGAGAATATTTTACTTTGGCACAGGGTGCATCTACTTTGATATTTTGTGTTGTAAACTGCCCCCCCCCCGGATCTTCCCAGCACTTGGTCCGCACTTTGTGGTTTTGATTATATAAAATGGAGCCAGGCAGCCGACTCATCATTTTATTGTGTGGGACATCCCGGGGGGGGGGGAGTGGGGAGAGATTAGAAGTCTTTTAGGCTAGCCAAACACTGGCACCGTAGTCAGGCGACTGACTTGGTCACCTACCACAGACAATGCCGTCGGCCAATCAGGGTCAGCCACTGGAAGTGTCTGGTCGGCCGATGGACAAGACGCCAAAACGAAAAAAAGAAAAAAACAGCTGTCGAAGAGTAAAGAAAAAAAAATAAATCAGTCTTTTGTGTTGAAACAGAGCTTCAGCTCCATGGACAGCCTCTGTCCAGCGCAGCCGAAGCAAGGGGGGGGGGTAGAATTCCTTCGCTGCAGGGTGTGTTGGGGGGGATGCAGCCCCCCCAAAAAGAGGGGGGGAGCCTAGTCTTTTTGACAATAAAAAAAAACTCAGAACCCAAAACAATACCTAAAAATAAATTAACAAAAATATTTTTTCCATTGAATCCTCTGGGCTTAGCACTGAATCACTTCTCTAAAGGGGCAATTTTCCTGCTGCAGCACAGCGGTTTAACTATACAATTCATCGTTACATGTAAATTGTAACATTGTCAGATTTGATTTTACTAACTTCTATGAAAATTGAAAGTATCGCTAATCTGTTGTAATCGCATGAAATCGTCCGATGGTGTTCGGATGCAGTGGAAGAGGGCTGATTCACCTGCATGTTGTAGTATCGGTCAGACGATATCAGATGAGTGGACCAGTGCACAAATACGGTGCCAGTTTACGGCCAGCCTTAAGGTCCCTGTCATATATCTCACTCAGAAGCCAGCTTTTATCTCGGTAGCCTGGAGAACAATAGCCTTATCTAAACATTCCCTCCACCACCTCATTAATTAGTAGATATTGTAGACTAAATAAACAAGAGCCACAAAGCTAGGCTTTTGAGAAATGTTGCATCAAGGGAAAAATTCGGAAACTGGAACCCGGAGATAAAATACTTTTAGGTTTCCTTTTTACATGAAATTACTTCAGATAAAGAAAACCAGCACCAGGTGTTTTTAGAAGGTGGTTTTATTTGTAATGCACAAGTAATCTAGTTACAGCTTATGTAAGTGTGAGGGTCCCTTTAACAGTTCATGCTTACTATTGTCATTTGCAGCTCCCCATCACTGGCTCTGCTGGAACAGGACCCATTTTGTTGTTTTGGAATCAAGTTACTAGTAGATGGAAGACACCAATGGCAGTGCCCTGTGCTCCATGAGACCACATGAAGATATGAGAGAGCCCGGGACGAGATCACATACCTGGCGGAAGGACACTGGGAACTATTTGTTGTCTGTGTGCTTCTGTTGGCAGCGTTACATGATTCTGCCGATTTGACAACACTAGTTTCTTGCACCCAGCAACCCCCCCCCCCCCCAATACCATCTCCAAGTAAGAGCAACAAGTGACACTGAACATTTGGGGGGCCTGTAGTTTGATCCCTGCTCTGTAGTCTTGCGTTAAATAGACATTTAGGGACTGTCTGTGGAGGTGTTTTTGGCTTGCCAAGTACAGTATATTTTTTTTATTTTGGAGGTGATTAATTAGGATGTGATGCAGTTTCTAGTTGTGGTTTATCATGCGGTCTTCAATCTTTCAGCTGATCGTGTGGGTCACGAAGGGTGTGTTGGCCAGATGTTGCTCACGGCTAGAAACCAATTGACCCAAAGGTCATGAGAAGCTCCATTTAGAAGACCTAATCATGCCTGGACTCCCAAAGATTTCTCTGGTGATCGGTCAGCGTGGAAAGGCTCATTTCCTGATCATTTCCATGCTTTAAGCTGCACGAACCCAATCATCATTAGCAACAACAAGTACCATCCACTACAATCAATGTGCATCTAGAAAAGGATTTATGCTACCAGTTTCTTGAATAATTATACATAGTTTTTTACAAAACCTTTAATTTCAAGGCAAGCAAAACCGAATCATCATCAATAAGGCTAATGGAGAGAATTCAAGTGTAATGCAAAGAATATAACATAAAAAAAAAAAATTTAAATCTTTTTTCCATCCAAGATGTTGGTAGAAAATAAACAACATTGTAGCTTTTTATACAATATTTTTCGTTCAAACTCTGATTATGTATTGGAGTAATGGCGTACATTTAAAGACTATATAATATCATGGCCGGCTCCGTTCTTTACCTTTGATCACTGAAGACAATTAATCTGAAAGTCAGTGGTCTTCCTCTCCATGGAAAGATAACAAACCCGACAGATTCAAGTATCAAGTAATGGAGAAAATGCTGATCAGGGGCCAGTGAGATAATGCTGAGTAGGAAGGAAAGGGGGGGGGGGGAGCAGCATTTATACACACATGATATTTGGATAAAAAACAAATATCAGTTTGAGATGAATGTGGGGGGGGTGTCCACCACAACATTCATTCAAAATGTATCATAAAGATGTCCGTTCATTTTACAACCGGGTGCTGAACATCCATTATTTTATCATCTCAGAAAGATAATTTTAGCAGCGCTCATCAGGACAGTGTTGTTGGTTTTGTCACCTTTCAGCCATTGTTACTATGGCAACAGGTACCCACACTGGTTTCTTTCCAGCAGGAAGTGGGGTTTATTTGACCCATTTTGTTTTTTTATTTATTTATAAAAGGATTTTACCAGGAAGGATACATTGAGATTTCTCTCGTTTTCAAGTATGTCCTGGGTGGCGAGTATGATTTTTTGTGGCTTATCACCTCTGCATTTTCTAGGTTGGTTTTGTTTTTTTTAACCAGAGTAAAAATCGGGGAAATCGTCAGGAATTTCAAATTGGGCAAAATTGCACAAATAGAAAAAAAAAAGTTCTCCAACTTTCATGGATTTAGGAGGAGGGAGGGGGGGGGTCCTATTTTCTTCCCTCTCTGCTATTTTGGCCTAAAAATTGCAATCTACTATTTCAATCAGGTATTGTAGGGGGGGGGGGAATCATCCAACCTTGGCCCTCCAGAGGCTTTGGAACTACATCGCTCATGAGTCTCTGTGAAAATAACAAGTGTCTGAGCATCATGGGAGATGTAGTTCCAAAACATCCAGAGGGCTAAGATTGCTGACCAATGAAGCATTGACAAAACAAGTGGCGCTTGTAGCCCTTTAACAACAAACTAGTGCCAATTATTGTCAAACGAACTGAAATCAGGTCAGAGAATAAAACAAATTAAATTTCTATGAACACAACACAAACACATGACTTCCTTATTTTCAAGAAATGGTTCAATATCACTAACGAGTGCAGTTTCGATTCCAAACACAGCTTCCCCTTTGGATAAATTTTTTAAAAGCCAAGCATTGTTTTCGTACTGAAAAGAAAAAAAAAACGCCTCAGAATCCAACTGGCCAGAGGTTGTGCAAGACCTTTTTTTTTGTGGGTTATCTTTATGCTTAGCTACACAAAACAACAAGATGGACCACTATTAAGTTTCCTTTGTGTGTAAGAGGTCACAGATAGAAAGCCGAGGACAGGCGTCCGCCACCAAATGAACTGTGACTCCTAGAACTAGGAGTCGGCCAAAGGATTACAGTGCATCACGCGAGTGGTGGCCTGCAGCGGCCGGTACATCAGAGGGCTGCCTCGCTATGCCGAGAAACGGATTTTAAACTCTCTAACCCGGCTTCCCTTACACAGAACGCCCACTGCATCCTGATTTCCAGCTGTTGGAAACTATACAGAAAAGGACAGAGAATCTAAATTCGATGGCCAGGGATCTCTAAACTCTGGTACCGGAGATATTGCTGAATATCAGCTCCCATTAGTCTGTGTCCATATACTGGATTTAAAGAATTCTGGGGAATTCAAGGCCATTAACATCTGAAGGGGCCAGAGTTTGGAGATGCCGGCATTAGGGGTATTGTGAAAAGATAACAGTGACTAAAGCCTGCATAAAGCATGGCAAAAAAAACAAAAACAAACAAACCACACACAGATTACATCTAAAAAAATTATATTGAATAAAATTAACACCCCCCCCCCCCCGACACACACACAAAGACAGACCTCAGTAGTGATGGGGGTCATTTGCCTTGTTGATATATAATTAGCAAGGTCCTATGGAAGAAACCAATTCATCAATTCATGCATAACTACATGTATTTAACCTTTTCCTTCAGTAACTAAACAATCGGATTGTATTTGTTGTGACCTTTAATGTAAATTCTGTTTATAGGATTATTTATTTAAACACAAGCTTCTCATTTAAGCTCATAATCATGTGAAATTTAAGTACAGTCACTGCATAGTGCCACTTCCCAGAGTTTACTTTTTTTCCACACGACACATATTGTATAAACACAACACAAAGTATACACAGAGACCCCCCAGACCCCCAAGAAGCCAACCAAAAGTATTTACAACAAGCTATACATGTTCCACAATGAGAACTTGGTATATAGATTTGCCTTTATATCTTCCTAGACTGATCACTCATCTGAACTACATTTCTCATGGAGCGCTGTCAACCACTGTAACAATAAAAGGTCTCAAACTTTTAGGCTAGGGTCAAACGAACGCATTATTCGCAACGACCGTCAAAAAGTGCGTCCGAACGCATGGACGTATTTTTTCACAGAATGCGCGAAAATGGTCAGACGACGCGCATTTTCGTGCGTGATTTTTTATGGATCGTCAATAAAACACTTTTTGCGTCTGGATGTTATGTTGGCTGAACATTAGCAGCGTCTGACGTCTCCTAATCACGCACACACGCTGCTATGCCGCCGCAGCGCACTCTGTACGTCAGTACTAGCGGTTCTGCGTTCTCGAAAAAATGCGTTCATTTTCCACTTGCGTCGCCCAGCCGTACTTCGTATATTGGCCGTCATTGCCCGTCATTTGGTGCTACCGTGATTAAGTGCGCCTAAACGCACGTTAAAAATGCGTTAGTGTGACCCCAGCCGTAGAGATCCATTTTTACAAAGTACAACAGAGTTTTGAAAACTCTCCCCAGACATTTTTTTCCCCTTCCAGATGATGCAGAAATGGTAGCATGACCAAAAAAAATAAAGAGTTCAACATACATGCAAACCTACACAGCACACAAGAATTTTTTTTCTGTCCCTTCTATAGATTGCTTGTATGCATGTTGCGCGCACACCACACAGAGAGCTGTAGCACTACTTACGCAGGTGTGTCCTCCATGTGTGTCTGTAGCACGCCTGTCACTGGAGTGTGAGCAGAAATCACTGTGCAGATATTCACCATAGTGCAAGCAGAGTCACGCACGCCAAGCCTTTCCACACACCATGTGAAAACTAAGTTCTCCAAAGCGTACACACCTATTTTTACTCCCCGTGCGAAGCCATAGGCGCTAGATAAGGTCACGGGGTTATGAGGTCTGGCTACGACACCTACCTGGTGCATCGTATCAGACGAGCTTTCTTCTCCTGAAAACAAAAGGACAATGTGTCTGCGTTCACACAAAAAAGGAAGCAGTCAGGGTTTCTGCATTGTTTCCTAGATCAGGAATTGTTGAACTGAAACTAGTCCCAAAGCCAATGGAATAAGTATACTGTATCTTCGTCTTTGGCCTAGATCATGGTTTTTTGTTGCGCGAAGTCCCCTCCCTGAGGCAATTGTGTTGCTGGCTCTGTACATATCACTCTTTAGCATGTAGATTCTTTTCAGACCTCCGTGTGAATGCACTTTATGTCTTCTTTAAGGCTAGGGTCAGACAAAAGCATTTTTCCCCGCGAACGTGAAAAAGTGCGTCCGAACACATTGACGTATTTTTTCACGGAATGCGCAAATACGGTCAGACGACGCGCATTTTCGGGCGTGATTTTGTACGGATCGTCAATAAAACTCTTTTTGCGTCTGGACGTTATGTAGGCCGGACATTAGCAGTGTCTGACATCTCCTAATCACGCACACACGCCGCTATGCCGCAGCTGCGCACTCAGTACGTCAGTACTAGCAGTTCAGCGTTCTCAAAAAAATGCGTTCAAATTCCACTTGCGTTGCACGACCGGACTTTTGTGCGGCCGTACATCGTATATTGGCCGTCATTGCCCGTCATCTGCTGCTAGTGCGGCCGTAATTATGTGCGCCAGAACGCACGTTAAAAGTGCGCTGGTCTGACCCCAGCCTAAATGCCCATAAGTTAAATACCGCATTAAAAACTGACATTTTGGGTCCTCAGAGCCTTTTTCATAGTTTATATACACACACACACACACACACACTTCTTAAAATTAAGGACTACAAAGATGTGCGATTAAAACACAAAAGGAAATGCACAGCATCGTGAAAACCATTCTACCCATCCAATAAAAAAAGAAGGCTTTCTTTGCCCACAGAGCCGCTTTGCTACACTCCGTGTATGTAGCAGGGAATTCTGGGTAGGAGACGCAAATGACATCCATTTCTCACTTTAACACTTTTTGTGTCTGGATGTTATGTTGGCCGGACGTGTGCAGCGTCTGACGTCTCCCAATCACGCAAACACGCCGCTAGCAGACGCAGCGCACTCTGTACGTCAGTAGTAGCGGTTTGACGTTCTCGAAAAAATGCGTTCGTTTGCCACTTGCGTTGCACGGATGAACTTTCGTGCGGCCGTTCGTCGTATGTTCCCCGGCATTGGACGTCATTTGCTGCTAGCACGGCCGTGATTTCGTGTGGCTAAACGCACGTTAAAACTGCGTTCGTCTGACCTTAGCCTAAGGCTAGGGTCAGACGAACGCAGTATTAACGTGCGTTTAGCCGCACTTAATCACGGCCGTGCTAGCGGCAAATGACGTCCAATGCTAGGCAGCATACGAAGTACGGCCGCACGAAAGTGTGGCCACGGTACGCAAGTGGCAAACCAACGCATTTTTTCCGAGAACGTCAAACCGCTACTACTGACGTACAGAGTGCGCTGCGTCCACTAGCGGCATGTGTGCGTGATTAGGAGACGTCAGACGCTGCTCATGTCCGGTCAACATAACGTCCAGACACCCAAAGTTTCCTGGTTTGGATCCGTAAAAAAAAATCACAGCCGTAATTGCGCATCGTATGACCGCTAACGTGTATTCGTGAAAAAATATGTCCATTCGTTCGGACGCACTTTTTGACAGTTGACGCGAAAAATGCGTTCGTCTGACCCTAGCTTTAAGTGGCGAGTTGTAGCGAATAAAAACATAAATTCAATTCCCACAATTAGATTTTTAATTTATAACAGTTAATTTGATAAACCTCTCCAAGTCAGATTTGTGCTCGTAAGTGCCAAGTGATTCCCCCTACTCAAGTCCTTAAACGTGTTATGTCGGGGTCTGCCTTTTGTCTTCAGATTTCAAAAGCAAGAGGATAGAAACTAGTTTTTTGTTTTGAGTATGAAGACACCATGGCGCAAAGCAACCTCGCAAGCAATTTGTCCTGGTCTTTCACATCACTCATATGGCGTGGCACAGGTAAGTCCTATTGCTCCAGTTGCCCGACCTCACTCACCAGTGGGAAGGATCTCCATGTGAAACCTAAAAAAAAAAATCCAAAGGAACTATTAAATGAACCCATCATACCCAGTGTTGGGTCAGCCATTGCTTGGCTCCCATAGGCCAGCTCTTCTACACTACATCACCAACCATACCACCCTTCCAACCAAAGCCTCCAGAAAACACCGGATTAGATATTTCTTGCACAGCTGTAGTAGTGTGTAAGGTGGCGATGGCTGTGGGCACTGGCAGAGAAAAATGAAAGCTGTATCATTTTCACTTTAATGCAGAACGAAGATATGGAGATTCTGTACAAAGTGGTATGGATTAGTGGTCTGAAGGCTTCCTCAATCATCTCCCCACAGAGCTAGACGGGCACATAGCATAGAGTCAGAGGATGCAAGCAAGATAAATTGTGTGGGAAAATGGCAAAGTTACACATCACTGCACCCACCTGGAGAAAATGGCCTGCCAAGGAGGTGTGGAAACAAGCTTAAGAGTAGGGATATCATTTTTTCAGGGCCAATACCGATAATCGGCAGTTTTTCTGGCCAATAGCCGATATTCTGTAAATTTAAGGTTGTGAAAAAAAAAAAACCCAGCACAAATCTGACATTATGCCGTGAACTCAAAGTGTTTAACATTTAAACATTGCACCACGTCCACTTCAAATATTCAATTTAATAGGATTTTTTTATTTAAGCTTTTATTTTTTACAAACAATAAGACCGTGTCTTTGGCTTTCTTAAAGATCCCTCATATGACCCTGTATGTAAAGGGTTCAGCAACCTTGGCCCTCCAAGGGTTATATTACAACGTTGGTGCTAACTTAACCAGAGCCGTTGTAAACTTAACAACCCCATAGACTATAATGGCTCTGGTAAGTTAGCACTGACTTTGTAATATTGCCCCATGTTTTGGAATTACGTCTGCCATGATGCTCAGCTTTTCATTAGGTTCTTGGAGTCTCATGGGAAATGCAGTTCCAAAGTATCTGGAGGGCCCATGTTGCTGACCCCTGCTGTAGGAAATAGACCCTGCATCTCCTGTATAGGGAATTCCCTGCCAGATGGGATGGAAGCCCCATTTCTGTTGTCATCACACTCATGCGCAATACGGTCGGTAAGCAGGGGTCGTTCTGCAGTGAGGGCTTACAGCCTGATGTGGGAGAAGCCGTGGAATCGCACAGTTCTGTGGGATCTTGCGTGTCGCAGCTACAATGAGCCAACTTGTCCAATTATCGGCAAATAAAATGCCGATATCAGTAGTTTTCTGAATATCAGGAGCCGATAATCGGCAAAACCAATATATATCGTCTATCCCTACTTAAGAGTGCCCATGTATGCCAGTGGCACTGTCTTTCACCAATGCAGCCACATGACACCATGTCCCAACTGGCATAATAAAAAAGTTTATAAATTTATCATTGCCCTGTGAGGCTAGCATCAGATGAACGCAGTCATCACGTCCGTGTCGCCGCACAGTTTAACGTCCGTCGTAGCATTGATTTGTGATCAATAGAGACCAACACATGAAGTACGTGCGCACCGAAGTGCGCATGCACCATGCAGGTGGCAACTGACGCCATTTAGGCATCGACATAAAAGCGCTACAACGAACGCCCAGAGTGTGCCGCGTCCACGTAGCGGCGTCCATCACGTTTCCTCTCAGACGTTTTTGTGGCCTGGCTGACTGTTCCAGTCATTTAATTTTAATTCCCAAATTTCCCTTTTTTTCTACATCTGTCACAAAAAAATAAATAAAAAGGACGGTGTGGTGTCTACAGTATCTTCTGTCAGTACGTACGTACGTCATGCACGCACGTAGAGTGCGCATTATTGTATTACTTTGTATTTCTGTAACAACTGTAACATTTCAATGTTCTTGAACCCAGGACATACTTGAAAACGAGAGAAATCTCAATGTATCCTTCCTGGTAAGATCCTTTATAAATAAATAAATTCGTCTAACATTAGCCCAAGTTCCAATAAAATCTGGAATACACAATTTTAGCAGGCAAGACCCCCTCCCCTCTTAACACTCTTAAGAATGAAAAATAAAACAAGTTAAAAATACAAACACCAAGGGCCACATTACATTCTCCACGCTAAAACAGGGGCGCTAGGGAGAAAAAACTGCCGCAGTTTTCTCCCTGCCGCCCCCGTTTTAGCATGGAATTACAATGCAGGCATTTAAAAAGCTGCCTGCATTGTTAACGCGCGCTACGCTCCTGGATGCTCGCGGCAGCGCTGAGCTGTGCTCTGCCGCGAGCATCCACTCGATGGAGTCCATAGGACTCCATTGAGCCAGACGCCAGCGGTCACATGACCTGCCGGATCTCGTCTCGCGAGATCCGGACGGTCGGTGTAGTGATACGCAGGGGGAGACTGAGGAATTTTTTCCCCCAGTCTCTCCCTGCTCCCACCGGACGGAGGAGGCGGACGAAGCCACGAGACAGGAGGTGAGTATCGGATCACTTTTTTTTATTCTTTGGCTGGTGTTAACAGATTCCGCTTCTGCAGAATCCATTAACACCAAGTCCAGGCTGAGGTTAACTCTTTGCTAACCACAACCGGACGATAATCAGCGTTTAGGACTTTGCGCTCCCTATGTTTAACATGGGGAGCGCAAAGTACAGTAACCTCGCGCTGAAAAGCGCAAGATACCAAACACTAACGGGTTACTTAACCCGTTAGCGTTTGGATTGTAATATGCGGTAGGCACCGCAGCGAACGTTAATGCTCACGCAGGTGAGCGTTAACGTTAGCACCTGGATTGTAATTTGGCCCCAAGTGTATATTTAAACACAAATACAGTTAGCGTCCATAGGACACACTCCTGGGACTTCCGTAAAACTTCCATTAAACATTTTAAAAAACTGTGGAACAATGTTTCGACCCCCACAAAGATCTTTTATAATTTCCATCAAACGTTTTTGGACTACAGGACAAGCCCTCTTTAATGGTGGTTGAAAGGACGATGCATGCGGCTATAGACTTTGATTTATAGAACATAATACAGTATATAAAACAAAAAAATGAAATAAAACTCGCTCGACCCAGAGTTTAGTCAACTGCTAGCTCACACTATCATTAACTCGGCATTCCAGAAATATGCAGAGGGTGGGGAGCAAGAAAAGTCGCAGGGAAAAAAAATAAAATAATTTGTTTGGTTGGTTATTTCGGTTAGACACTGACATAACACCGGCAGATCCAGGACCTCATTGATATGTGCCATGGCCAGTATTAAAAGGGGATTACATAAAAAGAGACTCAAAAAGCAAAACCATAAGAAAGGGTCAATTCAATGTGACTTTAATATTATTGGCTCATTAATAAATTGAACAAGCACAAGGCTGAACAGGGAATTCCAGTCGCAAAGGGATGGGTGTTAGGAAACATGGGCAAAATTTAATTACCTTATGTACCTGTATGCACAATACTGGGGACAGAATTATGCATATGTAAAATAAAAATATGATTTATATATACACAAAATTTGTATTTTATTTATTTTTTTAATAGGGGCTACTGGAGCTCCAACTCCAGGCTCAAGTCCCAAAAGAGGCAGAGAAATGCACTGAAATGGGGTGTGTGAAAGGAATGGGACATGGATACAAAGTGAGACGAGAAGGAGACAGGAACAATGAGAGATGGGAGACACACAAAGAAACCATGTACCAGATTCCCACTAAATTCTACAGCTCCAGGCCCACGCCGCTCTCAGTCCAGCTGTCAGATGAAAAGGTAAAAGTTCAGGAAAACAACCCACCAAAATCTATCGCTTCAAGCCCATAAAGTTCCTAATCCAGTAAGAGGCACAATCAGGAACCTTAGAGAATCCAGTGGAACCCGGGGTGTGAGTGACAAGAAAAAGGTATATAGGTAACCGTATGCTGTAACAATGGCGCAAGTATCGAGCATGTGATGAGGGCGGCACCTATAAACGCAGCACAGAATATAAAAACAAAAATAGTTTGTGGCCAGGACGCAACAATCTTCGTGCATGTGCCACTGGGGGGGGGGGGGGGTCAATCGAAAATCTAGATCTGTAAGTCATGGCGCACACACACGCACGCACGCACGCACGAATGTGGCAGATGAAGAATAGGAAACCCAGTTTTATACATTAGTCCTTCCACTACCAGGGGCAGACTCATCAATACGGCACAGCCTGTGGGCCCTGGCCTAATAAGGGGTCCCTTTATGGGGGCTCCCTTAAGACTCTGTCAGGCTCCTGTGGAGCTAATGAGCTCCTGCATGTGGAAATCAGGCAGAGGGCCCCCCCTTGCATGCCACAGTCGCATAATGAGGAACCCCATGATCTCCTATTGACCAGGGGCCCCAAATCCCATCTGTGCACTACTAAGTTCCCCCTTTCAATATTTAAAGCCGAGCACGAAGAATTTTACACTGTGCCATTGCACCACGTACATATTTTCCATGGAAGAATCAACACACGCAGAACATTAGGCCGTGATTCAAAGCAAACATGCTCTCATCAACAACGCAGGAAGCCGACCAATAGCTTGTTAGCGGGAAGAAGGGAAAATCTATAAAAAAAAAATTTGGAACACCAAAGCTCTTCAGAAGGTCTTCCATCGCTTTTCGCTCCCAGAACATGCCGCGTATTCAAATGAAAGAGCATAAATTGTGGATCCATGTGCTTCGCCTTTGGTTGTTAAAGGGATGCTCTAGGCACCATAACCGGTTCAGCTTAATAAAGTGGTTAAGGTGCAAGAATCCTGTGCCCGCTTTCGTTTGCTATGCAAGAAACTCCTGCAGTTGCACTTCCTGTCTGTCATACCAAAGCCGTCAAATGGCCTGTTCATACGACAGGTAGCCCCGCAGGCACTTCCAGGTGAGAAATCCATCTCATATTAGAAGAATCAAAGAAAAGCTGCACATTTTTTACACGAAAAAGGAATATCCTATTAGGGTTTAATTTTACCAACTCCATTGAGTCTCTTTAACCCTTCCACTACCAAACATTGAATTTTTTTTATTATTATCATCATCATTTACAGGGCGCCAACAGTTTCCGCAGCGCTGTACAATAAACAAAGGGAGCGAGGTACAGATAAACGGAGATATGATGGAAACAAGAGGTGTAGGGGGCCCTGCTCATAGGAGTTTACAATCTAGAGGGATTGGGGTTGAGGAAGACAAGGGGAATTTTACTGGATGTCAGGATCATTAGTGCCAGCAGTTTGGGAAGGAATGGTGGGGCTATAGAAGCAGCTTCAATCATGTGTGAGTAGGTGAACAGGGGGATGAGTTGCGTCAGTGATGGGTTTTGACGGATTTCTTGAAGGCCTGAAGATCAGGGGAGAGTTTGATAGGGCAAGGCAAGTCATTGCACAGGACCGGAGCTGCCCTTGAGAAGTCTTGGAGGCGAGAGTTGGCAGCGCAGGTGTAACTGTCTGCACATTATCATAACATGTATTTGGAACGTGGGATGCGAAGTAGGGATGCACCGATACCACTTTTTTAAGGCCGAGTACGAGTACCGATACTTTTATTTTATGTCATGTGACGCTTTCCAATAAGAACAGACCTCATAAAAATTTATATGAGATTTGCCCCCAGCTCACATGGATTTGCCCCCAGCACTCATGGATTTGCCCCCAGGTCTCATGGATTTGCCCCCAGGTCTCATGGATTTGCCCCCAGGTCTCATGGATTTGCCCCCAGGACTCATGGATCTGCCCGCAGCTCGAACGCTGGGGAAGCTGGCCGCATGCATGAAAAGCACGCGGCCAGCGTTCCCTTCCGGCGCGCCGCGATACTCACACATCCTGAAGGTCCGGTCGCTTGTTGACAGTGATGCGATCACGTGGCCGCCGGGCGCATCTGTGACGCTGCCTCCAGCCGAGAGGCAGCGTCACAGGAGCGCCCAGTGGCCGCGGGAACGCATCACTGCCAAGCGACCGGACCTTCAGGATAGGTGAGTATGTGGCGCGCCGGAAGGGAACGCTGGCCGTGTGCTTTTCATGCACACGGCCAGCTTCCCCAGCCCAGCGGCTACCGGCAAGCTGGCTTCCGGTATCGGCGGGATGTATCGGGCCGTTTGCACGAGTAACAAGTACTCATGCAAACGGCAATATCGGCCCCGATACCGATACTAGTATCGGTATCGGTGCATCCCTAATGCGAAGTGAACAGATATATGTCAAAAAATTCATTTTCCAAAGAAATTAAATTGATAAAAATGATTAAAAATGAGAAAATGTACATGTATTTGTGGATCCGTTGCAGAAATATTACTGGGATGAAAGGTACTTAACTCCAGATGGCATCCCTCCTCTCTCACAGTGTCAGACGGGGTCTGCCTGATCAGCATACGGACAGAAATTGTCTTTGTCAAATACAATGAATGTGATCAAGCTAGATAATAAAATGGTCAGATCTCCAGTTTAAGGGATTATAGTGAGATTAGCAAAAGCAGCTACCAATAGGATATAAAAATATCTGCATGTGGCATAATGTCTGTATAGGGAAATTCAACCTAGTATCTGTACTTTACAGGGATAAGGTGCGCAAACCAGTCTGCCATATTGTGAAGGCTATAGAATATATAGAATTAACTCCTTGTGAGGTAAAAGGTAGAAAAACTAGTTTCCATTCTAAAAATACATTTTACCATAATTAAAGGGCCATTACCCACAAAAAAACGAAACATCCTTATTGTGTTTATTTTATGTTGCTGATATCTTACGTGTACTTTGTTTTTCTCTTGTATGTTTAGTTAAGAAAATATTTTACTCTATATGTGTCACTGGGTGCATCCATTGTGTGATCGTTTGTGTTGTAAACTGACCCTCCTCCCCCACAGTAATCTTTACCTGACTTGCTTCTCACTGTGTGACAATGGCCATAGAATGGAGTCTATTGGTTGATCACGGACTTCAATCATTGTATTGTGTTGGAATGTATTCCAAGGACATCACCAGGAGGTAGATAAGAAGGGGGAGCTTAAAAGACTTCTACTCTCCTTCAGCTGCCATCGCTTCTCGCAGGTAGCTTGGATCACAATAGCCTCCTTATCTAAACATCAGTGGCGTAGCGTGGGTTGTCAGCGCCCGGGGCCAGCCAAGAATTGTGCGCCCCCACCTGTGGACACGTTATCGATATTGCCCCAGCTCTCACATGGATTTGCCCCAGCTCATGGATTTGCCCCAGCTCATGGATTTGCCCCCAGCTCACACATGGATTTGCCCCCAGCTCACACATGGATTTGCCCCAGCTCATGGATTTGCCCCAGCTCATGGATTTGCCCCCAGGTCATGGATTTGCCCCCAGGTCATGGATTTGCCCCAGCTCATGGATTTGCCCAGCTCATGGATTTGCCCCAGCTCATGGATTTGCCCCAGCTCATGGATTTGCCCAGCTTACACATGGATTTGCCCATCTTACACATGGATTTGCCCAGCTCTCACCTGGATATTGCTCCAGCTCCGGCAGGGGTTGAGGGGACCCAGATGCGGGCAGCGCGGGAGTGCCTGCCCGGTCCTGAAGAGTCCGTCCTGTTGAAGGTGATGCGGCTGCGTGGCGTGCGTGCGCAGGTCACGCGGTCCGGCCAGTCAGGTGGTACAGAGACTCAGTACCACCTGATTAGCCGGACCACGTGACCGGCTGCGCCTGCACGCAGCCGCTTCCCTTTAACAGGACTGACTCTTCAGGACCGGGCAGGCACTCCCGCGCTGCCCGGCATCTGGGTCCCCTCAACCCCCGGGCCAGTTTTGGGGGCGCAAAATGCGCCCCTAACAAAACTGCGTCCGGGGCCACGGCCCCCCCAGCCCCCCACGCTACGCCACTGCTAAACATTCCTTCCTCTGCTGCATTAACTGATAAATATTGTAGATTAAATAAACCACAGCAGTAAAAATTTTGCACAGATTTTGGTAAATGTTGCATCATGGGAAGAAAATCCACAAAATGGATTTAAACGCAATTACTTCAAACGAAGAAGAAAAAATAATACAAAGTGTTTTTTGCAATGCACAAGCAATCTAGTTGCATCTTATATAAATGGTATTGTAGCTTTAAGAAGTTACTCTACACCAAATTCCCACTTTTACCAAATTTTAAATGTAGACCTTGGCCTTTCACGCTCACGGCTGAATACTGAAAGAACTTTAAGATTTAAATGAAGTTCTAAGCAGAACAAAAAGGAAATTCAAAAATCATACTACATATACCCTCAGGCACTGAAGTGGTTAAGCTGTGATTTGACATAAAAGTTAAAACATAACTGCAAGTCTTAAAGTGATGTCAGTCCGTGTTTATTGGTGTTTTTATAACCCGTATTAATGTTTTGCTGACTCTACAATTCATTCACCTGCTAGAACCGAATGTGAAGGCAAGGCAATGTGATGACAGCTTCATTACCTAATCAATAGTGATTTTTAATTAATTGAACATGTGGGGGTGCCTTTCCCACAGCTCTCAGTCCCGGAATAGGGTTCTAAACTTGGAAACCCGTCTTGGATCTGCTCACTCGGCCCTTTCTGAAAACATCTGAGGTACATATCCAACAACTGCTGAGCTTATAAATCAACATTAATCTATTCAGTGTGTTAACAACAGTTTCCACAAATTACACCCATTATTTATTCTATCTTTGGTGAATTATTCCCATTAAAAAAAAAGAAATAAATAGATTATACATACATATTTCTTACTCCAGTCCTGACCTAACCGTGTAAGCTTTACTTAGCAGCCAAATTCTACCACCAGTGTCTGATCCTACTGTGCACACACACAGCTTGTGAGTAAAGCCCATACGTTCGGGTGAGGAGGGAGAAGTCTGCGGACTCTTCAGGGAAACTTAAATACTTTAATTCCTTTACCTCTAGTAAAGTCAGGAAAATGTTTTCTTTAACACGCTGAATGGATTCTGATACAGTTAAAACGAATAGAAAGTCCCATAAAAAGATACTCTAAAATAAAATGATCTTTTTGCAGATTTTCCTTTTTTTGTCCCTCACAATGCAATGTTCCTTCTCTTTGACTCAGGGACTATTGAACCCAGGCGTCCCTGAAGCTTTTCTGCGCACTTTGTGTAGGCAGGTTCTGCAGCACTTGCACAGAAAGATGGGTTGGAGCTGCACGCATGCGCAGATCCAATCCATCGGCTGCCTCTCAGACCACTTCCTACAGCGGATGGTCTCAGAGAGGGTGAAGTTTGCATGCTGTGCTTGCTGACATCACTAGTGACGGGCAGCTGGGAAGGAGTCCCTTTAACCACTTGTCAGCCCGCACCACTCAGCGTGTCCTGCCATCTAGCATGTCAGCCCGGCACTCCGGGACCCGGGGGGGGGGGATAGGCGGCAGCGCAATGACATCTATTTCAGGCATGCCCCCCCCCCCGCGAGTGCAGAGGAGGTGCCTGAAAGGGAGGGGGGAGCCGGGGGCCAGCAGCTGAAGGCAGGCACGGTTTGGAAGGGCACGGCCTGCCCTTCCAAACCGTGCCTGCCTTTAACCCCTTGGGTGCCGGATCCCGATTTGGCACCGAAAAGCACCGAATCGTGATCCTCTCCCGGAGCTGGCCGACATCTTGGATGTCGGGCAAGCTTCCGGGAAGGCCCCCTAACGACTGGCGTCATCGTGCATAGCACGATGATGCCAGTCCTGGAGTTAACCCCTAACTGCCACCAATGGTGGAGATAGGGGGTTCATCAGCTAGGGGTTAATGTTTGGTACTGTTGGATAGGCCAGAGCATGGCGTTTCCAACGATACCAAACATGACCATGTAAACATTAAAGAAAAAAAAAAAGAAAAAAAAATTAAAAAAAAAAAAAAGAATAATAATAAAAAACAAATGAACAAGTTTTTTTTATTTTTTTATTTGTTAATGCAGCAATATTGTTCCCATTTCAATTATAAGAACAATGATGCTGCACTAACGATTTTTGTATGCGATGCGTTTGTTAAAAATAGCGACATTTTCCCCCAAAAAAGTCCCCATTTCAAATTTTTTTAACAAGCGCACCCCATAGAAAATATAACCGCAAATGCTCGCATGTTAAAATGTGGAAAAAAAAAACACTTTACACATTGTAAATTATTGAAAATTCGAATTTTATTGCATTTTTTGTTATACTATACAGACAGGACATGACGTATACATATAATATACATATAATAATGACATATTATGAATCTGCCGGAAAGAACGATATATAATATGTCTGGGTCATATATTAAAATAAGGCTTCAAAACGCGGTTAAACATGATGAGCGAAACCGGTAAAAATTATCTCAGCACAGAGGCATGAAATGGCTCAGCAATTCTATTTTTGCCGTTATCTGAAACATACAGTATCTTACCTCAGAAGCCCTATTCCAGCATGGGGAATTTAGAGAATGTACCATAAAGAGCTCCAAACACTCACAAAGCCTTCAAACAAATTAAAACATTCTCTTTAGATGCTGCATCATTAATGCCGAGGGGTTCTATTCTACCCCAGCCAATGACATTAAGGAGTGATACTCTAGGGTTAAGATGGAAAGGGGGTCGGGGGGTTAAATATTAACCTCTCCTGACCCCCCTCCTGTTTTAAACCTCTAGATAATTTTAAAATTCACTTTGCATTCAACACCAGACTATTTCTGCTTCCTAGCAACAGGTCATGTGACTGCAGGAGGGGGATGGATAAGCATCCAGCCAATCCAGTGGTTTCTCAATATGAGCAATCTAAGACCCTATGGAGGGATATAGATCCCAAATTGGTCCCTGCCTCCCAACCCCAAAGCTCAGCATGAGCTTCGAGAAGGAGCCAAGCGCCTGTGCAGGAAAATGAGGATCGAGCCACTTGACTGCTTAGGCTAGGGACAGATGAGCGCATTTTCTGCGGCCACCGTCAAAATGTACGTCGATGCGTGCGCACGCATTTTTTCACGGAATACGCTTAAGTGGTCAGACGATGCGCAATTCTGGACGTATTTCATGACGATGGGGTGAAAAGAAGTCTAGGGAAATCCGGCTGTTTGAACGTTATGTTGGCCGCACACTAGCAGCGTCTGACATCTCCTAATCACGCACACACGCTGCTATGCGGCCGCAGCGCACTCTGTACGTCAGTACCAGCGGTTTAACGTTCTCGAAAAAATGCGTTCATTTTCCACTTGCGTTGCGCGGCCGGACTTTTGTGCGACCGTACTTCGTATATTGGCCGTCATTGCCCGGCATCTGCTGCTAGTGCGGCCGTGATTATGTGCGCCAGAACGCGCGTTCGCACTGCCTCAGTCTGACCCTAGCCTTAGACCTGTGACCTCCCAAACCATGCCCCGCCCCTTCCCGAGATAATACACATGAACACAATATCTGGAAAAGGGCAAAGGCCACAGCTTTATTAAGGAATACTCATACCTATATACCTGTGGTACTCCTAGCTTAATTGACACGCTGGCAAGAAGCAAAGAGGCTCAACCCCTCCTCTCCCACCTGTGTATATAGGTAAGTGAAATATTGTTGCACCCCAAAAGACCAATCCACACATACTTACTGTCCGGCACAGGCCAGCACTCATGCTCCCCCTCTTTATGAGTCCGGGGGGGTTGCTTTCTTTTTGTATTGTGGTACTGCAAGTAATTTGCAGATCCTGGATCGGAGGTTATAGGATGAGGGAACTGCTGGGGGAAGCAGCCTATTCAGGTAGGGTGGTAGCTTCCCAGAAAAGCTCTCAAACACTTGGTTGGAAATGTGAAGGGTGCGTCTAGATTCCAGCAATGGTCAGTTTAGTTCTTAACATGTCACAATGGTGGGTCATGTAGTTACATTGTAGCACAAAGCGGCAGAAGGAGTTATACAATGTAGTAATTTTATGAAGGTACGTTTGCGGGGCGGCTGCATACACTACAACTCCGTATTAAATAGCCGGCATAAGCATTTGCTGTACAATCTGCTTTCTTACTGTGGGGCTCAGGCAGGATTTGTTTCTGTACAGGGCTCCTAGTTTGGGGTAAAGTTTAGATGAGAGTTTTTCGATGTGGGGGCCAAAGGATAGATTTGGGTCTAACCACATACCTAGATATTTGAGAGAACTGACTGGTCACCGTGCCATTTGATTTTGTCCTGTTCCAAATAGCATAGTAACAGTTTTGTCAGTATTTAGAAAAAGTTTGTTGTGTTTGATCCACTTCTTCTACCTCTGAATTGTTCTTGCAGCACGGCCTCCAGCTGCAGGAGATTTGGTTGCCGGTACAGATTACGGTGTCGTCTGCGTACATGTGTACAGTTAAGGCTAGGGTCAGACGAACGCAGTGCGAACACACGTGCAGCCGCACTTTATCACGGCCGTAGTAGCAGCAAATGACGGGCAATGACAGGTAATATACGAAGTACGGCCGCACGAAAGTGCGGCCGCGCAACGCAAGCGGCAAACAAACGCATTTTTTTTGAGAACGTCAAACCGCTAGTACGGACGTACAGAGTGCGCTGCGTCCGCTAGCGGTGTGTGTGCGTGATTAGGAGACGTCAGACGCTGCTAATGTCCGGCCAACATAACGTCCACACGCAAAAAGGGTTTTATTGATGATCCGTACAAAATCACGGACGAAAATGCGCATCGTATGACCGCTATCGCATATTCCGTGAAAAAATCCATTCGTTCGAACGCTCTTTTTCACGGACGACGCAAAAAATTCGTTCGTCTTACCCTAGCCTTTGCATGGGTGTCCGCCAAAATTTTTCCCGGCGGTGGGGTGGCAAAATTTTAATGGCATCTATATTCTGCCCTTTTGACAATGTCATGAAGGCAGTGGCGACTCTAGGAACAATATATAGGAGGGTGCACATAAGATACCACAGTCAAAACTGGGGGGGGGCACTAATAATTTTCACCACTAAAATCATAACACTGAAAAAACCTAAATAAGTATATACTGTATAAATAAGATTCCAAAATCCCAGAGTAATGTGATGCAATGACATTTTTTGTTTTACTAACCTGGTACAGAAATTCAATATTTTATTTGACGCAATGCAGAGATTTTTGCCGACGTCTGATAACTGCTTCAGAGACTCCAATTTTCGCAAATTACGGTGACCGTTCGCTAAATAGGGAATTTTCTGTGAAATTGATTCCCTGAATTGTGACAAAAAGCAAAAGGATCTATAGATGAATAGACCCTTTAGAGTCCAACTTCCAATAACCCCTAAAACTCCATTGAAGCAGGGAAATAAAATAAAAATAACAGTGTGGAATGTAGCCTACCCATTAACCCCTAAAATGCCATTAATCAAGAGAAAACATTAATTGAACAGACTGTGGGGCATGAAGCCTTCCCATTAGCTCCTAAAATTCCAGTTATCAAGAGAAAACGTAAAATATATACACTGTGAGGCATGTAGCCTGCCCATTAACCCCTAAAATACCAGTAATCAAGGGAAACCATTACATGAATAGACTGTGGGGCATGCAGCCTACCCATTAACCCCTAAAATGTCAGTAATCAAGTGAAAACATGCACTGTATACACTCAGACATGTAGTCTACCCAATAACTCCTAAAATGGCATTAATAAATGAAAAAATTAAAAATATACTGCGAGGAATGAAGCCTGCCCATTAACCCTTAATATACAACTAAACCAAGGCAAAAACTAAAGTAATACACAATGTAATATATAGTCTGACCATTAACCCTGTCACTGCTGAGCCATTTCCACCCTGTGAAAAAAATATTATTACGTTTTTATTATTTATGATTTTGTCTTTACACTGAATATGGTCATTGGATATCATTGGAAAAGCCAGATTCTGCTCTTTCTAATGACACCTCAAGCTACCATGTGCGATGCATGGGGCTGGAGAAACATCGGTCCGAAGATGGGGGGGGGGAAGCTGGATGCTGAATTCTAGTTGGGGGCACATGGGGGGGAGGCAAGGTAAAACCTAGGGGGGGGGCAATTGACCCCCTAGAGACGCCTATGCAGTTGAGGCTTTGCAGACATTGGGCAGATCATTTATGAATATCGTGATTAGCAGGGGGCCGAGTATCGAGCCTTGGGGTACTCCACATGTGACATGGACGTTACAGTACATTAAAAGGGACACTACCACTAACATGAGAGAACTCCTATTTTTGCTGTGAAAAAGCACACTAGAACAGATTAGAACCCCCCCAAAAAACAAAAAAAAACAAACAAACACAAAAAGGTTTTTATTTTGTGCACATACACAAAGTTAAATATAAACACGTATATGTGTGAAGGAGGTCTTTATGATTCATATATGTAGTGATTACAAGGTCACTCGTTATTCTTGCTGCCGGTATTTAAAAAGTTGAAGATTTATCATCTTTCATAAGCCGGCATTGATTACTTGCGTAAAATATTCCTTACTCTCTCCTGGTCCCACAGTGTGCAGAGTACAGCACGATCTGCCACAAGTAGATGAACACTGGGAACAGAGTGTCCTTTTACAGACTCTGCATGATCCGGAGCTCACACACACAAACCTGCGTAGAGTCCTATGGACCGACAGTGGTGGTGCTGCTAATATCAATCAGTAACTTCCAAATATTATGGGTCGAGCTGCCAACATTGGTTCCCTCGTATTAGCTTGCACTGTCTTTGCCACTAGCCCTTTTACCTCTTCAGTAGGAATAGGACACTAGATTGTGGTGACAGAATTATCCGTTCATTGGTCTTTATAGGGTTAAAAAGTGCCACTGTTTGACAAACTGGTTTTTATTTCCACCTCTCACCCGCAGATATGTAGCGCCTATGGCTGGCAATGGAATGCCCTTCAAACCCCATGGATGACTGCATCTGGTAAATGTTTTACTAGACACTAAACAGCCCTGGTGTTCCACCCCGTGTGCAAACAAAGAATGAAAAATAATATTCAGGATGTTCACATGTTGCAGGTGTTAAAACTGCTCCTTGTCCAATCACTGCCCTGAATAAAACCTGATTTTCTTTCCTTATTGCCCTATTTCAGTGGATCTACGTAAAGTAAAAAAAAAAAAATCCCAGATGACACAATAGGCCTAATTCTGAAACAAAAGCACCTTCTCCTGCAGGGAGCGTTTCTGATGCTCCGGCCTGGCCCACTCCAAGCTGGGCCTTAGGGAGGATGCTGCTTGTGCATAGGTGATAAACATTTCTTCAGAAAGAAAAGACGAAAGAAAAAAACCAAAACAAACACAATACACCTTCTGCCAGATTTCCTCCCCTAAGGCTATGGTATCCATTTGTTACATTGGGTTAATATACTGGAACTGACAAGACACACAAAAGCAAATTTTAGCCCAGAATAGCAAAATTTCAATGTCTTCCATTTTTCTTCCACAAAATGCTCTGCTCCCAATTATTAACGAGTCACACCCGATGATTAGCAGAAATATTCCTAACAGTAATGTAATCATAATCACCCCACCACTGATCCAGGTAGAACTCCGAATGGGAAAAAAATGTTGTGATCCAGTGAGAATTGTGTGTCCTGTGCATATAACATTCATTAAAAAAAAAGGTATGTCTAGACAAGAACAAAATAAATAAATAAATAAATAGATGAGTGCAGGATGACAGGAGCCTATGGAAAACAATGTTGCAGCATCACATTTATTAAAAAGATTGTGACACTGATACATATGCGTGCAATATTTTAAGACTGAATGGATAGAAAAAGAAACCATATCTGACTCATGGTTACGCATAGGGCTGTCAAACAGGGGTGGACTGGGACAAAAAAATGGCCCTTCCAGATCAGCCCATTTTAGCCCTTTACTGCCGCAGCACGTACTATGCCGTCCTTGCGGCAGGTGAGCCCAACACCCCCCCTGCAGGTTCATATCACCCCCCCCCCCGTAGGCTCATCATTCTCTCCCCCCCTGCAGGCTCAAGGGAGAATGATATGAGTCCACAAGGGGGGGGGGGTGATATGAGTCTGCAAGGGGGGTGATATGAGTCTGCAAGGGGGGGTGATATGAGTCTGCAAGGGGGGGTGCGATATGAGTCTGCAAGGGGGGGCGATGTGAGCCTGCGGGGGGGATGAATCGAGCCTGCAGGGGGGGGGTGATGTGAGCCTGCAGGAGGGGGGTGATGTGAGCCAGGAGGGGGGGGTGATGTGAGCCTGCAGGAGGGGGGTGATGTGAGCCTGCAGGAGGGGGGGGTGATGTGAGTCTGCAGGAGGGGGGGTGATGTGAGCCTGCAGGAGGGGGGGGTGATGTGAGCCTGCAGGAGGGGGGGGTGATGTGAGCCTGCAGGAGGGGGGGGTGATGTGAGCCTGCGGGGGGGGTGATGTGAGCCTGCAAGGGGGGATGATATGAGCCTGCGAGGGGGGGGGGTCGATGATGTGAGCCTACAGGGGGGGTGATGATAGCCTGCAGGGGGGGCGATGATGTCAGCCTACGGGGGGGTGATGATGTGAGCCTGCAAGGGGGGTGATGTGAGCCTGCAAGGGGGGTGATGTGAGCCTGCAAGGGGGGTGATGTGAGCCTGCAAGGGGGGTGATGTGAGCCTGCAAGGGGGGTGATGTGAGCCTGCAAGGGGGGTGATGTGAGCCTGCAAGGGGGGGCGATGATGTGAGCCTACGGGGGGGTGATGATATGAGCCTGCAAGGGGGGGGGGTGATGTGAGCCTGCAAGGGGGGGTGATGTGAGCCTGCAAGGGGGGGGTCATGTGAGCCTGCAAGGGGGGGGTCATGTGAGCCTGCAGGGGTGATGGGAGCCTGCAGGGGAGGGGAGAATGATAGGAGCCTACAAGCCGACTGCACTCCCCAAAACCTCAGCAGGCAGCTCCTCTCTCTCCCTCCCTGATGGTGTCCTGCCTCTCTGGCCTCCTCTGCGTGCAGCATCCGTGTCATATGACCGGGCGGTGGTGAGTCACGCTGGAGTGGGCGGTGGCTGCAGCATGCTGTTCCCAGACACGTGCTATGCACATGGGAGGCATTCTGCAGGCTGAGGGAGGACTAAGGCACCAGCTGCACCTGCACTGCGGCGCCCGGCACCATATGACTCACACTCACTGGATCATAGTACCGCACCACCGCGGGGCCCTACTACGACCTTTGGGGACATAATCTACAGTGCGACTGTGTGTTGGTTGCCTGGCGCCCATGTTACTATGGCGCCCTGTGCGCCCGCACAGCCCAAAGGCTGGCCCTGACTGTGGCAGACTGCGTCTATTTTACAGATGGTGAGTAAGTTCTCACCTCACCCATTAAGGGCAGTGCGAGTCATGCGGTGAACAAGCATTCACACTGGCCCACTGAGCCATCGCCCACCGGGAATCTCCCTGTAGTCCCTATGGCCAGTACATGCCTGCTGTCAAATATAATCGTCCTCCTGATGCTGCATGGATGCACTCAGGCTTAGAATCGATTCACTGGCTACACCACCTCAGTCATTCTAGGAAGAGCTGGCTCTGCCTGTGTCTCCTAACAAGCAGCACAGGCTGTAATCCCCTCTCCGATGTCTGCCGGGATGCTTTGCAAAGCAGCATCTAGCTGTGCAGGGGAGTACTGACAACTAATGGGGCCCCAGGCCTGTGACATTTAGGCTAGGGTCAGACTAACGCATTTTTCACGTTGTCCGTGAAAATGTGCGTTCGAAGAATGGACGTATTTTTTCACGGAATACGCGATAGCGGTCATACTATGCGCAGTTTCATCCGTGATTTTGTACGGATCATCAATAAAACACTTCTTGCATCTGGACGTTATGTTGGCCGGACATTAGCAGCGTCTGATGTCTCCAATTCACGCACACACGCCTCTAGCGGACGCAGCGCACTCTGTACGTCAGTACTAGTGGTTTAACGTTCTCGAAAAAATGCGTTCATTTTCCACTTGCGTTGCGCAGCCGGACTTTTGTGCGACCGTACTTCGTATATTGGCCGTCATTGCCCGGCATCTGCTGCTAGCACGGCCGTGATTAAGTGCGCCAGAACGCGCGTTCGCACTGCCTCAGTCTGACCCTAGCCTTAACTACACCAGAGAAAGTAGAAGAATCAATCACTCTCAAAATCTTACACCCCTAGTTTGTAATCTTAGCATTGCCCTGTCATGTAAACAAACTCAGGTCCCCAAGTGTCCCTAACAGACCAGATTTGCGAGGTATCTGAAGCACCGCACAGGTGATATGATTTGCTGCTCGGTGATTGCAGGATTCAGTCTGTATTTCCCCAGGGTGATCTGCAAAACCTGGCCTGCTAGGAGTACTTGAGGACTGGAGTTGCGAAACACTGCTTTAAACAAAGGTGGCTTCACCTGCTGGGAACTGAAGATTGAGTAGAGAAGGTGCACTGGACAAAGAGGCGACCAAGGCATAATATGCAAGGTGACATTTTCAATGAAGCCTAATGGCATTCACCAGCCAGGGTTCCAGCAGTCCATGTCCATTCACAAAAATATTTGTACATCTCAAAGTAGAAAGGGCCCAATCAGACCAGGCACGGTATGAAAAGGGGCTTTACTGGGAACGGTGACAGTTGGTGCTTCAGACACTCCAAATTAACCTGATCCTCACCATCCCCACTAAAACAGTTAAAGCGGCATGCATGCTTTGTCAGTGAGCCAGTAGTCTCATTCAGCATGCATTAAAAACAAATGATATTTCATTATTCACCCACGCACACAGGAGGCACACTGAGCTATCCAATCAGTGTTCATTCATGTCCCTTTAACACTGAAATTAAAATAAACCTTTATAACCAAAAAATTTAAACCATTAAGGCTGGGGTCAGACGAGCGTAGTGTTCACGTCCGTGATTGCGCCTAAAAGTACGTCCGTGATAGCATGACAGAAAGTCCATCGGAGCCCGTTACACGAAGTACGTTCACACTGAACTGCGGACGCACAACGGCCGCGGCCCACGGACGCAAGGCAGGCAAGAACGTACAACCCGTAGAACGGCCGCACAAATTGCGCTGCGTCCGCAACGTCTGCATAGCTTTGTGTGTGAGTGATGGAACGTGGTCAGACGGACTGCATTTGTACGTCCAGCATTTTTCACGGACAAAATGGTTTTGCTTTTTATTTTATTTTCCCTCCTACATCCGTCAAAATATACGTCAGTGAATAAACTAGGGATGCACCGATACCGATACTAGTATCGGTATCGGGGCCGATATTGCCGTTTGCACGAGTACTTGTCACTCGTGCAAACGGCCCGATACATCCCGCCGATACCGGAAGTCGGCGCTGGGCCGGCTTGCCGGTATCCGCGGGGCTGGGGAAGCTGGCCGTGTGCATGAAAAGCACGCGGCCAGCGTTCCCCTCCGGCGCGCCAAATACTCACCCTTCCTGAAGTTCCGGTCTCTGGGCAGTGATGCGGTCACGTGACCGCCGGGCGCATCTGTGACGCTGCCTCCAGCCGAGAGGCCGCATCACAGGAGCGCCCGGCAGCCACGTGACCGCATCACTGCCGAGAGACCGGAACTTCAGGAAGGGTGAGTATTTGGCGCGCCGGAGGGGAACGCTGGCCGCGTGCTTTACATGCACGCGGCCAGCTTCCCCAGCGTTCGAGCTGGGGGTAAATCCATGAGAGCTGCGGGCAAATCCATGAGACCTGGGGGCCAATCCATGAGACCTGGGGGCCAATCCATGAGACCTGGGGGCAAACCCATGTGAGCTGGGGGCAAACCCATGTGAGCTGGGGGCAAATCCATGAGACCTGGGGGCAAATCCATGTGAGCTGCGGTCAATCTCATATAAATTTTTATATGAGATCTGTTCCTATTGGAAAGCGTCACATGACATTAAATAAAAGTATCGGTACTCGGTATCGGTGAGTACTTTTAAAAAGTATCGGTACTCGTACTCTGTCTTAAAAAAGTGGTATCGGTGCATCCCTAGAATAAACGGACTGTGTGGCCACTACTGCGTCTTCCGTACTGACGTACGTCCGTGTGCACGGACATACAGTCCGTAGAAATCACGCTCGTCTGACCCTAGCCTTATGCAAATTATTATTATCATCATCACCATTTACATAGTGCCAAGAGCTTCTGCAGTGCTTTACAACCACCAGTGGGAATAAAACATAAATAAAATAAAACCTAGGAACCAGAAACAAAAAGGTGTAGCGGGCCTTGTTCAGAGGAGCTTACAATGTGGATAAAAGTAACTGAGAACAAGAGTAAAGCATCTTTATTTACACAGTTTAATTCCTTACACTATTTCTTACTTTTAGAGCAGGAGTCAGCAACCCTGGCCCTACAGATGTTATGGAACAACACTTCCCATGATGGGAAGTCAACTCAACTGGTGGAGGACCACGGTTGCGGACCCCTAGTTTATAGATCCATTGCTTGGAGTTGATCTGCAGCTCTGTTATGCACATACACACTCCAAATGTGAATGAACATACGAAGGCATGAAAAAGAAATAAGTAATGAGGTAATTAAGTATTTGGTCAGGCTTTGATGCGCACAGAAACTGAAACAGTTTTTTTAAAAAGAGATTCTGCCTCCTCCCTCCCATAAACTGCCATTGGCAGAAGCCTCCTTTGTGTAAAAATACACCCCTATACGATTGTAACCGAAGACATGCTGCAGGTGGAAATCAATTTATCACATTAGTAAATGGAGGTGTCCTTTAGGATCTCTCTGGTAGAGTATGGATCCTTCCAGGCAGCACATCTCATGTGCCACTCATCAGAAGATGTCACATACAGTTGTGTTCAAAATTATTCAACCCCCAATGCTGTAAAGGGTTTTAGGGAATTTAGTGTACATTTGTAATTGTATTCAGAATGAAATCCTACAAGGACTTTTTAAAGAACCATATGCAACTAAAATGACATCAATTGGTTTTGTAATACAGTAGTAAATGTTTCTTTTGTGAATTCTTCATTGACACAATTATTCAACCCCTTAAAGACTACCACTCTGAAGAACAGAGGTTCATTCAAGTGTTTTCAATCAGGTATTGAAAACACCTGTGGATGTCACGGAGCAGCAATAAAGCATAATAAGCATCAATTAGGCAGCTTTAAAATGACTGTGATACTCAGCTCCTTCTAGACATTTACTGTGTGGTTACAAACATGGTGAAGTCAAGAGAATGGTCCAGGAAGACAAGAGAAGAGGTGATTACTCTTCACAGGAAGGGCAATGGCTATAAGAAGATTGCAAAGATGTTAAACATACCAAGAGAGACCATAGGAAGCATCATTCGCAAATTCAAGGCAAAGGGCACTGTTGAAACGCTACCTGGTCGTGGCAGAAAGAAGATGCGGACTTCGACTGCTGTGCGCTACCTGAAGCGTAGAGTGGAGAAAAGTCCCCGTGTGACTGAGGAACTGAGAAAAGATTTGTCAGATGTGGGTACTGAAGTTTCAGCTCAGACAATACGGCGCAAACACTGCGTAATGAAGGCCTCCATGCCAGAACTCCCAGGTGCACCCCCTTGCTGTCTCCAAAGAATAAGAAGAGTCTACTACAGTATGCCAAAAGTCATGTGGACAAACCACAGAAGTTTTGGGATAGTGTTCTGTGGACTGATGAAACAAAATGAGAACTGTTTGGGCCCATGGATCAATGCTATGTTTGGAGGAGGAAGAACAAGGCCTATGAAGAAAAGAACACCTTGCCTACTGTGAAGCATGGCGGGGGGTCAATCATGCTTTGGGGCTGTTTTGCTTCTGCAGGTACAGGGAAGCTTCAGCGTGTGCAAGGTACCATGAATTCTCTTCAGTACCAGGAGATATTGGATGACAATGTGATGCAGTCCGTCACAAACCTGAGGCTTGGGAGACGTTGGACCTTTCAACAGGACAATGATCCCAAGCATACCTCCAAGTCCACTAGAGCATGGTTGCAGATTAAAGGCTGGAACATTTTGGAGTGGCTATCGCAGTCACCTGACTTAAATCCGATTGAGAACCTCTGGTGGGACTTAAAGAAAGCAGTTGCAGTGCGCAAGCCTAAGAATGTGACTGAACTGGAGGCTTTTGCCCATGACGAATGGGCGAAGATACCCGTAGATCGCTGCAAGACACTTGTGTCAAGCTATGCTTCACGTTTAAAAGCTGTTATAACTGTAAAAGGATGTTGTACTAAGTACTAAGATTGAATGTCACTTGGGGGTTGAATAAAACTGATAATGATGTGAGCACAGAAAAGACATTTGTGGTTATTTCATTATAAATGATATGTTATATTTGTCTGACCTACACGTGCCTCTTTGATTTAATTGTAAGCAAGATGACTGAATGATCAAAATCAATGTCAAACTGGCCAAAACACTCAATTTCAGTGGGGGTTGAATAATTTTGAACACAACTGTATATACAGGAATACATGACAAGCCGTCAACCTTGTGCTCTGTTCCCATCATACCACATGACTGATGGTGTACCAGTGGAAGACCAATGGCACTGGCCGTCTTACACTGATGGGAGTTGAAGGCTCATAAAGAATAACTGCAGCCAGTTTCCTTAATTACATTAAATATGGACCAAATAGGATATTTATGTGAAAAAAAGGCTTTGCAGGTATAATGCCATTTATTTATTTTGTGTCCCGAGAAGAATTTTGAAAGCAGAAACCATGAGAAATTTGGATTTATATTTAGAATGGGGCCGAGGCACTGTAACCTTTCCCCATATTGTTCTTTTAGACCAGAAGAAAAAAAATGGATAAAAGGAGGTGTGGCGAGCATTACAAAAAGACAGAAAAACACACTCTGCAGGTTGAACGTTAAGGTATGTGTTCAACCTCGAATTTACACCTTCCCCGACCACCTGGATCCTTCCTCCATTTCTAAAACCATGAACTTGTAAATGTTCAAGAACATATTCCCCCAAATAAAAAATTAAATGACGCGCAACTTCTCTCACAGGGCTTAGAGTCACCCTACAGCAGGCAAACGTTAAAACATGAATTTTTTCCTATGGTTTTATACTGTAAACAGACCGCCTTGTCTGTCCAGCATTATCTCGTGGTTAAATGGAGCAGCAGGGAAACTTGCAAGGCCAGTACTTTGTAAGAGTTACAAGTTGTTCCAGAATGTGAACTTTGCTCATATTAAACTATAAAATGAAACAAAAGATCACATGTTCCACGCAAAGGGCATTAAAATATATATATAAATAAAATGAAATTGTGGTGACTGTACCTGCTGAACGGTGTCTCGGTGGGAAGCAGAGCCGGATCCTGCCGTGTCGCTCTTGTGTTCTGAAGTCTGCGACGCCTCATAGAACTAAACTCAAGGGCAACAGAGGATTGGAGTATTTGTTTAAACAGAAGCCGAGGAGGTGCTCTTACCCAGCCTCTACCTTCTGGCTTTCTTTATACACCATGTAGGGAAAAATAGGTTTTGCTGCTTTATGCGCAGAGCTCGCATATTTTAGCACAGACAGGTTTTCCATATTTAACATATATTCCTGAATACATAGAATGCTGATATTTCAGTATAGATAACCTAGGTTTCAGGATTCCTCATTTATTTAATTCACACCCTATGTTGGAAGTGACTTTTTTTTTTTTTTAACTGCACTCTGGGGGCCAGGGATGTTAAATCGCTAACCCCCGAGTGTTGATTAACTACAACTTCCATGATACTCTGGCCGTTCAAACTGAATGTCAGGGAATCGTAGGACATCACTGCTCTAGGGAAAAAGTGGTGTTAAATAACCTCTAATAATCCCCACCCCATTTTTTTGCTTCCATTCATGAAAACTCCCTTTTCATGCGGTGTTACAGTCTTCCACACTGCACATTGTGAAAGGAAATTCAGCCTAAAGCAAAGGAAGGGTTATTTTATGGTGAGAACAATAAAGCTGTGGAATTCTCTGCCTGTTGAGGTGGTTGGGACCGAGACTGTACAGACTTTTAAACAACGACTAGATGACTTCATGCAAAAACATAATATTAAGGGTTATAATATTTAGTATGTGGGTAAAAACTTCTTGATCCAAGGAGAAATGTGAAGCCATTCTGGGTCAAGAAGGATTTTTTTCCAAGTGTGTTGCATATTGGTGAGCGCTTCAGACTGGGATTTTTGCTTTCTTTTGGATCAACAGCAGTAGGTGATGTGGGAAAGGCTGAACTCGATGGATGCATGTCTTTATTCAGCCTATGTAACGTTGCTCCCACACAAGACAAACATACATACAGCCCAACAGACGCCTGCAGAAGCAGTCAGAGTTGTTAGAGTCGGCAGAGGAGCACTCACATTATACCCCCCCAGGGTCAAAATTATCACCCACAGATGGCTGACCAGTGGCTGCTGTATGACAGCCTACAGGGTGGAGAGGAGGCCTTCACTTTCAAGCTCAGCTCTAGTAGTGACTGGGACAGCCAGGAGGAGGGAGATATTTTCTAGCCATCATGAACAGATAAAATTAACTCCAGTGTTAATCAAATCAAAATTATATAAAACTGATAAGAAAGGAGGCGCAATTCTAATGAGCAAAGTCAAAAACCAGGAAGTGGCCCAGCCAATAAGGAACAGGTTTCATGATCGGGCAGAGCAGCGTGGGGGGTCTAGCAGAGACCTAACTATGGCACTTGAGGTTTGGCAATACATCTTGGGTGGTATTCCAACCTTTGTGTAAACTTAAACAGAACGGTTGCAAACTGGGAAAACGCTATAGATTTCAATGGCACTGGTTACGTTTACAACAGCTCTGGTTAGGTTTGCAGCAGGGTTGGAATAGGACCCCTGTCCAGCAACTGCAAGGGGATTCAGTTCATTAAATAACTAAAAATGCACAAGCGTCCCAATTGGTCAGAAGGAAGTGAACAGCCCATCAGTGGTAATATACATCACTAATGTTTGTCCAGGAGACATGGTAGATCTTTAAAGCTACAGCAGTGAGAACAATCACATAAAGGGTCCCATAAAGTCTACAGAGTCAAAACTGCATAATGCTTTGTGTCAGTAAGAGGTACAGGTTTTAATTGGAAATTTGGAATAGGTAAAAGTAGCATTGACTAATGCTTTGGTGCCATTCACTGAGCCCTGAGCAGACATCAACAAGTGGAACATGGCAGTATTTGCCAAGTCGTGCTTCTTAACATCCATTTAGCCATTCACAAAGAGACATTGGCCTATATGCCATCGAGGCGACCTTTTTATTGAAGTCATGTTGTCAGAGCCACTTCAGTGGTTTGCAAACAGAGTCCTCCATAATCTTTTGACTCTTTACAGCCAAACAAGCCAACATTACAGCATAATTGTTGATGCTCAACTTGTACCAGAGTCCCGTATGTGGACTTCACACGCTCCGACGATTAATTACCCAACGTAGCCAAGATCCCACAATACACTTAATGGATTTCTTGGTAATAGCCAATGAAAAGCTCTTAAGTACTTTCAAGCTTTGCCTTTGAAGACAAAAATATTTTGTGAATTATACTACCTTTCATATTACATACATCTCAGCTACAATAGATTCCTCGAATGCAAATATACACAATCCAGAAATAAAGCTAGCACTCTGAATAACAGGATTTCTCAATCTTTATCTTGGTCATAAAGGAGAATCATTTCCAGACAGGAGAGGGGTGCAATACAAAGTAATGTGCGTTCAATTAAAATTGAACTTTGTGCAGAAAATATTTCAGAACATAAACTTTTTTTCTATGAAATACATTGACACCTACCGTATATTTTCCAGATAGGAGCACAATCACATCAAGTGTGTTTTAAGGAGCTGCCACAGTTTTCACTGAACATTTCTGTATTTTCCTATTTGCCACCTTAGATTACACATCATCCATTCCCTTGGCTTATACAGTATTATGTTGATTGCTGTTGGGGGGACGACGACTATGCTTCAGATGTCACACATCAATTATGAGTGATGTATCAGAAGTCTGATGAAAGCACAGTGTTCTTTTTAATTGGCAAGATCTAAGTTTTAATCCATAATAAAGTGATTCTTATTGTTTTAGCAAACAAACATACATACTTCCCCTTATGTTGAGCGCATCCCACTACAGCAGGTGCTGGAAGCGACCACTAGGTGGCAGTACAGCCATGAAAACAACCACAATAGCAGCATGCATTGCCCGCAGAACAAAAAGTCTTGCTCTTTGGAAAAGCTTGTGCATATTGTGCAAACCTTTTGGGTTGCATGCCACACATCACGAGTCAATGCTGGCAATCCATTTTTGCGTACAATGTCATTTCCAAGAATCTGTGGCCACCCGGATCTTACCAGAGTCTTTTTTGTGGAGCTATCTGAAGGAAGGAGTATATCATAACCAGCCCGGCACGACTGATACCTTAGCGGGTAACATTAGGAATGATATCTAAAACATTGATGATGCAATACTGAGATGCGTTCGTAACAAGTCAATGCGGCACTGCATATTGTTACTAACAGAAACACCGACCACTTCCAGTACGTGCTGTGATGGTATATGCTTAACATAAGACCATGTTGTTTTCCTGAAATTCTCATTAATTTCCATTCATTCGTTAATGATCTATAACAAAAAGGTGTGCGTGTCTTGAACAACATCCTTATAGAACCCGGGAGCATGATTCAGCATGGACACAATGTTTTTGGCTTGCTCCAGTCTGTAAAAATAGCTCGTTGATAAAGGCTTGCTGAATCTTCACTTCCATTACAATTCTTTTATCATCAGGGAAGGATTGTGTGCTTTCCTACCGGTGATTACATTTTGCCCAGATGACAAAATTATAGAAAAACATGAGTGGTAAAGCGCATCATTTTGCACAGAATGCTTTTTTTTTTTTTTTTTTTTTAACACTCCATACACCTTTTAAGAAAAAATAAATTGTGTTTTTAAAGAGCGTAATTTATTTATTTATAAAGTATTTTACCAGGAAGGATAGAGATTTCTCTCGTTTTCAAGTATGCCAAGCAGTTATAGCAAGTTAAGCAATCCATATGTATACATTTAAATGATATATAATGAGGAAACAAAGTAACTCGATGTACAAATGTATAGTTACATATATTATAATCTACACATCCTGAACAGATTCATGTTCGATCACTTATTAGAATAAAAGGAATCCGTCATTCCTAAACTTTTGTTAAATCACCATTATTAAATATTCGCTATAAGTAATGTATTGGCCATATCACTTGCTTTTGGGGCAGTTTACATCTTCATAAACCTCCTTGATTGGCAGATTCCTTTACTCGCTATACAAGTCTATGCAGTTGGCTTACCTGGGTTTCCACCCGTCACGAGAGCGGTAATACTATTCTTATTCAAGACAATAGAGCGCCCTGATAGATGTCGCTTTCCGTGAACATGGTCGATCACGGTCACCTTCCCATGTAATTATATGCAAATTAGTCATCCATAGTCTATTAATTATGGCTGCCAAGGTTAAGAATTCAACATACTGTACTAGATCATAACTTACAGCAGGGGTCAGCAAGCTTGGCCCTCCAGATGTTTCAGAAATACATTTCCCATGATGCTCAGTCAGCATAAGGAGTAGTTGAACACCATGGAAGACGTAGTTCTAAAACTACATCTCAAGGGACAAGGTGCTGACCCCGGCCCGATAGATTAGCTCGCTGAATAGGAGTGCTGTTGTCTGATGTCCACATGGACTGGTGAGAGGAGCACCATCATAAAGAGGATACTGTACACCGATTACACTTCATGGACTGTTACAATGTTGGCATCATATTCAGTGGCTATTATATACAGAATATTTATATTAAGAAGTGTGAACAGAATGTTATGAGCAGATTTGTATAGCCAAAAGATGGGGGGGGGGGCAAAAACACAGAACTGTCCTTTGGATGTTTATTTTCCAAGTGTCTTTGGGTAGAATAAACTATCCATCAGCCTTCATTAGGTGAACAAAAATCCACAGCCTCATGCGCGATAATCACATAGGAGCTGTTGGGATCTTACTCAATGCCTCTGGGATTTACTACAATCTGTAGGCAATGAAGCTGGATTCACCACTGGAATGCATGCCTGGGCAGGGATCTATGCTGGCATGCATCCACAGTGAGAATACAACCAAGGTGTGGTACTGTAAGCAAGAGCATGCATTTCCTTATGTGCCAATTTTCCTCTGGGGTCAAACATTTAAAAGGGACAAGAAAATGAAAGCATTAATAACCCCCGCTGACCCCCACAATGTTGTGGTCTTTTTGCAGCCCTTTCAGCATCTAACTGCAGGAAGCAGCTTAGACTCTGGCCTCATGAGGACCTCCCATTGCAGAAGCATGATCAGTTGGCTGGCTGAATGTTCATTCTGCCAGCCAACCTCTCCCACAGAACACAATAGAATGTGGACATCGTTTTTGGAGACCCCAAACATCAAAAGGGTTGGGAATGCGGATTGCCACCCTTCAGAGCAGAAATGACCCCTCTGCTTTGAAGAGTTGTACCAGCAGCCAAAAGATGGCAAAGTGATGGGGGGGGGGGGTAGCCTCGTGTGCAGTATTCCAGCTTTATTTTGTGTTCCTATTAAGTCGTCCTGTACACATCCTGTAAGAAAGATGGTGTGCTCCCTGCGAATTAGGGATAGAAAGATATATCGGTTTTGCTGATTATCGGCTGCCGATATTCAAAAAAAATTACTGATATCGGTATCGGTATTTTATTTGCCGATAATTGTACAAGTTTGCTCACTGCAGCTGCGACACGCAAACTCCCACAAAACTGTGCGAATCCTGGGCTTCTCCCACATCAGGCTGTAAGCCCTCACTGCAGAACGACCCCTGCTTACTGACCGTATTGCGCATGAGTGTGATAACAGAAATGGGGCTTCCATCCCATCTGGAAGGGAATTCCCTGTACAGGAGATGCAGGGGTCTATTTCCTGCAGCAGGGGTCAGCAACCTGGGCCCTCCAGATGTTTTGGAACTGCATTTCCCATGAGGCTCCAAGAACCTAATGAGAAGCTGAGCATCATGGGAGATGTAATTCCAAAACATGTGGGGCGATATTACAAAGTCACGGCTAACTTAACTTAACCAAAGCTCCTCTAAACTTACCAGAGCCATTACAGTCTATGAGGTTGTTAAGTTTACAACAGCTCTGGTTAAGTTAGCACCAACCTTGTAATATAACCCTTGGAGGGCCAAGGTTGCTGAACCCCTTACATACAGGGTCATATGAGGGATCTTTAAGAAAGCCAAAGACACGTCTTATTGTTTGTAAAAATAAAAGCTTATATAAAAAAATTCTTATTAAATTGAATAAATGAAGTGGATGTGGTGCAATGTTTAAATGTTAAACCCATTGAGTTCATGGCATAATGTCAGATTTGTGCGGATTTTTTCACAACTTTAAATTTACAGAATATCGGCACCAAATATCGGCTATCGGCCATAAAAGCTGCCGATAATCGGTATCGGCTCTGAAAAAAATTATATCGGTCTATCCCTACTTTGAATCGTGATTGTGGAAGCTATATGCGAAGCGGATCAACTAAGGAAACACAAGAGGACTTTTCTGACAAGTACCCAGGAACAAAACCACCAACCAGCTTAACGCTGTATTCATAGTCTGGTTCGGAAATGGCGTCAAACCAGGCTCTGTCTCAAACATGAACAATGCGAGGCCTCCATCAGTCTGGACGCCCAAAGTCATCCATGACATTCTGCAGAGGATTGCAAGTAGCCCCTGAAAATTCCGCTCAAAGACTGTCTCCGCAAGTTGGTGTATCATAAACGACATGTCGGCAAGTTTTGATAACTCTGAACCTCAAACCGTACCGAATAACATTTGTACAGGAACTGAAAGAGCCACCAAAGCTAAACGCATAAATTACTGTACATGGTTGCTGAATATGATTGCTGACGGACATTTGGACCCATTGCTGTACTTCATGATGGATGAAGCTTTGTTTCATTTATTAGGTCACGTAAAATTTTCAGAATACGAGGTAGTGGTTCGCTAAAAACACCCACTTAACTTACGAAACACCAATTCACGACCAAAAAATTGGCGTTTGGTGCACGGTATTAGGAACACGAATAGGCCCAATTATATTCGAATGAACTGAATATTGCGGTTTACCTGGATATCTTTGAACAATTTTTTACGACCAACTAATACAAGAAAAAATGTACTGCTTTTTCCAACAAGATGGGACAACATGCCATGCCTCACGCAACACAGTGGCTTGGGTTCATGAACGGTTTATGGAGGAGCGAACTGTGAGAAAGGGTTATAGCCACCACATTCCCCAGACTTGTCCACATGTGATCTTTATCTGTGGGGAAATTTAAAGCTGAAAGTGTATGCCAACAATCCACATACCCTGGATGAACTCAAGGAAAACATCACAAACACTATCCGCATCATCACTGTTGAAGAGCTGCAAGCAGTATCAGCCAACATACTCCTAAGTGCCCAAAGGTTCATAGACGTGAACGGGGACCAATTTCAGCATCTTTTCTGTGGCCCACACTGTAGTTGAGGGGTAGGCAACCTTGGACCTCCAGATGGTTTGGAACTAAATCTTCCTTGAAACTCCGCTGCTCATTAGATGGTCTGAGCTGTAGGGGAAATTTAGTTTCAAATCCAAGGCTGCTGCCCTGGCGTACACCATAACGCTTATACTCAGGGCCGCCATCAGGGCATTACACCCCATGCTGCCGAAAGGGGCCCGGGCCCCGTCGGCACCCTTTTTAACAGCTCCGGTATTGGACTCTGAGTCCGAATCCAGAGCTGACTCCCCCTCCTGCTCCTGGCAGGCTTCGCTGGCTGGCTGGGCAGACCAAGCAGTGTGCGTGGGCCCTCCCAAGCACGCTGCTTTGGTGCCGCCCCCTCCAGTCACACACACACACACACGAGAAGCTGCCTTGGACGGAGGGCCCGGCCGGGAGAAGAGCGGAGGGCCCTGCCAGGAGAAGAAAAGAAGAGAGAAAAGAAGAGAGAAGAAAGAAGAAAAGAGGAGGACAGAAGACGGCGGAGTGGTGAGCCAAGGTACAGCCAGACCCCCAGGGCCAGCCAGACCCCCAAGGTCCAGCCAGACCCCCAAGGCCCAGCCGTTCATACACTCCGCACATTACTGTGAGTTTTATTGCTGTGGAGCTCTGATTCGCTCAGTCACACTGCACATTACTGTGAGTTTTATTGCTGCGGAACTGTGTTATGTCCTTTTTTTGTTTTGTAAGGGGACGAAAAGCTGTTAAAAGGTTGAGGAAGTTTATGGGGGGCTCATCTTGTGGTTCAGTAAGGGGCCCCATCATTTGACAGCTGCCCTGCTTATACTTAGGTTAGCGGTTCAACAACGAGATTAAAAATGCAAGTTGTAACAAATGCTCTCCGCTATGAAAACATTGCTGCTTTTATTCCCGTAGTTCCTTTTATTTGGTACTATTCCTTCCATCAAACTTCTCTAGATTTCTATCCATACTGGTCTATTCACTAAAATTGGCAGAAGCAGTGAACAATCTAGACCAAATAGCCGATTTGGAAAGGGAGATAAAATGGGAGAATTTTTCCGGTTTAGCTATTTTTACCTAGAATTTTCACTTCTCCTGACTTTCACCTTTACTGAATAGATCTGATAGTAGCAACGGTAGGTTGCAAAACCATCCTGGAGTCTTTGAACTACCCTACCCCTATTCCATTACCCCTATTCCTGGGCAAATTACAATTTTTATTTTGCATGGAATGGCTCCATACTGTGATTAGCAAAAGAACTCCCAAGTCAAAAACAAATTGCTGAAAAATGACAATGTTATTTCTCAAGTTTGGAATCATCAATGCGCACATCTATTCAAACCTCCCTCCAACATACTGCATGGTATTCCTCAGAAGTGGTTGAGGGCCGACGCCCTTTTGCACCACTGGATCCCACTGCTTAACCAAGATCGTGGCTCTCCGAACCCCCCCCCCCTCTTCTCTTCCTTCAGAAACATTATTTGTACATAGTTTTGACCGGGCAGTTCTATGTTAATGTTAAACTATTTACAGGTTTTTTTTGGTCAGGTTTTGGGCTTTAAATTCCTCTGTTATAATCCCTATGTATCGCACGTCAATCCTCAGAGAACAAATCATAGCACATATAATAATTTTTGTGGGGTTCCACTCACACTTTAAAGAGCCAGAATCGGCTCTGTGGTAATCACCTGTTCGTTGTTAATTCGGCCACCCCTCTGCCCTTGGAGGAATCAAGTACTGGAATATCCCCAAGGGAATTAACAACCCATAGGCGATTAGCAAAGAGCCGATTCTGGCTCTTTATAGTGTGAGTGGAACTCCACAAAAATTATTATATGTACTATATGTATATGCAGGTTTTACTATGATCTGTTCTCTATTTTATTTTTCTCATTGAGGATTATATATCTGAGGATTGCCGTGCGATACACAGAGATTATAACAGAGGAATTTGATTGTATTCTATGGTAAATAGAAACATAGAAAATGTCGGCAGATAAGAACCTTTCGGCCC
Source organism: Leptobrachium leishanense (assembly GCA_009667805.1). Taxonomy (NCBI): domain Eukaryota; kingdom Metazoa; phylum Chordata; class Amphibia; order Anura; family Megophryidae; genus Leptobrachium; species Leptobrachium leishanense. The sequence continues at coordinate 477,378,310 of CM019063.1, forward strand.
ATCTAGTCTGCCCAATTACATGGATACTTTACCTGGATTTATCTTTTGTTTAGGATAGCCTTATGCCTATCCCATGCTTGCTTAAATTCAATTACTGTTTTGGCTTCTACCACTTCTACTGGAAGGCTGTTCCATGTATCCACCACCCTCTCAGTAAAATAATGCTTCCTGATGTTACTTTTAAACCTTTGCCCCTCTAATCTAAGACTAGGGTTGACGTTCCTGGAGGGATCAGCCAAATGACAAATGATTTAGGTAAACTAAAAAAATGGTCGGAGCTGTGGCAATTGAGTTTTAATGTGGATAAGTGCAAGATAATGCACCTGGGACGTAAAAACCCAAGGGCTGAATATAGAATATTTGATACAGTCCTAACCTCAACATCTGAGGAAAGGGATTTAGGGGTCATTATTTCAGAGGATCTAAGGGTAAGTATTCAATGTAATAGAGCAGCAGGAAATGCTGGCAGAATGCTTGGTTGTGTAGGGAGAGGTATTAGCAGTAGGAAAAGGGAAGTGCTCATGCCACTGTACAGAGCACTGGTGAGACCTCACTTGGAGTACTGTGTGCAGTACTGGAGACCGTATCTCCAGAAGGATATAGACATCTTAGAGAGAGTTCAGAGAAGGGCTACTAAAATGGTGTATGGCTTGAAGGAGAAAAGTTACCAGGAAAGGCTTAATGATCTTAACATGTACAGCTTGGAAAAAAGACGAGACAGAGGAGATATGATAGAAACATTTAAATACGTAAAGGGAATCCACAAGGTAGAGGAAGGGAGTATATTTAAAAGGAAACAAAGTAGCAAAACAAGAGGACATAGTCTTAGATTAGAGGGGCAAAGGTTTAAAAGTAACATCAGGAAGCATTATTTTACTGAGAGGGTGGTGGATACATGGAACAGTCTTCCAGTAGAAGTGGTAGAGGCTAAAACAGTAATTGAATTTAAGCAAGCATGGGATAGGCATAAGGCTATCCTAAACAAAAGATAAATCCAGGTAAAGTATCCATGTAATTGGGCAGACTAGATGGGCCGAAAGGTTCTTATCTGCCGACATTTTTCTATGTTTCTATGTCCTCTTGTTTTGCTACTTTGTTTCCTTTTAAATATACTCCCTTCCTCTACCTTGTGGATTCCCTTTACGTATTTAAATGTTTCTATCATATCTCCTCTGTCTCGTCTTTTTTCCAAGCTGTACATGTTAAGATCATTAAGCCTTTCCTGGTAACTTTTCTCCTTCAAACCGTACACCATTTTAGTAGCCCTTCTCTGAACTCTAAGGCCGGCTGCACACTAGACGTTTTTTGTAACGCACTAACGCGCGTTAAAAAAAAAATCATCGTACTCGACACTCGTCTACCCCCCCTTGCGTTATCTTCCATAGGAGGATAGCGGAGCACCCGTCGACGCGAATCCTAGCGCATCGCCATTCTAGAACGCTAGGATTCACGTCGACGGGTGCTCCGCTATCCTCCTATGGAAGATAACGCAAGGGGGCGTGGACGAGCGTCGGGTACGATGTTTTTTTTTTTTAACGCGCGTTAGTGCGTTACAAAAAACGTCTACTCTAGTCTAGTGTGCACCCGGCCTAAGATGTCTATATCCTTCTGGGTCTCCAGTACTTTGTTATACTCTGGAAACACTGGGTGCGCTGCACTTTTATGTTGTATTGTATTTACCACTTTAGGTTGTCTAGTGGCGAAGGCAACACTTTTGGAGTGAATTAGCGCCGTTTTCCAACATATTTCCTCAAAATATCAATGCTGCACTACCACACTATTTAGGCTAGGGTCAGACTGAGGCAGTGCGAACGCGCGTTCTGGCGCACATAATCACGGCCGCACTAGCAGCAGATGACGGGCAATGACAGCCAATATACGAAGTACGGTCGCACAAAAGTCCGGCCGCGCAACGCAAGTGGAAAATGAACGCATTTTTTCGAGAACGTTAAACCGCTGGTACTGACGTACAGAGTGCGCTGCGGCCGCATAGCAGCGTGTGTGCGTGATTAGGAGATGTCAGACGCTGCTAGTGTGCGGCCAACATAACGTTCAAACAGCCGGATTTCCCTAGACTTCTTTTCACCCCATCGTCATGAAATACGTCCAGAATTGCGCATCGTCTGACCACTTAAGCGTATTCCGTGAAAAAATGCGTGCGCACGCATCGACGTACATTTTGACGGTGGCCGCAGAAAATGCGCTCATCTGTCCCTAGCCTTAGAGGTGTTGGGCTTTATTTGATGTTGCATTGGTATATTGTTGGCATGTACTTAACACAAAATGGGTTTGTAATCACTGATCATCTCGGCTTCTTATATGGTTTTGTTTAAATAGAAAAATGAATACGCTTCTATCGCAGCCCTTACGTGTATTATCTACCATACATTAGAAAACAAAAACATGTCACGTCTTTCTACATATTGTGGTCATTTGTTCTTCTATGCATCAACAATAAATCCTGTGAGGGAAAAAAAAAATGCACGTTGTAATTATAGAAACACCCCATAAACAGGGATTAAAGTCCTAAAGCAGGGGCGTCAGAAACCTTGGCCTTTCTGACGTTTTGGAACTTCATTTACTGAGGCTCTGCCAACCTAACAAGTAGCTGAGCAATGCATCATGGGAATTTAGTTCATTCTGCATTAGCTCGCCTAAGGTTACTCGCAAAACCTGTGAAAATAAAGATATTTTTCATGCAAGTGGTTACACAGAGATCTCATTCCTTGAAGTTGCAATTGTAATATTGAGAATTTTATGCTTGGGAAGTAAGAGGATTATTCTACAGAATGCAGGGCCCAGAAGGAACGTTTTTTAGGACAGCGTCACCGTGTACCTTGCTTATCTGAAACGCACTGTAATTTATCATAATTAAGAAATCCAGCAGAAAACGGGCGACACGGGTTTAGAATTTCCACCTGTAAAGTACCTGTATTTCTAACAGAAGCATATATTCTGAGGGAACGTGTGATAACCGGTTAAAGCTTTGTGTGAACTCACTGACAAATATGCAAATTAAAAAGCTGTGTACGAGGATATGGATAGATATCTGACTCAACTTTTACTAAGCACAGTGCGGGTGCTTCAAGACAATCAGGTCTATTCGAAGAAAAGGTTAAAAAAGTGAAAATTCTAGATAAAAAAATAGCCAAACCAGAAAAATTATCCTATTTCTCTAACTTTCCAAATCGGCTATTTGGTCTAGAGTGTTCTATTCTCCTGCCAGTTCTCCTGGTTGTCACCTTTCTCTGAATAGACCTGAATGTAATATAACAAACCAGAAAGAGAACACTCAATTTAACACAAATACTTAATTAGCAGCTAAGGCTAGGGTCAGACGAACGCATTTTCGCGTTGTCTGTGAAAAAGTGCGTTCGAACGAATGGACGCATTTTTTCACGGAATACGCGATAGCGGTCATACGATGCGCATTTGCATCCGTGATTTTGTACGGATCATCAATAAAACACTTTGTGCATCTGGACGTTATGTTGGCCGGACATTAGCAGTGTCTGACATCTCCAATTCACGCACACACGCCTCTAGCGGACGCAGCGCACTCTGTACAACCGTACTAGAGGTTTTACGTTCTCGACAAAATGCGTTCGTTTTCCACTTGCGTTGCGCAGCCGGACTTTTGTGCGACCGTACTTCGTATATTGGCCGTCATTGCCCGGCATTTGCTGCTACTACGGCTGTGATTAAGGCTAGGGACAGATGAGCGCATTTTCTGCAGCCACCGTCAAAATGTACGTCGATGCGTGCGCACGCATTTTTTCACGGAATACGCTTAAGTGGTCAGACGATGCGCAATTCTGGACGTATTTCATGACGATGGGGTGAAAAGAAGTCTAGGGAAATCCGGCTGTTTGAACGTTATGTAGGCCGCACACTAGCAGCGTCTGACGTCTCCTAATCACGCACACACGCTGCTATGCGGCCGCAGCGCACTTTGTACATCAGTAGCAGCGGTTTCACGTTCTGATAAAAATGCGTTCATTTGCTGGTTGCGTGGTGTCGGCGCACTTTCGTACGCACGTACTGCATATATTGGCCGTCATTGGCCGTTATGTGCTGCTACTGCCGCCGTGATTTAGTGCGCCTGCACGCGCGTTCCGACTGCCCCACTCTGACCCTAGCCTAAGTGCGCCGGCACGCGCGTTCGCACTGCGCTCGTCTGACCCTAGCCTTATACATTTAAAGATTTTACCGATTTTTAACCCTTCAAAGCTTCCAACAACTCTTACCCTTTTCAGGATTACAACAGTTCTTAACCCATACAAGACTTTCTACAAGGTTTTATCCCTTGTTGAAAATGGTATAAATTTAGTTCACAATACATGGCGATAAATTGCTTAAGCCTGCCAACAGCGCCAATGTATTCCACCTTTTGACAGGTCCTATCCTTTAGGCCCCGTTCACACTGTGTGATTTGAAAAATCGCACGATTTTCCGTGCGCTTTTCATATTTGCGACATAGTGCGATAATGTTGCGGTTTTGTGCGATTTTTGCAAAGCACCACCAATACAAATCGCAAAATCGCAGATCGAAAAAAAAAAAAAAAGGGTCATGTACCAGCGACATGCTACCACGACGCGCGGCAAGATGTGAACAGCATTGGAGAAGCTACACAGCGCGACGTCGCGCAGATTTTGCTGCAACGTCGCGGCGCGATAAATCTCACAGTGTGAACGGGGCCTAATACCGACTGCTATCATGGGATCAACGCATACCGAGCACTGGGTCCTTTCTGGAACTGCAGTTCAAGGTTAAATTTATCCTGTGGGTGGAACACCTGTGACAGGGAGGGGTGCTTACCCAAGGGGTGTCAGACACGGTCAGCCCTTTTCATACAGAATACATGGGGAGGGGGTAGCACTCAACCTTTACTAAGCACAGAGTGTGGGTGCTTCTCTAGACAATGTAATACAACAAACCAGAAACAGCGCACTCCAGCTAACACATTCAGATACTTCAACAGCAGCTTATACATTTAAAGATTTTACCAAATTTTAACCCTTCAAAGCTTCCATCAACTCTTACCCTTTTCAGAATTACAACAATTCTGAACAGTTAACAGTGGTTAAAAACTGTTGTAATCCTAAGGCTGGGGTCAGACGAATGCATTTTTAACGTGCGTTTAGGCGCACTTAATCACGGCCGTAGTAGCAGCAAATGACGCGCAATGACGGCCAATATACGAAGTATGGCCGCACGAAAGTCCGGCCGCGCAACGCAAGCGGCAAACAAACGCATTTTTTTTGAGAAAGTAGAACCACTAGTACTGACGTACAGAGTGCGCTGCATCGGCATAGCGGCGTGTGTGCGTGATTAGGAGACATCAGGCGCTGCTAATGTCCGGCCTGCATAACGTCCAGACGGAAGAAGTGTTTTATTGACGATCGGTAAAAAAAAAAAAAAAAAAACGCACGAAAATGCACATCGTATGACAGTTTTCGCGCATTCCGTGAAAAAATACGTCAATGCGTTCGGACGCACTTTTTGACGGTTGCTGCAAATAAAGGGGGTAAGAGTTGTTGGAAGTTTTGAAGGGTTAAAATTTGGTAATATCTTTAAATGTAGAAGCTGCTGTTTTAAGTATTTGAATGTGTCAAATGGAGTGATAGAATATATATTGTCTTTAAAATGAGGCCTTTTTTTTAGTTTAAAAACTACTTTGATCCATGCTACTATCGAAGAGGTCCTGAGCAAGCGATAAAATAATATATGTGATTACTATTTCTAAAAAGAAACGGTTATTCAAACAGAGGTAAATAAATACAATTGCTATAACGCTTCTTTCACCAGGTTCAATTTATTAAGAATAATATATACTGTGTCACAATACTGTATATATATATTTGTAGAAGACATTTACACATCTCAGCAATTCATAGCTCATATCCTACATTCCCTATATGCAGCAAGGAACTCTGGGTAGGACAGGCAATTTCTCCAATTTCTCACTTTTTTGCACCAGGGTCTGTTTGAACACCGAACCGTCCTTGCCAGTGCAATGCCATACTAGATGGACTTTTAGCACAGGTCAGGTTGTGCAACGAGTCACAGCCACTCCTGGACAGCTGTTTCGGGTTTATTATGCCCTCATCAGCAGGAGCGAGGCCGGAACTCGTTGAGATTTGATGCTTACCAGGAGGGCAAATCAAAACACATTTAAGTTATGGTGGAGAGAAAAAAAGTGAGATTAAAAGCCTCCACATGGCAAATAATAAAGTTCATAATTGTAGAAGACATTTACACGTAAAAAAAATGGATTAGGATAACCCCGGAACATGGAACCTTTTAATATGAGTGATTGCTAGTATACATCAGATAAGCCTAACTGCACAAAAATGCGGCTCAATAAAAAGAGCAAAATTCCACAGCTGGGAGGCAGGTGTATCTATTGTTAATCTCATGGTGAGCAACTCAAGGAGGAATTAGAACAGACCTATATCTAAACTATAATAGGCGTTAACAGAAACCTGACGTAAAAATCGCCAAAACACACCTTGTTTGAGCCTATAAATAGTAGAGAAGGACATTTAGCAGTATGTTTAATAGGGATAATTGCATATACACATAGGGGTGGGGTTTCTATAATAATTTTCTGGGTGATCATCACGTCTGGCACCGGGGATCCAACGTTATTGGGTTTGAGGAGTGGAGTTTCTAGGTCCACTTCATTTATACCAGCATCAGCCAACTCTAAAGCACATCAACAGGCTATGCCAGTTTTAATGTTTGGTGCAGCTCCCTTAAAGGGCCACTACAACAACAAAAAAAAAAGTCCTTATTGTGCCGATAACTAAAACAGAAAAACAATGTACACATAAAGATAAGAAAATATTTTACTCTATAGGAGTCACTGGGTGCATCTATTTTGTGATCTTTTGTGTTGTAAACTGTCCCCCAAAGTATCTTTGCCTCCATTGGTCCTCACTTTGTGGTTTTGGCGATAGAATGGAGTCTATGGGTTACGCAGCTGACTTGCATCATTGTATGATGTGGGATGTATTCAAAGGACATCACCAGGAGGTAGATTAGAAGCCTTTTAAGACCCCTATCATATCTCATTCAGCTGCCAGCTCTTATCTCAGATAGCCTGGAGAACAGTAGCCTTATCTAAACATTTCATCCTCCACCTCAAACTGGTAGATATTGTAGATTAGATAAACAAGAGCCACAAAGCTAGGCTTTTGATAAATGTATTATGGGAAAAATCCAGAGACTGGAACCTGGAGATAAAATACCATACTTTATTTTCCTTTTTACATGCAATTACTTCAAAAGAAAGAAAAAAAAGTCAGCAGCATTTGTTTTATAAAAGGGTTTTAATTTGGAATGTTTAAGTAATCTAGTTACAGTTTATTTAAGTGTTAGTGTCCCAAAGCTGTATTTGTATAACAGCTGGTGTATTTGCCACGAGAAAACAAGCTTCATGTCTTGACCAAACAGAACTAGTACAATGACCAAACATGGATGCAATCAATTTTAGGCCAAGCACTACGCTTATGGTGTTTTTAGGTCGTTTTAAAATAGAAAGGCTGGAATACAGAATCAGCACAAGGCAGTGATGGAAAAAAAGTACAAACTCAGACTTCGGGGAAGTATTCCTTATTTACCTACAGTGTCGCCATTGATCTTGGAGACCTGATAAATTGGCAGGTGGTCACGCTACTTTGAGAAGATGTCAAAGTAGGGACCATTTAACTTGTGGATGGATCTGAAAGTGCGGCAGTAAGGGGTTAAGTAATAAAAGGTTGTATTTTTATTATCCGATGAATCGATTAATTAAAACAATAAAAAAAAGAGACCAACTGATAGATTATGAAAATAATAGCTGCAGCCCTAGTAATATGTGACATGTTTTACGAATATGGAAAAAGCAAAGAAAAAAAAATATTATAATTTCCCTTCCAAGACTGGGGACTCTAGGTATGATATATCCTTCTTAAAATTTACTGGTACGGTACGGTATGCTTCCCATTTAGCATGGATAGTCCCAATTATTGCCAGAAATAACCCTGTCTTTAAACCTAGTATCCCTCCATTTAGTGGATTTACAAAAGAAGTAAAACTTCCTAGAATGACCTTCTATAAACAGAGGCGCGTTCAATACCTCAGCCGCTGCAAGTGCTAAATTAGCAACTTGCCATTGAACGCCGTTCAACCACTCAGCGCTCAGCACTGCTAACTTAGCACTTGCAGCGACCCGAGGAGATGCTGCGAGTAGCTGAGTGTGACGTATTAAAGATGGCCGCCGCCATGAAGCAAGTAACAATTCCGTACAGCAATGTTAATTTGGAGATTTTTGTTCACCAAAGCACAAAATATTTATTTATTATTTACCCCTGCACATAGATATATATTACAGTTCAATTTAGATTTTGTTTCAGAAGTAAACATAACGTTTATTCAATAAAAACTATCATTTGTGGTGTGTGCATACAAAACGGAATTGTGCTGACTGCTTTTCTTATTCATATCACTCGGTCAAAATATGATAAACAATCTGAATCTTTAAAAAAAAAAAAAAAAAATCGGCAATTTGGATTCAAAATTCGCATCCAAAGCGTTCAATGACACTGCTGCAGCAATTCAGCAGCTGCTGAGGTATTGAACGGGGCTCAGATCTCATAATGTGCCCCCAGATGTTTACTGCCTATAATTCCCAGAACGCAATAGCCAGAGAATCATGGGAGATGTAGTTCAGAAATATCTGGGGGTGGTGTTTGAGATCCCTGCTCTATAAACTATGGGAAAAAAAATGCCACTTTTTAATTCATTTGGCTGTTGTTCTAAATAACATAAACTACGCTTGGATCAGAAAAGAAAATGAATCTGGTAAAAGAAGCATTTTGGCAAATGAAACTTAATTAGTTCCTGGTTCACAGAAGAGGGCAGGGATTTCGGTTTGTCTGCCAGTAACAAAACCTTAAAGGAAGAGATATGCCAGCACAAAACAAACACTGCCTGGCACATTAAACATTACGCTTGGCATACCCAGTTATTGAGAAACACCAGGCGCCAGTTCTGTAAGGTGCGGATCTCCGATCCATCGCTCCTAGCTAAACAGGTGCACCCCAAGGGTGGACCCGTGAGACAATGAGAGGTTCATAACCAAAATCCTTTGCTATTTATATAACAGCCATTTTTACATATTTACCTTCTCATTTTGCCCGCTTACAAAACAACGCCTGTAAAGTAACATTATGAGATATCTACTTTCCGATAGCAATAGCAGGCTTAAAATAAGGTGGGTAAATACATACTACACGTGACTATACCAAGTTTCTCTCCAAACAAACCTGTGTTTGTAAAAGCATAAAACCCATGCAGATTAGAACATACACACCATCTTAAATAACCGCTTTACTGCCCAGTAAAAACATAAGAAAAAAAGGCTGTCATCTGCGCTTATCCCAATAGCTCCAAGCGAAAAACAGAGGTTTTGCTTTACTTAAATGGCCATTGAAGTGTGAGCTCGCCTGCCACGTCGTGGCACCTCTGGTAGGGGAGTCCTAACTTAATTATAGCCAAGAGCTGCTTTTCTAAGCAACCTCATACTCTCATTTTTTGGGGTTTATTATTCCTCAGAGACATTTCCACTTTGGGATTAAAAACAAAAACACGGAACAGGACAGCAGCAAAAATGATCTGGCTGGAGATACAACAAAATATGCATACTTGGGTTGGATACTTCTTGTTGTTGCAGCCACCCTGGTAGGGATTAGGCGCGACACCATTTTTTCTGTATGTATGCAACCACTGATCTAGATTCATCATGGTTCCACTGTAATTGGCAGAAGTAAATCCTCCTAGATTTCACCAAAACAACTGTGCTTGGTGAAGAATCCCTTGAAATTGTATTTACATAAAGAAGTGAATCATTATTTTGCTCAAGTTAAGTTCGTTATTACATCATCATCCCTTGTGCAATATAAAACAAAATCGTAAAAATAGCACCATGCAACAACATATGGGATTTCACAACTTTGCCAAATCATGGCCATCCACCTTATCTGTATCAGTACCAGCTGTTCAGTAACTAGAAAATAAAGCACGGCAAGGACAGTACACAGAGAAATACATCTTGTGATACATCCAAATACATTTTAACAGCATCGCAGAGTAATGGGAAAGCATATTTATTGCCATCTCTGGGCGTTAAGTGGTTAACAAAACCCGGATGATACAAATCAAACAAAGCATCCATTTGTGTGTTTCCCATAGGCTGACTGGTGGCTGTTCAAAACCGAAACGCAATGTGTTCCAACGCTACGTGTCCTTGTGTGCGCGCAGACATTGTGCAATGGATAATACACTCAGCAAACAGATAAACCTCACTGAAAAAACCTGTTTCTTTTGTAAGCACAAAATCATTTCCATAGAACACTCCCTGCCTTTGTATTGCGACGCCACCTTTGCACCATTTTAGATGGCTTTTTCTGCCATCCCTTAATTTCTGACGTTATCAGAGCTCAATGTAAACTTTTTTCTCTTGAAGGTGTCCATGGATATTAAATTTGAGGCCCATACCCAACCTGGTTCGCCTTTCTCAGCTCGAGACTGTATTCTGCAAGAAATACCAGTTTTCAGAGCCTGGTATTAGGGATTTTGCTTTTCCAAAAATCACTTTAGATCAAAAATTTGCATCCTACCTTACCTCTGATGCTGCAGTGTCCTTCCATGGCTCCTGCACAACCATGCATACGCGAGTCTGCACTTGGCACCACTGAGTCCTATGGACTCCAGGAGCCAATACCAGCGGCAGCACAACACAGCCAGTATCTTCCAGCGGCTCCAAAATATTCTGACTCAAGCTGCCAATACTGACATCAGTGGCGACTCTAGGAACAATATTTAGGGGGGCACAGAAGATACCGCAGTCAAAACTGGGGGGGCACTAATAATTTTCACCACTAAATCATATCACTGAATAAAACTAAGGGCCCAATCACCTGTGTGAGCTAAAACACCATCACTAAAGGAAACATTTAGCGCGAGTTGCTAAAACCTAGTGCCTGACGACCCACAAACAGATCACCTTGACTGCAGTAGTCCATGAACAAGGTCGTTTAGCGCACGCTAGGAAAACTCTAAGACCCGGGCTGAGACCCAGCGCTAATGCGGTTGTGTACAGGATAGAACGTTTTTTTTCCAGTGCCGGGCCATACCTATCCCCCGCCCTCACAAGCTTGAATATGAACACATCCAGTGAATAACCTCACACCCCTGCATTATTAAAATCATCCAAGGTGGCCGTATCATCCATGGTTTGATGCACACATATATTAAGGCTGATGGGCATTGCATGATAAATGCCACCCAACAGCAGGTAGAATCATTACACTGCATTTAATAGATCCAAAAGGAAGGCCAGGTGAGTGACAAAAATTTCCCTGCTGCAGCATATAAATAATACATGTTTCAGGGCAAGACTTATTCACATGTCCCTTTAAACATGGTCCACACAGTCACCCTAATAATCAACCGCTTCCATACTATGAATAACCCCCAGCATAAAATGTTTAAAATTAGGCAATATACTAGAATTAGGATATATGTGGATAAAGGATACTTTTATAATAGAGCCGACTGCAACAGCAACGACAATGCGGACCAGATCCATTGCTATAGTGTATGGGGCCAAGAGAACACCTGTGCTGCATTCCTTTCAATTGCCTGTTAATTTTGGGCGAAGATCTGTTTTTTTTGGAGTTAGCACCAGGGTTGAGCAGTAGGTAAAATGGTGCAATTAGCACCCCTCAAAAAATTAGCGCTGGCACCAACTGATCTGCTAGCTGCAAAAGCTCTAGAGATCTCTAGCGCTCCCCGTGTTAAGTAAAGGACGCGGAAAGTACAGTAAGCTCGAGCTACAAATCGCTAATAGCAACGCGCTAAGGCTGCTGTCAGACGAGCGTAGTGTTCACGTCCGTGATTGCGCCTAAAAGTACGTCCGTGATAGCATGAAAGAAAGTCCATTGGAGCCTGACACATGAAGTACGTCCGCACTGAACTGCGGACGCACAACGGCCGCGGCAAACGGACGCAGGTTAGGCAAGAACGTAATACTGCTAGAACGGACGTGCGGAGTGCGCCACGTCCATAACGTCTGCATAGCTTTGTGTGTGAGTGATGGAGCATGGTCAGACGGACTGCATTTATACGTCCAGCATTTTTGACGGACAGAATGTTTTTTCATTGTAATTTATTTTTCCCTCCTACATCCGTCAAAAATAACTTCAGTGAAAAAACGGACTGTGTGACCACTACTGCGTCATCCGTACTGACGATGTCCGTACTGCACGCACGTACAGTCCGTAGAAATCACGCTCGTCTGACCCTAGCCTTAGTGATTTTTCCCGTTTGTAGCGAGAGGCAAAAGATCTGTTGGTCAGGCGCTAGACTCGATTAACCTGGCGCTAACGCAAAATCACGCCGACGCAAGGGTTAGCTCACACCAGGTAATAGTGCCCTAAATAAGTATATATATATAAATAAGATTCCAAAATCCCAGAGTAATGTGATGCAATGATTCCTTTTTATTGTACTAACCTGATACTTTATTTGCCGCAGTTCGGCAGTTTTCGCTGAATGTCTGATAGCTGCTTCAGCGACTCCACTTTTAGAAAATTACAGTGACCATTCACTAATAGGGAATTCACTTTATTTTCGGCGAAATAAATTCCCCGAAATGTGACAAAAAGCAGAGGATCTAAAGATGATTAGACCCTTTAGATTCTAACTTCCATAATAACCCCTAAAATGCCATAAACCCAGGGAAATACAATAAAAATAATAAACAATGTGGCATTTAGCTACCCCTTAACCCCTAAAATGCCATTGATCAAGATAAAACATGAAATGAATACACTGTGAGGCATATAGCTAGCACATTAACCCCTAAAATGCCATTAATCAAGGAAAAAATAAAATGTATAATGTGAGGGATGAAGCCTGCCCATTAACCCTTAATATACAACTAAACCAAGGCAAAAACTAATGTAATACACAATGTAATGTATAGTCTGAACATTAACCACTTCACTGCTGAGACATTTCAACCCTGTGAAAATGCTTAAGTTTAAGTGCCTGTTATTATTTAATGTTTTTGACTTTTATTTCAAACGGAATATGGTCATGTTGGGTATCATTGAAAAGGCCAGAATCTGCTCTTTCCAATGACACCTAGATCGTCCATATACGATGCACAGGGACGGAGATACACTGGTCCGAAGAAGTGTGGTAAGCTGGAAGCTGATTTTTGGTGGGGGGGCAAGGAATAACCTAGGGGGGGCAATTGCCCCCCTTGCCCCCCTGTAGAGTCGCCTATGACTGACATTAACAGTGCAATGTTAATGCACCAAATAAAGTTTTGGTGATCACTTAACCTCCCTGGCGGTCTAATTTTTGGGAAAAACTGTCTATTTTTTTGCCCCCCCCCCCTTAGCGGTATTCCCGAGTGTGGCTCGGGGTTAAATTCCTATGTTGGAAGCGGTAACCCCGAGCAACACTTGGGATGCTGCTGGATACATCACCTCTCCTTGCACTCCCTCAGCGTCCCCAGCTGCCTCCTCCGGCGACCGCGACCCTCATACTTCCTGGTTCCTTCCTCGCGAGAAGGAATCCAGGAAGTAAAACGCCACGATCGCCGGAGGAGACTGCAGAGATCATCGAGGGAGCGCAGGGAGAGGTAATGTATCCAGCCTTGAGTGTGTCTCGGGGTTACCGCTCTCAGCGGTGAAATTTAACCCCCGAGACACACTCAGGATCACCGTTAATGGAGGTTAAGAGAGCTGGGTCCGTCTTTTTGTCAAGAAGTATAGTAATTTTTTTAAACACACACACACACGTTATAGATGGCACATTTAGTGAACTTTGGGATTTTCCTTACATGAGCACATACAACACTGTATTTTTTCTTGAAAGAAGTATAGAACTACTGTGGCCATCGAGCCCTTCCTAAACTGGCTAATGAAATCTCCTAGAAAGAAATCCATAGTCAAGCATGTCCTTTCTCTGTAATCTAAATGTGGATCACAAATGACGAGGACACCACATGTATGTCACTTGACCATTTGACATCGCTACAGTAACCTGGTTATTGTGGGCTTTTGATTAGGCCCAATGAATGAGGATTTGTATCTCCACTGAGGAAATCAACAAGTTGGTGACAAGAACATAGTTATAAACGATCTTACTGGATGGACTTGAAATAACTGCAAAGAACAATACATTCAGGGTTATTCAAAGAGCTCCGAATTGATGGCGAATGGTAACCGAATGCCGAAATTAAGCGTACGTTTACCTTTCCTGGCCATTCGGCTATTCAGAGAGCAGGCAGTTCGCCAAATGTTGGCGAATTGCCTGCACATACGGTACCTGTTCGAGGTCAGTGAAACTCCCAAAGAAAAGCAATGCTTCGTCTATTCAGAGACGAAAAACCAGCAGTGAAAAGTTGCCGAAATGCCCTGTTTCATTCGACAGGTTTATTCAAGCGAATCCCAAAGGCTTCAATGTTAAAAATATTCCCGTTTTAATTCAATATCTAATAAACCGTTGATTATAATATTCTGCAGTAAAAAGTCTATTTATAGATTTTTTAGGATGTTTTAGGCATTTTTTTTTGCCGTTAACAGCCCTTTTTTATTATCATTTATTATATGTAAATTCCAGACATTTTCGTTCTGTAGTTTCTTTGCAAACAGCGTTTTACTTTTCAAGCATTCAAGCGTACGGGGTTTTTTTTTTCACTCAATTCGTCTGCAGTGTCGGGTTTTTCCGGCGGCTGCTCTGCGCTGTGATCGGCTCCTGCTCGAGTTTCTCCGTTGTGTTCGGCTGGGTTAATCCAGAGGTTTTTGCGGGTTTCGGTGTGCGTTCGCCCTGGTTCTGCGTTGAGTTTTCGGCGGGTTTGCGGCGACTTTTCCCTGCACTACGACGGCCCTGTGGTGTTTGCTGAATACACCACAGGGTCGCCAAAATGGGATCGCCAAATCGCACCGAATTGAAGAGAACGAAAAGTCACCGAACGTGCGGTGACTTTGATTCTCTTTGAATAACCCTGATGGTTTGCACAAATGTTTAAGGGAGAACTTGCCATCAGGGGAGTATTATGAAATAATACTATTACGCTTCAACGAGAGAAATTGACACCTTCAAATATCATTACTGGCTACATAGAGAGAGAAAAAAATCAAGAACCCCACCCACCCCCTCTACAAAATTATGATATGAAAGTTTGGCAAAACTGTATGTTAGCGTTTTAAATTAGTTGGAAACCTGTAACTGAAACACACGTTGTAAATGTTAGACAGTGTCAGTACAGGGTTTAGTGTCAGTACAGGGTTTAGTGTCAGTACAGGGTTTAGTGTCAGTACAGGGTTTAGGGTCAGTACAGGGTTTAGGGTCAGTACAGGGTTTAGGGTCAGTACAGGGTTTAGGGTCAGTACAGGGTTTAGGGTAGGCAAAGGATTAGGGTAGGCCAAGGTTTAGGGTTGGCCAAGGTTTAGGCTGGGGTCAGACGAACGCAGGGTTAACGTCCGTGTTGCCGCACACAAGTACGTTCGTGATAGCATACAATTGTGTTAAATGGAGCCCCACACACGAAGTACATCCGCACAGAAGTGCGGGGGCTGACGGACGTGGCAAACGGACGCAGGTTAGGCAAGAACGTAATACTGCTAGAACGGACGTGCGGAGTGCGCCACGTACGCATAGCTTTGTGTGTGAGTGATGAAACGAGGTCAGACGGACAGCATTTATACGTCCAGCATTTTTGACGGACAGAATGTTTTTCATTGTAATTTATTTTCCCTGCTACATCAGTCAAAAAATACGTCAGGGGGGGCGTGGCCGGCCGTGCAGGGAAGAGGAAGCATAACGCTGGAGCTCCGTCTGCGGTCTCTGCAAAAGAGGGTTTTTCTAGGAGACCCTTTCAGCGGATTACACTCTACGGGGTCCCTGAGCGGCTGGCCATAAGGGTGCATTCTCCGGAGCCTTTATTGCCTCCCCTCCGGAGCTGAGACACGAGTTGGACTGCCGGGTCCTTGGCTGAGGACCTCTGTCGGCGGCCATCTTGGGGCCTGTTCCCTGGATTACTACGTTGCCTCCCGGATTTGTGTGCGGATCTTTGCCGGGCAGATGCCTGCTGTCAGCCGGGGTGATGGAGGGCCCCCATCCCCTGGATGCTACGCTGGTTGTAGTGCTGGAGCCGGGAGCTGCGATGAGGAATTTGTGACGGCCCATACCCCCTCCCCCCCTGATGTGAAAATGGCCGCGATCGCAGGCCTAGATGCCTGCTTGCAATTGCTGGGGGAGGATGACTCGGGCCCGCTTACCCGGGGAACGTGGCGCCTGATGATGGCCGCGTTGAGGAGCTGCAGGGAAGAGCAGGAGGCCCTCGGTGGTGACCCGGTGGCTGTTATACTCACAGATGACGTGGCAGACCGGGCTAAGGAGGTGGACGAGGAGGTTGTCTACGCTGAGCCGGGAGATGTGGAAGACGACTGGGAGCAGGCTCCTCTCACGCGGTGCGCGGAGTCCGTTCCAGCTGCTGGAGAGGCGCTGATCATCCGGAGTAGAGAAGCGGAGGTAGCAGCTGAGCGGGATAGCGGTTACCTCGAGATGCCCGAGGCAGTGGTGCCCCCCGCGGCTGGCGCACTGTACCCCACGGTGGCGCTGATGGGATCACGGCCACGAGGGGCGGCCTATACCGCGGCTGATACTGCTCGAAGAGCCCTGGATGCCGTGGTTGTGCTTGGGGAAGCTGCACCCACAAGTTTCTGGATGGATACTGGCTGAGGCGTCTTTGATAACAGGCCTGTTTGGCATCCCAGTGCCCCCACTCTCCCATGATGTTTAATCTCTGTGCCCCCCCTTTGCCCTTTTTCCTGACCCTTGTCAGAAGTGCCTTTTTTGTTCCCTTTTGAGACTTGCCCCCTTGTTTATGTGACACTTCTTTTTGAGGACTCTGCTCGTTTGACAAAAAAAATAAAAAATTCTGAGGACTTTCACATTTTACTGAGCAATACACTACCCCTTATCTTTGCACGTATAGATGCTTTCTTGAGACCCCCCCCCCTCCCTATTGATTCATGCGTTTACTATATGTGCTTGCCTTTTGGCCCTGCGAGGCCAACTTTGCAGGTCGTTATGTGACCATTATTTTTCAAAATAAAAATCTTAAATATAAAAAAAATACGTCAGTGAAAAAAAACGGACTGTGTGGCCACTACCTTGTTGTCAGTCAGTAAGTACGTCCGTCCGTACGTACTGCACGGACGCACAGTCCGTACAAAATGCGCTCATCTGACCCTAGCCTTAGGGTAGGCCAAGGTTTAGGGGAGGTCAGGGTTTAGGGTAGGCCAAGGTTTAGGGTAGGCCAGGGTTTAGGGTAGGCCAGGGTTTAGAGTAGGCCAGGGTTTAGAGTAGGCCAGGGTTTAGAGTAGGCCAGGGTTTAGAGTAGGCCAGGGTTTAGGGTCGGCCAGTGCTAGCGGATATAAAACGTGCATTTTATGGGCAGTGAAACATGTGACACAAGTGATCGCTGGGTTAAAATAACTCCCTGGGAGGAATGAAGAAACCAAACCCTAGGCGAGAAATCAGCGTTTCCGTGCTAGAGGACATCGTAACCGAAAGCAGGAGCCTTCTACAGATCGAACGGATGGATCTATTCTGGTATAACCTGAAACAATGGCCGCACAACCTGTTCTTTTCCTATGAATATACAGCGAAACGGCTCAATCACTGGGTAACCCACCCACACTCTGAAAAGGTTAAGTCCCCAAACTAGAATTTGTGGAAATTCCTTAGTGTATTACTGCATAGCGAGAGAGTGGTGTGACAAGGATAAAGAGATTAGACGCAGTTTCATTTAACTCCTTTTGTCAAACTCGACGTGAACATTTCACTTATTGTCTAGAGCTTGCAGTGAATAATACAGGGGGGGGGGTATCAAGGAAAGATATCTAGATTTTTTTTCTGTTCATACTTTCTTCCAAAGAGATATTACTATTAAAAACAAAAAAGTTTGATAGTGGGTTAAAGAGATCATTCAACTGAGCACTAGGACAGTCAGTGCAGAAGGTAATGGTCACAACACTACTAACAACCTTATGGTACTCATGGTGTTCGTCACAAAACACTCTAGTTTACGGTTGTGGTAACAGCATCTCCAAATAAGGAAATTCAACAGCAGCAGAGGAAGCTTCTCCTGCCACGGTTTAGTGTTCTCCAAAAGGGACAACGTTTACTGCCATTGTAACAACAGTGCCTATGGCGTTTTGTGAATGACCCTGTAAACCAGTGTCTTCTTTCAGCCCATCGATTTCTGATCCCTGACCTATCAAACAATATGAACTCTAGGGATGTTCCAATCGGATCCCTAGGATTGGGACTTGATTGGTATTTTCAAGCTGATGCAGCACGAGTTATGGACTTGCTGCATAGCCAGACTCCCAGCATCTTCTCTGAATGCTCACGACAAGTATTGGGGGAGGCATGGAAAAAGCTGAAAACCTCCCGCCTGGAGTTCAGCTGTCTCTGCATTCATACGCTGCCTGCTGCATGACCCGTGGACAGGCAGGGAAGATGGTGCCAGTTTATGCCGAGGCCCTGGGATTCCTTTTGCAAGCTAGCTGCACGACAGACGCAGATCTTGTGGTTTTGGATAAGAACTTTGTATTTGCTATACGACACAGTAACCCAAAAATAACAATCAGAACATCCTTAATAAAACCTCCATTAATTGCTCAGTGATTTTTTTTTCCCTGCAATGAATATTCAAGAATTTAATGGGGAATAGTGAGATTCATTTTAAAAGGGACAGAAAAAAAAAGAAGTTCTTGCCAGGAGGGGTCAGGGATCAGTGGTGACTGAAATTATGCGACATTGGGTCTAGCGGTAATGAATGTAGGCTTATTTGAAAGTTGACAGAACCAGTATGAGAGCACCAAAAAGGGCAGCAACACTAGTGGCCTGACCTTCATTGAGCTCCTACTCAGGCCTTACACGGGTTTTAGCTCAATGTTGCCATTAGAGGAGGCTATACCATATGCCAATCAAATGCCATCACCCAGAAAGGGCGACTAGCACCGAATTGCCAATGAAGTTCTGTCTGTACACGGGATACAGCAACCATGATGATCATCTCAGCCTACTTAGGCCTCGACTGGAAAGTATAGTATACACTATATGCCCATATAGGAGTGTAGTAGTAGCGAGAAGTCGATCTAGCAGTGGGCTCGTTCTGATTGGAGAGGTATATAGCAGTGGGCTCGTTCTGATTGGAGGGGTGTATAGCCGTGGGCTCGTTCTGATTGGAGGGGTATATAGCAGTGGGCTCGCTATAATTGGGGGGTGTATAGCAGTGGGCTCGTTCTGATTGGAGAGGTATATAGCAGTGGGCTCTTTCTGATTGGAGGGTGTATAGCAGTGGGCTCGTTCTGATTGGAGGGGTATATAGCAGTAGGCTTGCTATAATTGGGGGGTGTATAGCAGTGGGCTCGTTCTGATTGGAGGGGTGTATAGCAGTGGGCTCGTTCAGATTGGAGGGGTTTATAGCAGTGGGCTCGTTCTGATTGGAGGGGTGTATAGCAGTGGGCTCATTCTGAATGGAGGGATGTATAGCAGTGGGCTTGCTATAATTGGGGGCTGTATAGCAGTGGGCTCATTCTGATTGGAGGGGTATATAGCAGTGGGCTTGCTATAATTGGGGGGTGTATAGCAGTGGGCTCATTCTGATTGGAGGGATGTATAGCAGTGGGCTTGCTATAATTGGGGGGTGTATAGCAGTGGGCTCGTTCTGATTGGAGGGATGTATAGCAGTGGGCTTGCTATAATTGGGGGGTGTATAGCAGTGGGCTTCCTATAATTGGGGGGGGGGATGTATAGCAGTGGCGATTTGACATCGTAGAAACTGGGAGAGCAGAAAGTCCACACTAAAACCAGAAACTTAGCCCTTGTTTTTCTAACGTTTTCCCATGGCGCATTAAAATATAGATTTCACTCAGACAAAGGGTACAACCTGGGAGAAACGCCTTTATTTTACAGCCTCTGTATATAGAGGAACGTGAACAATTTGACATAAGGGTGAGACGATCTTATTACATTGTATGACATCAGGATCCCAGCCTGTAAGGGAGTATGACACTTGTTTGTTTCCTTGTGTTGTTGACAAGTTTTTTTAACCCTTTGAGTGCCTAATGGAGAAGTCATGCACTATTCCCAGAGACACCAGAGGGCTACTACGACTGGTTAAGCTGCGAGTACCCTACATTACCTCTGTGGGTGTCTTGCTAGGTAGGTATAGGTGCCACGCAACATCCAAGATGTTTTATTATTTCATAGTTTAGTGAAACTTTGAGTTGTCAGTGTAAAATAGTAAAGCATGTACAACTATATGTAGATTGACAGTTACTGTCAGCACCTGATAATGTGTATATCTCTAGGAAATGCAAATATTAAAAAAATATATTGCAACACTAACTGGTTCTCCCTCTCATGGTATGTGGCCAGCTAACGTATGGCATGCCTGCAACAAAAGCAGGAGAGTAGGAATCAATCAACACTGAACCGTGTAGGGTGAGACAGGCATGAAAATAAAATGATCTAATTGCAAAAAGATAAATACGTAACGGGTGACTAGGCTGCCTTGACTTGGATTATAAAAGGGTTTTTTTGGGGGGGGGGGTAGAATGACACAACAAAAAAATAAAAAAACAAACCAACGCACACACCTGGCTCTCTGAAAAGTTAAATACAATGTGAATGTGATCACACCCAGAACTATAACAGGATGTGTGCACCTCAACATACACACAAGTCCTATAAACATTACTTAAAGGGCCACTACCACAACAAAAAAAAAAAAGGAAACAAAAATGTCCTAATTGTGTTTATTTTATGTTGCTGTTATCTTACATGTGCTTTATTTTTCTCTTATATGTTTAGTTAAGAAAATATTTTACTCTATATGTGTCACTGGGTGCAACCTTTGTTTGTTCTGGTGTTGTAAACGGACCCCACAGTATCTTTATAGCACTTGCTCATCACTGTGTGGCTTCGGCCATAGAATAAAGTAAAATGGTCATAAAGTAAAATAAAGTAAAAAGTCCAGAAAACCCAGTCATTGTATTGTGCGGGATGTATTCAAAGGACATCACCAGGGGGTAGATTCAAAGTCTTTAAGCTCCCTGTGTGTTTTTTTTTACATCTTAGCTCATTCAGCTGCCATCTGTTATATCAAGTAGCATAGACAACACAATAGACCTCCCGTTGCCTTATCTAACAATAACTCCTCCACCCCTTTGCCTCTTCACTACTGTAGAAGTTTCACCACAGTTGTAAAGTGAAATTTTTGCATCATAGGAAAAATCCTCAAACTGGAAACTGGAGATAAAACCCAATGTTTGTTTATTTTTCTTTTTTACATGCAATTACTTCAGAAAAAGAAAAAAAAAAGCAGCATGTGTTTTATAAAGGTGGTTTTATTTGTAATAAATAAATGGTAGTTACAGCTTATGCTAGTGATTGTTTGACCCTAGCCTTAAGATAGGCACAAACGCATTATTCACAGCGACCGTCAAAAAGTGCATCCGAACGCATTGACGTATTTTTTCACGGAATGCGCGAAAACGGTCAGACGACGCGCATTTTCGTGTGTGATTTTTTTACGGATCGTCAATAAAACACTTTTTTGTGTCTGGACGTTATGTTGGCTGGACATGAGCAGCGTCTGACGTCTCCTAATCACGCGCACACGCTGCTATGCCGCCGCAGTGCATTCTCTACGTCAGTACTAGCGGTTCTAGGTTCTCGAAAAAATGCGTTCATTTTACGCTTGCGTTGCGCGGCCGCACTTTCGTGCGGCCGTACTTCATATATTGGCCGTCATTGCGCGTCATTTGCTGCTACTGTGGCCGTGATTAAGTGCGCCTAAACGCACGTTAAAAATGCGTTAGTCTGACCCCAGCCTAAAAGCAACTCTCGGCACTCTGACAGGTTACTGGGACTGCATGGACCTTTCGGTCACTACCCCACACCCAAAGCTTAGATTACCGAGCAATGATTAGGCTTCTTGGACAAAAATCGGGGAACTCTGCTCAGCTTTGAGAGCCATGGGGTTGGCTGGACGCTTGCGCCAACCTAGGACCATAAGCCAGGGAAGACCCAGCAAGAGGCATTTCATTAAAACGTAACTAACCAGAGAATTTTAAATTTTATGAGAAAATTAAAACTTGCTGAACATTAAGGCTAGTGTCTTTAACATAAGGCTAGATGAGCGTCTTTGGGGAGCGGAAGGAACGTCCGTAACAGTGGACGTTCCTTCCACTTGACGCCCGTCTGGCCACCTCGCTGAGCGCACTCAATGCTGCAAAGCGCAATCCTCCTATGGAGAATCGCGCTTTGCAGCTCCGTCAACGCGCGTCCTAGCACTTTGACGGAGAGGCTTGGATAACGGACACTTGTTGCGCGCAAGCACAAGCGTGTGACCGGCCCCGTTGCACCGTTAAAACTCTGCGACGGACACCGGTAAGCACGTCAGTATGGGCGTACATAGGCTGGCGTCAGATGAGCGCGCTAAGAGAAGTCATTTTAATTAAACACCAAAAGCTCTAAATTGCGCTACTTACTATAAGAGTATCTGGACAAAGAACAGGAGGAGGAGAGGCCAAGGTAGCAGACTAAGTTAGGTGTGTACTTTTTTAAAAAAAAAAAAAAAAAAAAATTTATACAAAAAGTGTATGATCTTTGGTAAAAGAAAAGTGAAGACCTTGGTTTAACGGTCTGATTCAACACATTACCTGCGTATGAATAGTAACATATGATTCCTACTTAAGTGTATTCACTGTAGCATGAACACATTACCCCAACATGCCAAGATTTTTGGGGATGGCACAGGAGGTGGGGGCACTGCCAAATATATTGCGAAACATTTTACATGACTTCACAACCTATCTGGGCCATCATTTAGGCTGGTGTCAGACGAGCGTAGTGTTCACGTCCGTGATTGCGCCTAAAAGTACGTCCGTGATAGCATGAAAGAAAGTCCATTGGAGCCTGACACATGAAGTACGTCCGCACTGAACTGCGGACGCACAACGGCCGCGGCAAACGGACGCAGGTTAGGCAAGAACGTAATACTGCTAGAACGGATGTGCGGAGTGCGCTGCGTCCACAACGTCTGCATAGCTTTGTGTGTGAGTGATGGAGCATGGTCAGACGGACTGCATTTATACGTCCAGCATTTTTGACGGACAGAATGTTTTTTCATTGTAATTTATTTTTCCCTCCTATATCCGTCAAAAATAACTTCAGTGAAAAAACGGACTGTGTGACCACTACTGCGTCATCCGTACTGACGATGTCCGTACTGCACGGACGTACAGCCCGTAGAAATCACGCTCGTCTGACCCCAGCCTTAGATTAAAGGTCGGATATCTGCTATCTGGAATGCTCAGGGTCTCGATCATTCTGGGATTTCAAAATCCAATACTTTGGGAAGAAAATAATGACTTCATGAAATCCATGAAGTCACGAGGTGGCAGCTAAACCGCTGATAGGGCTGGTGTCAGAAGAGCATTTTTATGAGCGGAAGGAACGTCCATGAGACTGGACCTTTCTTCCACTCTGACGCCCGTCTGGCCACCTCGTTGAGTGCAGTTATTGCGCTCAACGCTGCAAGACTCAATCCTCCTATGGAGGATTTCGCTTTGCAGCCCTGTCGAACGCGCATCATAGCGCTCACAATGGGGAGACTTTCTGAAAGGATGCAGCACACCTGCTGTAGTGCGCGCTACAGCGTGTGGCCGGCCGCGTCGCAGCGTCACACTCTGTGACGGACGTCAGGAGGCATGTGAGTACGCGCGCGCATAGACCGGTGTCAGATGAGCGCACAAAGTCTTTGTCCCGGCTGTTAATGCTCACTTTTTTTAATATCATTTCCACACACGATTCATTCTCACATTGCTGCTAACATGACGAGCCCCAGGATTGCCAATTTTACTCATTTATTTATGTGCACATGCCAAAGAAAGCCCCTATACCCTCTCCGAGTCCCCACACACAGTTGCTCAAGGTGACTTTTCCATTGGAAGTAGCTTTAGAAAGTCACATGAGGTAAGCGGAAGAGAGAGTTTAAAATAAACAAAGAAAAGTAAGAAGGCATCCAGATTTTTTTTTTTTTTTTTTTAAAGGTTAGCAAAAGCTGCAGGTTGCACAAGCAAGGAGTTAATGGGCAAATTTGAATGCTTGGTTGACTTCTCTCTGTCGCCGAAGCCTCCCGTCTGACGCGCACAAAGCTCACATTGTCCTGATAGGATACGGAGAAGATGGCCCTGATCTTGGCGAGGCCTAGGTGTACTCAGAACCCGGCTATTAAAAAGCCATCCCAAGACAAAAAGAGATTCATACCACTTTGTTATTGTCAAGTGGGCTTTCCCACACTAAATTTCCCTTCACAGGCCAAATGACTAGTTTACCTTGAGCCAATACTCGGCAGGTGAGGGGATGATTTACTAAATGGTGAGCTGGATGAGAAGGAGGCTCCTCAGAATGTATAGCCATTTGGACTAAATAGGACAAACTTAACATGGATGTTGTTACAAGCAAAAAAGTGAAAAGAATCGTCACTTACTAAATGAAAGAAAAAAATCTAAGTGTTTAAAAGAAAAAACAGTTTGTCAGCATAGGGACAGGTATAGACCATGACTAGTCATGTCTGCACAAGTTTATACACTAACAAATCCACATGGCTCTAGCGATTTTCACTA
Source organism: Leptobrachium leishanense (assembly GCA_009667805.1). Classification (NCBI taxonomy): domain Eukaryota; kingdom Metazoa; phylum Chordata; class Amphibia; order Anura; family Megophryidae; genus Leptobrachium; species Leptobrachium leishanense. The sequence continues at coordinate 477,403,087 of CM019063.1, forward strand.
TTTTACTTTATATCTCGGAGGCGACAACAAGCGTTATCGATTTCATAGGTAGACATACATACATCCGGAACTGGATGTCCACAGATGTGTACCCAGACCACGGAAAGAAGCATTTTAAAAAGGAATACTCCAGAGTAAAAAAGGAAAAGAAAAAAAAAAAATTGGAAAAGTTACCCGTTAACCCCAAAATAACCTTTTAGGGACCTCAGCTCCCACTTTTACCATAAAGCATCCCTGAAAACACTCCTTCTCAGCACCAGACACAGTCTCTCTCTTACTCCCCTACAGCAGCAGCTGTCAAGTAACAGAGGGGCTGGATGCTCATGTGAGCATCAAGCAAAGGCATGGATTAATACGGAGGAGACAACAATACATACGAAAGGCCAAAATGTGCACACCTACACTGGACTGCCTACACTGGACTAGGCCTGAATTTAAGGCTAGTGCCCTCCTCTTCCTCCATGGGCATTTCAAAATGATGTTCATGGTGCCATTATTGCTCTGCAATTGAAGTCAGCTCATCGACTTGTCTGCATGGAATCCGCTCCCTGGAGTGGCCAGAGGGCTGTCCTGCAGGAGAACTGCTCCCAGCTGTCACTCTAGCGGCAGAAGAGAGGGACATTAAGGGTTCACACCTAAGCGTTTTACAGCGCGTTCCTACGCGCTGTAAAACGCTCAAACAGTGAAATACCATTATGCCCTATGTGGGCATATCACACCTGGCCGTTTATCAGCGCGCATGAACGCGCTGATAAACGGCCGACGCACAAAGAAGTTCGGGAGCTTCTTTGGTGCAGATTGACGTGAACGCGCGTTTCCCAATTCAAAAACGTGCGTTTTCGCATACTGCGTGCGTGCGTTCTTTGGTTCGTGCACAGGGAGGTCTTTTTCATTGGTCGCCTCCGTAATTAAGACAGTAATTTCCTATTGGACACCTCCGTAGTCAATCACAAAACGCGCATACAACGCGCGTTTCATTTTTGCAACACGCTCGTGAAACGCAAGGAAAATGCCGGTGAAAAACGCACGTATTAAAAACGCTTAGGTGTGAACCCAGCCTAAGAGTTTGAAAGGGAATTAAATATATTGAAAAACTTTTGAGTATCAGCAGAAAACACTATGGGCCCCAATTCACTCTTACTGGTAACGGAGCGGCTAAAGAAGAAATAAGGGTGCAAGCCAGTAACCCTTAGATACTTAACGATACCGACCCAGCTGCAGCATTAGCAGCTTTAGGCTGCGGGCACACAAGTAACTTTCAGAGCGGAAGGAACGTCCGTGAGGGTGGACGTTCCTTCCACTCTGATGCCCATGTGGCCACCTCGCTGAGCGCAGTTAGTTCGCTCAGCGTTACAAAGCCGATCCTCCTATGGAGGATTGCGCTTTGTAGTCCTGGCTGCGTCCGTTGCGGCTTGACAGGGAAGGGCTTTTAACGACCGGTGGTAGTGCGTGTAACTAGTGCGTGTGCTACCCCGTGAGACCCTCCCCGTCGATCCGACACAAAGCTGCGACGGACGCACTGAGGTTGCTCGTGTGCCTGCAACCTTAGCCGGAATATATAGCAGCTGGAAACAGATACCAGTCGTACCGACACGTGCTGCCATTGTTAGTTACGGACTCCAGAAGCCAATAGGAATCCATAGAGTAAAGTGTGACCCAGTACGAGCTCGCATATGAAAAGGTCTCCAGTTGGTAACAGCGGGATCTGAATAAGACAGATCTATCTATCTATTTCTCTCAGAGGTCATTTACACATTCCAGCAATTCAAAGAACTGTATCACAGAGCACATGTGCTACATTCCCCATATACAGCACAGAACTCTGGGTAAGATATGCAGAAAAAGAGAAATTACAGATGTCATTTGCATGTTTTACCCAGAGTTCTGTGCTGTATATGGGGAATATAGCACATGAACTCCATGATGCAGTTCTTTGAATTGCTGTGATGTGTAAATGGCCTCTGCAATAATAATAAAAAAAAAATTAATTATCTGCAGTGTGGAGGCTTTTAATCTCATTTTTTGCTCACCACAACATTCACACAAATTTTTTTCCCTGTCAAATGAGCCCAACGTGCGTTTGGCATGACAGGTGCACTTTAAACTGGATTCACTTCAGGTTACCCTCATCAAAAGGTGTTTTGAATGTACATAATGTACAAAAACACTGGTTTTCTTTGTTAGCGTTAAACACACATAAATCTGTTAAGAATGCGGCCTGCTGTTTTCATAAAAACATGATTAAAATACTTTTCGCCCCAAATGAAGTCCCCGTTCTCTCATGACCAACCCACAACCTCATTTACGAATCTAAAAGATCACCACTTTTTCTCTCCCCAGTTATAAGCCCCCACATGCGGCAGATTTTTTTTTTTTTTTTAATCAAATTATACTTTATATTATGCCGCTCAGACATACCATAAGTTTCTAGAGTATAGTACGATGTAGAAAACTGAAGAGTAAACCATGCCGAGTCTGTAGAGGTATGTGACAAAAAAATGGCGCAGGAATCTTATGTGAGACTTTCCTAAATTGGACGGTGTCAGATGCCGTAGTTTATTGTGGGTGAAGACTAATTGGGGGGGGTAATGTAAATGTGGGGAAAAAGAGCAACGGCTTCATAAATTGACAGTTATTAAATGTGTTTAATACAAGAAGAGCTCTGAAAAGCACACGATGTCATTCTATACATCTCTTTATGAGTTGCATCGTGAGGATTTCGGCTTTGCACACTTGATAAGAGGACAGGTCACCCCTCACCCCACGAGAAACATCTGCTTGAACATTTCAGATTTGGTAAAATCTGGAACGGATGACAAAACTGTTGCAAAACTGTAAAGTGATAAACATGTCTGCCTGCAGATTTGCTGCTAAGGTGACCTTGAGAAAGAGGAATCGGCTCCTCCGCTGAGAAAAAGATCCCATTGCCGGCCAAACGTGTAACTACACACTGTCAGTGAAATGGTTAAAGTCACACTGCGCTGGGGCCGCGCTTTCAAAGTAATATGCATAGTTTTTAGAAATATTTTTTTTAATCTTATTGTGCATGTAATAAAAGGATGCAAAAAAGCAGCACAATATTCGTAAGTGACAAAAACCCAATTACAAGTATTTATAAAGCGCCAACAAATTATGTAGCACTGTACAACGAGTAGGACATCAAACAACCAAATAAACAAGTTAGGACTCTGCTTAAAGAGGAAAAAAAACAAACAATCAAGGCTAGTATTTAGATTGCATAGTGATGGAATCTTTTCCATGGAAATTCAATCATTTTACTCCCTAGTTTTATAGAGTGTTGAGCTGTGGAAAATGTTAATACTGAAGAACAATTAGAACGAATTTACTAAAAAAATACATAGACTTCACGATAAATGTGGCAAGTCCAGGCCAGGCCGTGTAGTGACGGAGCCAATCAGGATGCTTAAAATAACTTTATGGCAATGCGAAAGCTTTACCCATAAAGCACTGCTTTAAAAGGAATGGTAGGGGTTTATGCGAGTTGTTTAGTTTTCCCACTTTATCCTAGATATAAAGAGAACTCCGTTACTCCAGACTCCCTTCCTGAACTGCTGCTGCTTGCCGCCCAGATCCACCTAGTGCTGCCTGGCGGGGCGCGAGATGCGCTCAGCTGACACGGCGCGCATGGTTTCTCGCACTGCCGGGTCACGTGCTTCCTCCCAGCCATTATAACACCGGGAGGAGGGTCAGTACGCAACGCTTAGTGCGCTCGTCTGACCGCAAGTGTGCAGGTTTTGTTTTTTAAACAGATTTTTTGCAGATGTCTCGAATATAACGCAACCCCTCCAATTTTTGTGTCAATTTTTTCATAAAACTCTTGCATTATACCTGAGTATTATGTGTATAGATTTATTATATCCACACTATACATGTAAACAAATCATGCACTGTAATGACATTTTTTCCTTTTGGCCCTATTGACCTTGTGGCACATGGAGGGAGAGGTCCAGAGACAAATCGCCCTGCTTTACCCAAAAAGCCTGCTTTGTGAGACTGTAGGTGGAAGGCGGATCGGTTCCTCAGATTAGGACTGTGATAAGTATAGGATCAGTGAGGCTTAGCTGCCGTATCGTACCTGTACACGTGGGAATGTACCGTGAACTTTACATGATCTCATCCCATGAAGGCTTAAAATGAAGAAGTCTGTTTTTATGAAGACACACTTTTAAAAAAAATATATATATATTTTTTGCTGAAATCCAAACCCACTAGAAACCTCTGCACTGAATTTCCAATATACACTTATCCAATTCCCTTAAAATACAGAAACTAGGAACAATGCCACTTACATAAGATGTAACTAGTTTGTGTATATAAAAATAGAAAATAAAAAAAGTTGTAATTTGCGCTTACCCCTATAGCTCCATGTGAAACAAAACAGAGGTTTTAGTTTACTATAAATGGCCATTAAAGTGTTAAGCATTACAAATCACCTTAAAGAAACACATGCTGCTGTTTTTTTCTTTGAAGTTGTTGCATGTAGAATGGAAAGAACTTTATTTTTTTATCTCCAGTTTCCATTTTGTGGCTTTTTCCCATAATGCAACATTAACCAAAATCGCATGGTGAGTTTTACTTTGTGGCTGTGCTTTATCTCATTCAGTATTTAACAGTTAATGATGTGGAGGAGGGAATGTTTAGATAATAGACAATAGACCTCCTGCTGTGAGATAAGAGCTGGCAGCTGAATGAGATTGGCAGGGAGCTTAAAAGACTTCTAATCTACCCCTGTCGATGTCCCTTGAATACATCCCACACAATACAATAATTTGAGGGAGTAATTGAGCAATAGACTCGACAGTAAAGAGACAGTGAGACTCCAAAAGCCACACAGTGAGGAGTAAATGATAAGATACGGGGGGGGGGGGGTGCACACTAGCTTCCGTTTCTCTTCAAAACAGCTGTTTGTAGCAGATGGAATTATCGAGCAACAGAAAAATATCCCTTTAACACCAAACCCATACATTATTATTATTATTCAAAGAGATTCGAAAAGTCACCGCACGTTCAGTGACTTTTCATTCTCTTCAATTCGGTGCAAATCGTTTTTCCCATTTCGGCTACCCTGCGGTGTATTCAGCAAGCACCACAGGGCTGTCGAAGTGCAGGGAAAAGCTGACGAAAACCCGAACATCTGGTGAAAACCCGGCGAATGCACGCCGAAAACCCGCAAAAACATCTGGATTAACACGTCGAAGACGCCGGAAAAACCCGAGCAGGAGCCGATCACACTCAGCGAAGCCGCCGGAAAACACAGACACCGCAGAAGAAGGCAGTGAATAAATTAGCAAAACAGTTGGCTTGAATGTTTGAAAAGTGAAACGCTGTTTGCAAAGAAACTACTGAGCGAAAATGTCTGAAATTTACATATGAGGTCCAAGGAATGATAATAAAAAGGGCTGTTACAGAAAAAATAAGTTAAAAAAACAAAAACAGAAAAATGCTTAAAATATCCTAAAAAAAAATCTATAAATAAAGAGACTCTTTACGGCAGAATTTTATAATGAACGGTTTATTAGATATTTAATTAAAACCTGAATATTTTTAACATTGAAGCCTATGGGATTCTCCTGAATAAACTTGCCGAATTAAATCACTGAATGGCAGGGCATTTCGGGAACCTTTCACTGCTGGTTTGTGTTCTCTGAATAGACGAAGCAGTGCTTTTTCATGGGGATTTCACTGCCCTCGAACAGGCACCGTATGTGCAGGCAATTCGCCAGAATTTGGCGAATTGCCGGCTCTCTGGATAGCCGAATGGCCAAGAAAGATAACCGAACGCTGAAAATCAGCGTTCGGTTACCTTTCTCCAGCCATTCGGATCTCTTTGAATAACCCTGATAGTTGATAGGTTGCCACTTTGTAAGCTCTTGGACAGGGTCCGTTCTCCTTCTGTTCTGCTTGTTTAATTTGTATGTGGGTTCGTTATTCTGTCTCACCCATTGTACAGCGCTACAGAACTTGTTAGTGCTTCATATATACCTGTAACTAGATTGCAGAAATATGATCGATGTAAATATAATGTTGTGGTGGAGGACAAAAAGTGAGATAAAAAGCCTCCACGCTTTAATGGTTATGTTTATTATTGCAGAAGCCAATTGCTGTGATGTGCAGATGGCTTCTGATAAAAATATATATATATATATATATATATAATCACACACACACACACACACACACACGGTAAAAGGTTTACATACACACGCTGCTCACTTTTCATCTTGACATAAAAAAAAAAAAAAGGGATGTTTTTAACACAATCCACAACAAGGCCTTATCTTTAATTTTCCAACGTTTTCCTTCCTTCTGCCAGGCTCTGCTTGACACCATTCATAACCACTCATGAATTACTATTTTCCCACCCCCCTAGGACTTGAACCTTTGGCGTTTTATAAATATTTCCCTAACTAGACCAAAAATTCACCGATTACTATTTTAAGAATGAATTCGAAGGTTTACACCCGGTGTGTGAAGCTGTGTTAGCTTGTGTGTCTAAGGCTAGGGACAGATGAGCGCATTTTCTGCGGCCACCGTCAAAATGTACGTCGATGCGTGCGCACGCATTTTTTCACGGAATACGCTTAAGTGGTCAGACGATGCGCAATTCTGGACGTATTTCATGACGATGGGGGAAAAGAAGTCTAGGAAATCCGGCTGTTTGAACGTTATGTTGGCCGCACACTAGCAGCGTCTGACATCTCCTAATCACGCACACACGCTGCTATGCGGCCGCAGCGCACTCTGTACGTCAGTACCAGCGGTTTAACGTTCTCGAAAAAATGCGTTCATTTTCCACTTGCGTTGTGCAGCCGGACTTTTGTGCGACCGTACTTCGTATATTGGCTGTCATTGCCCGTCATCTGCTGCTAGTGCGGCCGTGATTATGTGCGCCAGAACGCGCGTTCGCACTGCCTCAGTCTGACCCTAGCCTAAAATGGATTGTGTGTTACTGTATCAGCCTGCAAGAGTTACTATATGTAAATACACCATAATAAAACATTTAACCCATATATCAAGTCTCATTTTCATATTTAATTACAATTGCCAAAAAGAGCACGGAGAAGATAGATAGCTAGAAACAGACTTTCAGACCGAGCGAATACATTTACACAATATATAGGCAGATAACCAGTACAGCAGCATGCAGGTGCACTTCATTAGGATCGCCAGGGTAACATGCCTAAACCAATATGGCTGCCCCCAGGTGAGGGAGATACCCTTGAGAATGCTTTGTGCTACCTACATGCATGGGTTTGTTTAACCTCTTTAGGCTAGAGTCAGGCGAGTGCAGTCTGAGCCCATTCTGCGTGCGTGCATAACGGACAGACGCACTGACGGAAGATACTGTAGACACCACACGGCCCGTTTTTGTTGACGGACATAGAAAAAAAAAAAAAAAAGGGAAATAAATATGAAAAATAATAAAAATTTGAAAAGGATATGAAAAGCCATTTTGTGCGTCAAGGTGCTGCGTCTGACATCTCATTCACACAGAATGCTACGTGGACCTGGCGCACTCTGCGCGTCCGTGGTAGCGGTTTTACGATCTTGCCGAACTTGCGCCCGCTTGCCACGTGCATTGCGCGTGCGCAGTTCGGTGCGCACGCACTTCGTGTGTGGGTCACTATTGCTCATGATTCTATGCTACGACGGATGTTAAACCTTTCACTGCTGAGGACGTGTGGGGAACGTCCTCATTGACTCCTATGGAAAGATAGGGGTTCCTTTGAACCTCAATATCTCCCAACTGTTTTCAGCTAGCAGGGTCATGTCTGGTATCATTAGAAAGGACAGAGCATGGCCTTTCCAATGATATCAAACATGACCATGTTTAAAGTAAAGAAAAAAAATAACAACAATAATAAAAGAAAATGAAAAATTTGTTTTTTTAAGATGTGAAATGGCTCCGCAGTGAAGGGGTTAAACTGTGCGGCAACACGGACGTGATCACTGCGTTCGTCTGACACGGGCCTTACATGTACTAAACTTGTTTGTTTCAATTTGTGAAGTTTCTAGTAGAGACGGTGGTGTGTCCAGATGCAACAAGACGGTAAAAAAATAATAAACCCATCATCTTATCTATGACCAACCTCTGAGTGTCCGTCTCAGTCCTACTTATTCCCACTTTTATATAAAAATACAAAATGAGATTTTAACAGGGATTCTTTTCTCCAGTGCCACAGACTTCCCAGCAGGAAGCAGCTTGGTCGCCGGCCCCACATGGTGCTCAGCTCGTATTTAAACTTGCACACATGCGGCCAATACGATGCCTCAACGCCTCCACTTTAAAGAATTACGAGGTCATCTGGTTCAGCCAAGTCCTTTTTAATTACATCAGCATACAATTGCACACCGACATTATTTTGTCTCCTGGAGCACCCAACAACCAGAAGGCTGTCCAGCGGCTGCTTATTGACAGACTTCAAAGTGCAGGGACTGGCAAAACTGGAAATAGCATTCTGCTGAACCTAGATGTCCACGAGAGCAAAAACACACACACACCCCAACGAAACACCAGGAATTTAGAGGAGTAGCATCTTATGCCACCTACTGTTTACCTCAACAGTGTTTTGTCCCGGAAGGGTCTTAGTCAAGCAGCAGCAACCAGGACCCTTCTAGGTTGAAATGTTGCTGAGGTCCACGTTCAGCAGAATAATATGTTACTCCTTATCTAGTGTGACGTATCCAGCGTTAGTCTTTCAAGGACTGAAGACCTGCTAACTCATTGAAGAAATGTTACAGTGACCAGGGACAACAATATCTGGGGAAGGATAGAGGGAAAATGCTCTAACCACATGTCCACTCCGTTAAATGATCACGGTGGCTAACTGTAATAAAGAGTAGGCTTTATATAATTTAATGAAGGTTGACTGCTTAGACCTGGACCCCCAATCACCCATACTGACACACTGACATGATGTAATGGGACAATAGGGTATAAGCCACAACTTTATTATTATTATTCTTTATTTATAAAGCGCCAGCATATTCCGCAGCGCTGTACAATAGGCACAGTATAGACAGGGTTACAATACAATACATTGAACAACATTTGACAAACAGTACAGGAGGAGATGAGGCCCTATTCCCGTAGGAACTCACAATCTAGGAGGGTTGGGGTTGGAAACAGGAGGAGAGGACTGTAAGGTGAGAGTGATTGATGGTTGCGTCAGTGAGTTGGGTGGTAGGCTTCCCTAAATAGGAATGTTTTCAGGGAGCGTTTGAAGGAAGAGAAGTTAGGGGAAAGTCTGACAGTACGAGGGAGAGCGTTCCAGAGAGTGGGGGCTGCGCGTGAGAAATCCTGCAGTCTATCATGGGAAGAGGTGATGCGGGGAGAAGCTAGGCGCAGGTCACTGTTTGACCTTAGGGAGCGGGCTGGGGTGTATTTGGTGATTAGTGAGGACAGGTAGTGGGGAGCTGAGTTAGTGAGGGTTTTGTAGGTAAGGATAAGGATTTTGAACTTAATTCTGCAGTGGATGGGGAGCCAGTGAAGGGACTCGCAGAGGGTAGCGGCAGAGACAGAGCGGCGGGTGAGGTGAATTAGCCTGGCGGAGGTGTTCAGGATGGATTGTAGGGGGGAGAGGCGGGACAGAGGGAGGCCAGATAAGAGATTATTGCAATAGTCGAGTCGGGAGATTACCAGTGCGTGTATGAGTTGTTTTGTGGTGACAGCGGTAAGAAATGGCCGAATTCGGGAAATATTACGCAGTTGGTATCGGCAGGAGGAGGAAAGAGACTTGATGTGGGGGATGAAGGAAAGAACAGAGTCAAGTGTAACTCCAAGACAGCGCACTTGGTTTGATGGGGAGATGGTGATACCCTCCACCGTGATAGAGAAGTCAGGAGGTGGGGAGGCATTGGAGGGAGGAATAAGTAGGAGCTCAGTCTTTGACATGTTGATCTTTAGGTGGTCGGAGGCCATCCAGGAGGAGATGCCAGATAAGTGGTCACTGACTTTGGAAAAGACAGGGGGAGAGAGATCAGGGGTAGAGAGGTAGATCTGAGTGTCATCAGCGTAGAGGTGGTAATTAAAGCCAAAGCTGTTGATGATTTTGCCCAGGGAGGAGGTGTAGATGGAAAAGAGCAGAGGACCAAGGACAGAGCCTTGAGGTACACCCACAGATAGAGGCAATGAAGACTAGGAGTTACCAGCAAAGGACACACAGAAGGACCTGTTGGATAAATGGGAGTCAACCCAAGCGAGTGCAGTGTCACCGAGACCCAGAGAGTTGAGGGTCTGTAGAAGGAGGGGGTGGTCAACAGTGTCAAAAGCAGCAGAGAGGTCAAGCAGGATGAGAATAGAATAGTGGTCGTGTTTTTTAGCAGTTAGGAGGTCGTTGGTGACTTTGGTGAGGGCAGTTTCAGTTGAGTGTAGGGGACGGAAGCCAGATTGCAGGGGGTCAAGTAGGGAATTGGAGGACAGGAAGAGGGAGAGGCGGTTGAAGACTAGTTTTTCTAAGAGCTTTGATGTGAAGGGAAGCAGGGATACAGGGCGGTAGTTGGATGGAGAGTTGGGATCGAGGGATGGTTTCTTTAGTAAAGGGGTAACTAGCGCGTGTTTGAAGGCGGATGGGAAGAAGCCAGTGGAGAGAGATAGGTTGAAGATGTGTGTGAGAGCGGAGGAGAGGGGAGGAATTAGATGTGACGGAATGGGGTTGAGCGGGCACGTGGTGAGATGTGAGGAGGACAATAAGGAATTGACTTCCTCCTCAGTGGCTGGGAGGAAGCGGCAGAGGGGATTTATTTAACATTAAATCATAAATGTAACCCTGTACCAGCAACCTTAACAAATCTGGCCCTACTGCAATAGCCAGCAGTAGGCAGTTGTACATGAAAACCAGAGCTCGTTACTCATCCCTTTTTCCTCAGGACCCGAGCACGTCTATCCAAACGCCCACCAGTTTGGTGGCTTAACCACAATTTCCTCTTTTGCTGGCCAGGGATACCGCCGAGCTGTAACACAAGAAAGGACCAACACACAGGGCGGGAGGGTGGGAACAAGCCTCCTTCTTGCAGCCACGTGAACCAGTGAGCCAGGTAAGCACCTGCTGTAATTATAGTCCTCAGCTAATTAACATAACTCTGGCAGAACCAATCACACTTCACACACCTGGGCTGATTGCCCCAGGCCAGCAGTCACACCCCCCTTCCTGAATGTTTCAGGGGGCTGCTTTCTGCTGTTTTCATGCAATCACACACACCGTTGGAGAATTAAAGTACTCCTCCAAAAGGATACCAAGAGAACCTATCTGCCATGACAGAAGGGTCATGTCTATACCCTGGCAGCTACGGAGTCCGACATCCATAGCTTTTTGGTTTTCCCAACACGGCAAAGGCCGATTACTTTGGAAAGAGACTTCTTAAAGCTCCCAACGCGTGCAATCTGTGGTGCAGGATAAATAATGGAAATGTAAACAAGATAGCTACTTCGACAAACAATGAAACGTGTACCAAACTGAACAAATGGGTGCCAAGTGAGAACACAGAGTAAAACTACTCTGACAGCAGATTCAATAAATCCTGTACAACTTTAGTCCCTGCACTTACTATCAAACAATGTCTGACATCGAGATCATCTGTTATTACAGCTCATTTAACGTTTTGGACAATTTATGCCAGGCAGCGCTCAGAATAAAGAGGAATCACTGAGATACATTGAAACCAATAGTACCAAACCAGGGATCTGCATGACAGGCCAGGGGGCAAATTGCAAAGGTATGGCAATAATGGGTCAGGAAAATCTTTAAAATCTCCACAATGATCTGTATGGCTAATGCTGGCCTTACATGGACCACTTTTGGAGAAACCATTTGTTGCCCCGGAGAATCCATGGCTGGTGCTACTGAGCCTTTGTCTGGTTTATCCTAAGCCAGTCCAGGCTTCACACACTCTATATGGTGGTGGTGGGGGGGGGGGTTCCACTACTTTGGTGTATCACCAAACCTTGAAAACCCTCTTGAAATCGACATGACACAACAGCCAGGAGAAGAGGTTGTCGAAACCGGAATTGCCATCAAGGGTGATAACTGCTACACCACCTAGGGTTTCTCAAACCTCTTCTCGGGACCCCCAACCAGGCCAGGTTTTTCAGATATGTGAAGCACAGCACAGGTGATATGATTTGCTGCTCAGTGATTGCAGGATTCAGTCTGCCTTTCCCCCAAGGTGATCTGCAAAATCTGGCCTGGTTGGGGGTTCCGAGGACAGGTTTGGGAAACACTGATCTAGGGCAGTGATGGTAAACCTTGGCAACCCAGAGGTTTCTGAACTACATGTCCTGTGATGTTTAATCTCACATAAGGCTGGCAGAGCATCAAGGGACATGTAGTTCAAAAACATGGGTTGCCAAGAAGATGCCATCTCTGATCATGGGGCTCATAATTAGGTCATGATTGCCACAATGGGAAAGATAATAATATTTGGTAGTGCCCATTATAGGGATGCCCCCAATACCGGAAGCCAGTACTGCGACTGAACAGTGAGTAAATGGGGTGTCTGCCCATATATTTCCATAAATTGGACAGGCTTTCAGCGAAAAGATAAATTGTTATTTACTGGGAGGCAGTCACATGACATTAAATAGAAGTATCTGTATTCTGTAAGTACCGGGGGTGGGGGTTGGTGCTCGGTCTAAAAAAAAAAAAGAAAGAAAAAGAAAATAGTATCGATACATCCCTAGTTCATTACTATAGTGCAGAGGCAGAAAAGCCAGAAATGCGATTTGAAGTCATGTTTTATTGTACAACCCAGACAAATATATATATCCTTTGTTTCGTCAGACTGATAATATATCATTATTATATGTATACGTCATGTCATGCCAGAACGCAGTTGAAAAGAAAAAAAATCTGGGAACATGTTACTTTTTTCAGATAAATTACGTGATTTTAGCTAAACCTCCAAAAAAAAAAAAAAGGAAAAAAATAGTGCAGCATCATTGTTCACATTATAATTAAAGTGAGAATAGTGCTGCATTAATAATAATAATTTTTTTAAAAAAACACAACACGTTTTTAATTATTTTTAAAAAATTTCTATTATTATTTTACTTTTAACTTGGTCATGTTTGGCCTTTCCAATTATACCAAACATTAACCTCTAGCTGCCACGGATTGGGAGATAAGGGGATTCTTTGTATCCCCTTATCTCCACCATAGGGAAACTCTTTGGCAGCTAGGGGTTAATGCTCACGATGAGGTCAGTGGGCGGGGAGAATACCCAGAGGCTTGGCTGACATCCAGGATGTCAGCCACCTCTAGGAAAGGTGGACTCTGCCGTTTCCAGTGGTGCCTCTCTTTCTCTTGGATCTCCTCCCAATCAGGAGGGCGACGCATCCGAAGGATCCCGCCCCTCCTTTCAGGCGTTCATGTAGCTTTTACGGGGCACCTGAAACTGACATCATCGCACCCGTTGCAATCACGTCAGTGCGCCGGGAGGGGGGGGTATAAAGCAGCGTCTGACTTTCATGAAGTCAGATCGCTACAGGACTCTGGAGGAGAGAGGTGAGTATAGTGAGCAGAGCCCGCTTAGCGGAAGACATGTGGGAAACGTCCTCTGCATATATAGCGGGAGAATCCCATGACGTTCCCCACACGTCTTCTGCAGTGAAGGGGTTAATTCCTCGATCAGCCCCCCCCCCACATATGCCAAAGATGTTATCTATAAATCTCAACCATACCCTTACAGGTTTCTTTAAAAAGGGCGTGATCATATACATGATGTTTGGCATATGAGGGGGCCATATTCAATCCCATGGTTCGATTTGGACAGGTTTCTATGAGAGGTATTGATTTTCACATGTTCCAGTGAGATATTTATATGCATTGAAAGAGATATATACTTAACTTTTGCAACCACACCTACCAACTACGACATTTGATTGTTTTTATTGTATATAAAAGAGTAGTGAGAAGGTGGGATATGCATGACTAAGGCCTAGAGCCGAAACGTCACAATTTTAGTTCCCTTCGGCAGTGGATAAAAATTCCTTTTATGTGGCACATCGTTTCTGTGATAGTTCATTACTACAAATTGTTGTATACACAAACATATGCAAAATGAACAGTATCACCGCCATTGATATAGAGAGATATAGAGATCACTGTGTGCTGTTCCTTGTATTTTAAGCGCAAATGATAGGGATTACTTGATCTTGAAATGGATTAGCAGAAATTCACAATTTATTTGCAATATCAAAACATGTCAAGGTTTCCCAAGAAGTATAACACACACACTTTTATTTTGGGAGGTGCAGATAGACCAATCTGTCTCGCCTCCAGTAACAAATATACATTAGGTTTACTGTAACTAAATTTTTTTTTTTAAAAAAAATACATCCAGGACACAGTTTCCGCTTCATCCACGATGTCATGATTCACCACTACCAAGTAATCAGAGACAAAAAAAAAACCAACTGGGAAGATGCTTCCTCCTACATGTCTCTGATGACCACAAATGTGTCAGATTTACTTCCCTGTCCCAGCGTTCTACTATCCTGCCACATGATGCTGACTGTAACTGGAGGAGGGGGGGGGGGTAAATTTACTTTGAGCACATTAAGGCCCCGTTCACACTGTGCGATTTAATCGCCCGGATTTTGCCGCGCCGTCGCAGCAAAATCCGCGCAACATCGCACTGTGTAGCTTCTCCAATGCATTTCAATGGAGCTGTTCACATCTTGCCGCGCCATGTCGCGCGTCGCAGAAGCATGTCGCTGGTACATGACCCTTTTTTGCTATTTGCTATCTGCGATTTTTATTGGTGGTGCTTTGCAAAAATCGCACAAAACAGCCATGTCGCGAATATGAAAATCGCGCGGAAAGTTGCGTGATTTTCAAAATCGCATAGTGTGAACGGGGCCTTATTCACAATACCAGGCTCTCAAACCCTCCTTGTCCACTCCAAATCACCGTAGGCATAATCCATAATTAAGATTATTATTATGAGGATCTGTGGCGCAATGGATAGCGCATTGGACTTCTAGAATATTGAAGCAATTCAAAGGTTGTGGGTTCAAGTCCCACCTGAGTCAGCTTTTTAAGGAGGAGAGGTATTAGCAGTAGGAAAAGGGAAGTGCTCATGCCACTGTACAGAGCACTGGTGAGACCTCACTTGGAGTACTGTGTGCAGTACTGGAGACCGTATCTCCAGAAGGATATAGACATCTTAGAGAGAGTTCAGAGAAGGGCTACTAAAATGGTGTACGGCTTGAAGGAGAAAAGTTACCAGGAAAGGCTTAATGATCTTAACATGTACAGCTTGGAAAAAAGACGAGACAGAGGAGATATGATAGAAACATTTAAATACGTAAAGGGAATCCACAAGGTAGAGGAAGGAAGTATATTTAAAAGGAAACAAAGTAGCAAAACAAGAGGACATAGTCTTAGATTAGAGGGGCACAGGTTTAAAAGTAACATCAGAAAGCATTATTTTACTGAGAGGGTGGTGGATACATGGAACAGTCTTCCAGTAGAAGTGGTAGAGGCCAAAACAGTAATTGAATTTAAGCAAGCATGGGATAGGCATAAGGCTATCCTAAACAAAAGATAAATCCAGGTAAAGTATCCATGTAATTGGGCAGACTAGATGGGCCGGAGGTTCTTATCTGCCGACATTTTCTATGTTTCTAAGATGATCTACCACATGGCAGCACAGGGCCCAGAGCTGTACAATGTTTGATAGAGTCTCTGTGCCTGCTGTGGTTGATTTTTTTAAAAATTTATTCATGGTCAATGTCTTCATATGGTCTTAATCATACATTGAATGTCCTAATCATTTAGGATTTGCCTGGGCTATAGAGCTGCTCATGGTCAAACATCTATGACACAAGAAAACAATCGTGCCACTTCCGAGGATCTGGCCTGGCATTGGTCCTTCACAGGTATTGTCTATGGGTTTATTTAGAACCTACTTCTAGAATCCATTATCTAAAAACATTCTTTAGTAGCAAATCTATTTCAAGCAATCCACCATCGAAAGCAGCATGGTTGGGTACCTTAGATGCACAGGATTGGACCATCCGTTGCATGATGTGCAGGCAACCTTATGCAGACCACACATCATGGGTAATGTAGTCCTCTGGAGATTCAGGATGACCACCAAAACTGGTTTAGAGAACTCCAGACGGAGTTGGAGTTGTATTTTTAATGCACTAAGGCTAGGGTCAGACGAACGCATTTTTCGCATCGTCCGTGAAAAAGTGCGTTCAAACGAATGGACGTATTTTTTCACGGAATACACGATAGCGGTCATACAATGCGCATTTTCGTCCGTGATTTTGTATGGATCATCAATAAAACACTTTTTGTGTCTGGACGTTATGTTGGCCGGATATTAGCAGCGTCTGACGTCTCCTAATCACACACACACGCCGCTAGCGGACGCAGCGCACTCTGTACGTCAGTACTAGGGGCTTCACGTTCTCGAAAAAACGTGTTTGTTTGCCGCTTGCGCTGCGCGGCCGTACTCCGTATATTGGCCGTCATTTGCTGCTACTAAGGCCGTGATAAAGTGCGGCTGCACGCGCGTTCGCACTGCGTTCGTCTGACCCTAGCCTAAGGGTGTCCAAGGCTTTAAACCACTGTTGGTATGACGTAGGCTTCATGCATCCATTGCAATGCCCTTATACTACAAAGCGCTAACGTAGGGAGTTGTCAACCTTGTGTCACCAGAAATTACAGAACTACAGCTCCCATGACACACAGTCATTCATTCGACAGAGCCTTGAGGGACATATTCGGTCCAAATCACCTGGAGGGCCACGTTTCAGCAGCCCTGCTTTAAAAAGGAAATTTGGTCCACCAGATGGTTTGGAACCACATCTTTCATGATGCTCAACCACTCATCAGGTTGGTTGAGTTCATGGGAATTGAAGTTCCTAAAACATGAGAAGGGCCAAGGTTTCTCACCCCTGCTCTAAAGCAAAGCCGCTAAACAACAGTTAAATCTCCTGAGAGAGGGGCGATCAGATACCCTTGATCATTAATCTTTCCAGAGGCAGCAGACAGGTATCGCTGAATAGCGTACATACAATACAGGCTAACATTTAATAGTGTAGATACCAGAGGTTTAAACATTTATTGGGTAAAATCATGAAATTTTGCCATGTTTACCTATTTGGAACCGACAAATGGACCAAGATATTATTTGATGAAAAAGGAAGCTGGTTTTGACAAGATTGGGACTCTTGAGCTGTCGCCAAAACAATTCCTGATGCCTTACCTGTCCAATGTTCCACATGTAACACTTTGTCCCAGTTTGCTCTACATTTCTGTCAATATATTTCTATTGCTGGCTGAAGGAAAGACCTCCATGTGCGCGGTTACACAATAAAGGCCACAGACTGCCCAATTTCAAAACAAATATAGAATAATGTGGGACAAAAATATGCAAATGTGAGACAAATACGTCGCAGAATGTCACAGACTGAGAGGAACATGAGAGATCCTGGACTTATAAATCCCCAACACGGACTCGCCCCCATCCCCCTTCACATTATCCCTTACCCCTGATAATGTCCATGGACTTGCCCATTCCCCCCCATATATATGTCCCACTACCCCCCTCCTCCCCATATGCTTTGGCAATGCTAAAATGTATTTGGTCCTGCCAATAAAGCTTATTTTGATTTGATTTGATTTGATTTGATTTGACAAATAACTACATATTAGGGTTAAAAGGTCACGGTTGTGTTCGCTGATGACAGACCTTGGTGGCCCATGTGCCCGGAACCAACATTCTCATGATGCCCAGCCGGCCGAGAGTTTGACCAAGCATCATGAGAAATGTAGTCCAGAGATATCCTGGTTATCTAGATCGGTCACTGTGCCAACAACCTTGTATATTCTATGAATGACTATTCCCACAGATATAAATTTTGTGACCGGAGTGTAATATATGTAAACCAATATTAATAAACTAAATTTCCATTACAGCTTGTCCTTTAAGAACTTAATCCAAATTCATGTTACAGTGGTATTGGGATGTATGATGTGCTTGACAGCAAAGGTTTTTTTTTTTTAATAGTGGTACTGTGAAAGAAAGTGAAAGAGAAAAAAAGGTGCAGCAAAACAATCCAAAAAAAATGACTTCAAACCTGTTAAACTATAACATGGATCACAGTGGAGGCTGAATGAGCCCAAACTGGCAAAATATCTCAAAGCAACAAAAACATAGAGTACTGAAGAAAGGTAATGGAACTTTGCCAGCTGATCTTGGTGACACAATGCCCCCTTCACCTGCAATCAGTGTCAGTGCACAACAATGGCTGCTGACTGACCCCAAAATATACATTTTATTACCAAAATTACTTCTGTTACTTCCACCTGAGATGTTTAGGTTACAAAAACATTTTTTGTGACTGCAACCCACCCCCTTAAGTAAAAAAAACAACAAAACACAGAAAACACAATCCATAATAATCTGCATGCTGTGTTGTATGTGCACACATGTGAGCCTGTGCAGGTGCATATGGTAATGCTGGATGCACTCCCTGCCTTACCTGTGGCTGCTGAGTCCTTCCAGGCTGCTGTGCCCCCTCCTGGGGTATCTTGTAGTACTTGGAGGTTGCTGAGTGTTGTGTGTCAGCCCAGGTCTACAGCTGCATTCCCTGCTGAGTGCAGCTCAGCCAATCCGCGGGCAGCCTACCTGCACTCCTTCACTGAGAAGCACCCTGTCCCTCTCTGAATGCCGCTCAGCCAATCCGAGGGCAGCTTCCCACTCACTACACGGCTGCCCCGTAGAGCGCGGCTCAGCCAATCCGAGGACAGCTTACCTGCTGCCTGTCCAGTCCTGACCGCTGCTCAGCCAATCTGAGGTCCGCCAAACTGCTCGCTGTCCAGTCCTTACTGCTGCTCAGCCAATCCGACAGCAGCCCCCTGCTCGTCTTCTACACTTGACTCTTTTTTAGTGGCTCAGCCAAATCCTAGCTCAGCTTGGTACCCTCACTGCACTCCAGCCTGACCCTGTGTCTCTCCCTTCCCCTAATGCTCACTCCTAACTCAAGCCAAGGAAACTGGGGCACAGTGACTGAGAACTGAGCAATAAAGCTAGAAACACAGCCTGGTAGGAAATAAAATGGGAGAAAAAAAAAGGAAAAGATTTAAGGAAGTTCCCTGGAGGGAAAAAACAGTAGAAGCCAAAATAGAGGGTTGTGGGAAGGTCTTATCAGCCAAACGTATCTTCACTGACACAGGGAAGACTGTCTCTGCCTGGTATAGTCCCTGCCCTTAAACTGGCCAAACCAGAATCTCACTCTTCACAAACAGCAGCCAGCTTCCTGCACATCCACATGAAATCTTACCCTCCTCACTCAGCTCTTACTGGCCATGGGCCAGTGCAGCATTCCTGCTCAGATACCTTTTGCTACAAAGGAGACAAAAAATTTAAAAAGCTGCTCTCCTGATGGTGTGTTGCTTTGGGTTTGTCTTAGATACTGACACAATGTTTCTGGGGGGGGGGAGGAGAAAAAAAAAGGGGTTTGTGCAACAAGTATCTAAAAGAAATCTGTTCTGGGGAAATACAGAAAAAAACATTTATTGTTGAGGCACCTGCTTCCCTGAAGAAAGGGGGGGGGGCAGGTTTGCTGGATCAGCCATGTTTTCCTGGACCTGTATCATTTCTTTGTGCTGATGGGCATTGTGTGAAAAATACAACCCTGCTGTATGTATAACTCATATGCCTCAGGTGAGCAATTCCAGTAACCTCCTTTTGATTAGGAAACTTATTTTCTTTCTAAAGGATATGGATTATACATGTTGCAGGGCAGCACCTTCCCTGTTCACTCCCTCTCCATGAAATAGTAATATGTGTCCTGGAAAACATGGTCAATCTAGGTCCCTAGGGTGCGCATAGGATAAAGGGGTGTTGGTGGTGACTCCAGATCACCCGGAGGGAGATATAAGCCATTTATTAGTTTGTTTTTACATATTTACCCCGTTTTCCTCATGGTTTTAGCATGGTAATCTATTCCCAGTCTGGTGACCTCCAGAATATGGAGAATATTTTTTTTTTATTTTTTTTTTAGGAGGGAGAAAAAAACCTATCCAGACATATTCGTTCTTGAGTTTTTCTCCTCAGATACATTCCCTAGCATACTGATTAGTTTATATTTGATGCTCGACAATAAAGTAGGATGAGGAAACACTGAAAATAAGAAATGCATACAGGGTTATTCAGAGAGAGGTGAAAACCAGTAGAATGGCAGGATAAGAGAACAATCTAGACCAAATAGCCGATACAGAAAGTGAGGATAAATGGGAGAATTTTTCTGGTTTGGCTATTTTGACCTACAGGGCTATTCAGAGAGAGGTGAAAACCTTGATAATTGCCAGGAGAATGAAGAATCTAGACCAAATAGCGAATTTGGAAAGTGAGATAAATGGGAGAATTTTTCTGGTTTGACTATTTTGACCTAGAATTTTCACTTCTCCAGTCATTCTCCTGGTTTTCACCTCTCTCTGAATAACCCTGCTAGCAGGGCCGGTGCTAGACTATTTTGCGCCCTAGGCAAGACCAGCTACTTGCGCCCCCCAAAAAAAACACTGCACATTACTGTGGAGCTCTGTGATACCCTCATAGACACCGCACATTACTGCCCCCAGCACACATGGGTATATATTGCCCCCAGCACACGTGGATATATATTGCCCCAGCACACATGGGTATATATTGCCCCCAGCACACATGGGTATAAAATGTCCCCAGCACACATGGATATATATTGCCCCAGCACACATAGGTATATACTGCCCCCAGCACACATGGGTATATATTACCCCAGCACACATGGGTATATATTGCCCCCAGCACACATGGGTATATATTGCCCCAGCACACATGGATATATAATGCCCTCCAAGCTCACACATGGGTATATAGTTCCCCCAGCTCACACTTGGGTATATAGTGTCCCCCAGCTCACACATGGGTATATATTGCCCCCCAGCTCACACATGGGTATATATTGCCCCCCAGCTCACACATGGGTATATATTGCCCCTCAGCTCACACATGGGTATATAGTGCCCCCCAGCTCACACATTGGTATATATTGCCCCAGCTCACACATGGGTATATATTTGCCCCCAGCTCACACATGGATATATATATATTGCCCCCCAGCTCACACATTGGTATATAGTGCCCCCAGCTCACACATGGGTATGTATTGCCCCCCAGCTCACACATGAGTATATATTTGCCCCCCAGCTCACACATGAGTATATATTTGCCCCCAGCTCACACATGGGTATATAGTGCCCCCCAGCTCACACATGGGTATATAGTGCCCGGCCCCCAGCTCACGCATGGGTATATAGTGCCCCAGCTCACACATGGATATATATTGCCCCCCAGCTCACACATGGGTATATAGTGCCCCCCAGCTCACCTCCACCGGCGTCTTCTCCGAGGCGAGCGGCTGCTGACCTGCAGCTTGGCCGCTCGCCGAAAACCACCTGACCAGCGCAGAGGTCTCGCGAGAGGATCTCGTGCGCTGGTCACGTGGTTCCGAGCTGCAATCCAGCGGCCGCTCGCGTAGGGAGAGGGACGGCCAGCGCGGTTCCCAGATTCCGGCACTGATTGCCGTGATCTGGCGGGCGGCGCTGGGCTCCCCTCCACTTGGCGGCGCGGACACACTAGTTTTTCGATTGTCGGGCCCAGCTGCGCCCTAGGTGGGCACTACGCTCTAGGCAGGCACTGCGCCTAGCAGCAGCACCGGCCCTGCCTGATAGTTTTGTAGCACAGTAAAATAATGAACAACTGCTAGGCCAGTATTTCCCAACTCTGGTCCTCTGATTTTGCAGATCACCTTAGGGAAATGCAGACTGAATCCTGCAATCACTGAGCATCAAATCATATCACCTGTGCTGTGCTTCACATATCTGGAAAACCTGGCCTGTTGGGGGTACTTGAAGACTGCGGTTGGGAAACACTATAGAAGGATGGAGCTTTCATAGACTTGCACTGTGCGTATTTTAGGGTGTGCAGATATGTTATGTTTATTACACACGAACAGTAAGTAATCACAAACTGTTAATTTTCAAGTTCTTAATCTTAGAGGGCGGGAAGATAAGCAGTTAAGTTTTTGAGAGGTTGAGCTTGAGGAAACAGGAAGTCATCCAGTTGGAGACAGCAGGCAGTAACACTGTCCAACACCAGAGGAGAGAGAATGGGAGAGGAACGGTAGATTTGTGTGTCGTCAGCATAGAGATGCTAATCGAATCCAAAAGGAAGAGATGAGGTTGCACAGGGAGGCAGTATAGATTGAGAAGAGATGGGGACCCAGAACAGAGCCTTGAGGTACCACAACTGAAAGACAGGTGGTGAAGAGGCACCAGCAAAAGCGACACTGAAGGAGCAAAGGAAGATATAGGAAAAGAACCAGGAGAGAGCAGTGTCACTGAGGCCAAGCTGACACAGCGTGAGGGGAAGACACCGGAGGAGAGGGAGAGGTTGAAAATATGAGTCAAAGCAGGAACAATGACTGGTAGGACAGACCGAGTAAGGTGTGAGGGGATAGGATCAAGTGGACAGGTGGTTGGACAGGAGGACATAACTTCTGAGACATCCTCCTCTGAGACTGGAGAAAAGGAAGACATAGTAGAGGAGGGGGCAGGAAGTGAGTGAGTCAGTGGGGTAGAATGGTAAAAGGAGGAGGGCAGTGAAGAAATGTCTAGTCTAAGTTTAGTGATCTTATCGGTGCAGAAGTTAGCAAAGCTCACAGCAGTGAGGTCTGTTGAAGGTTGAGTGGAAGTGGGTTGCAATAACAGATTGAAAGTATGAAACAGACATCTAGAGTTGTGGGAAAAGGATGAGATAGGGGATGAGAAGTAGGTTTGTTTACTGTAGGATAAAGCGAGACTGTAGGAACTGAGCATGAATTTGTAGTGGAGGAAGCCAGATGAAGTGTGAGACTTCCTCCAACCGCGTTCAGCTGCTCTGGAACACCGGCGAAGATATTATGTGTATGTAGTGTGTCATGGTTGGCGGTTTGGCCTGCGTATAGGACGGAGAGTGGTAGGAGAGAGTTTGTCAAGTGATGTGGCGAGAACGGAGTTGTAGTGGTCAGAGCAGGGCCGGATTAACATAGGGGCAGATGGAGCAGCAGCTCCAGGCCCATGCCTCAGAATAGGCCCAGAGAAAGAATAACTATGTCTGCATTTGGACCCATGTATCTCCACCTTCATAGCAGCTACAGGGTCAAGTGAGGTATCACTGGAAAGGCCAGAGCATGGCCTTTCCAATTATACCAAACATGACCAGGTTTTAAGTAAATAAATTAAATAATAAATATTTACTTTTTCTTTCCAACAGTAATATTTTTTACTTTTCAATTATAAAGTAAACAATGATGATAAACATTTTTTTAGACGTACAAAATGAACAATACCACTGCCACTACTCACCTCATTTCTCACGTTGGGAGAAGGTCACTGTTTTATACATAGTCATATTATTCGTAAAAAAACATGTTCCCAAACACAAGGGAAATATTTCATATTTTTTGGTTAAAATTGTATATTTTCTCAGAAAAATGCAGTAACAGGTTCCTATTTCACATTTTTTAACAAGAATGCCCTATAGAATATATAACCACAAAGGTTTGGATGATAAAATGGAAAAAAAATGTACGCTCTTTAAATGATTGAAATCTGAATGAAAAATGAATCACACAGTATCTGCCTGGTTAGATATACCCGTATCTGCACTATTAAATAACCAAAAATATGTTCTCATTTCACTAAATTACAAAAAGAGCCCACAAAAAATCTTCAGCTCCAGGCCCATAGAGATCTTAATCCGGTCATGGGTCAGAGGCGTGGTCAGTGCAGTTATCTTTTGTAATCGGAAGGAGAAGTGGATGGATAGTGGTGGAGAGTATCTCAGAATTCAGGGCACCAAGGTGCCTTCGAGGTAAAAGAGGAGTGGGGGTAGAAACAGGAGCCTTGGTTGGTAGCAGTTAAAGTTTCCAGGAAAGGAGGTGGTGATCATAAAAGGGGAGAGGTGTGTTAGAGAAGTTGAAGATTGTACAGAGGCTGGAGAAACAAGGTCCAGGGTGTTGACAGCTTGGTGGGAAGGAGAGTTTGACCAATCTGTGAGGCCCAAGGAGGATGTGATAGATAACAATTTGGAGACGAGGGGGTTGGTGGGAGTATCTATGGTGAAGTTAAAGTCTCCGTGGATGAGAGATGGGATGTTAGAAGAGAGAAAGTGACAGAGCCAGGCTGAGAAATGTTTTAGAAAGGGTCCAGGAGATGGGGGGGGGGGGGGTAGATTACTGCAATACGTAGGGGTGTGGGGCGGAGAAGGCGGATGGCATGGACTTCGAAGGAGGAGAATAGGAGGGAGGGTATGGCAGCACAATAAGCACAATATGGAGGTGTGCTGTTATATAATGTGATCCTGTTATATATAATCTATGGCATGTGTCTCAAATTCTGCAAATAATTTGCAAGCACAGCTTTTTACAACATACCTTTTGATTATTCATATTTATTTTGAATTTAGTGAATAAACTAATATACTGTATGTGTGTATAATTCAGTAAAAAGAGGGGTATGTGGAGAATGAGCTGCATTGCATTGCATGTTTGTGACAGCAAAATTGTTCATTCGTTGTTACTTTCACTGCCTACAGCCAAAAAAGCCACTAACATTTCCTGTAATATGACAATATTTTCTTATTTTAATTGATTTTTACTTCTGCACCACGTCAATAAATTATGATAAATTCTGGGATTGTATTCCTGCAGACTGGAGACATTTCCATGGAAGCCCATGTCATCAGCAGACTGAATGAGTGAAATAATTCATAACAGTGGCACGTGTTACAGTTTGAGTTGCCTTAAAACACTACAATATTGTGGTTTTATTAAAATTTGTATTTGTGGTACAAATGAAACTAACAGGGTTATTCAAAGAGATCGGAATGGCTTCTGAAATTCAGCGTTCGGTTACCTTTCTTGGCCATTCGGCTATCCAGAGAGCAGGCAATTCGCCAAATCCTGGCGAATTGCCTGCACATACGGTGCCTGTTCGAAGGCAGTGAAAACCCCATAGAGAAGCAATGCTTCGGCTATTCACAGAGCACAAACCAGCAGTGAAAGGTTCCCGAAATGCCCTGTCATTCGGTGGT
Source organism: Leptobrachium leishanense (assembly GCA_009667805.1). Taxonomy (NCBI): domain Eukaryota; kingdom Metazoa; phylum Chordata; class Amphibia; order Anura; family Megophryidae; genus Leptobrachium; species Leptobrachium leishanense. The sequence goes on from CM019063.1 coordinate 477,428,242, forward strand.
TTAATTCAGCAGGTTTATTCAGGCGAATCCCATAGGCTTCAATGTTAAAAATATTCCCGTTTTAATACAATATCTAATAAACCGTTAATTATAATATTCTGCAGTAAAGAGTCTCTTTATTTATAGACTTTTAAGGATTTTTTAAGCATTTTCCGGGATTGTTTTAAAAAATTTTTTAACTTTACTTATTTTTTCTCTAACAGCCCTTTTTATTATCATTCCCTGGACCTCATATGTAAATTTCAGACATTTTCGCTCAGTAGTTTCTTTGCAAACAGCGTTTCACTTTTCAAACATTCAAGCAATCTGTTTCTTTAATTTATTCACTGCATTCGTCTGCGGTGTCGGCTTTTTCCGGCAGCTGCGCTGCGTGTGATTGGCTCCTGCTCGGGTTTTCCAGCGTTTTCCACAGGTTAATCCAGATGTTTTTGCCGGTTTCAGTGTGCGTTCACCCTCGTTCTGTGGTGAGTTTTCGGCGGGTTTGCGGTGGCTTTTCCCTGCAATTCGGGGACCCTGTTGTGCTTGCTGAATACACCGCATGGTCGCCGAAATGGGATCGCCAAATCGAACCGAATTGAAGAGAACGAAAAGTCACCGAACGTGCGGTGGCTTTTCGATTCTCTTTGAATAACCCTGTAAGAGTATATAAAGTGTAGGCACTTCCCTACTTACACTGTTATACTGTTACCGCCCCATTAAGATGTTCTCAGATCACGAAGAGATATGTCATTAATACTTCTGATTCCCTCTCTGCTCTATTAGGGCACATTGCATCAGTCACAATATCTAGTGAGTCTCGGTCACAGACTTAAAAAAAAAAGCCTGTGCCTGTTTTGGCAACACACAGTAAATACTAGACATGAGCAGAGGCAAAACATTTGTTTCGTCATTTTTCAATGGATGCAAAGACTACGATTGCTTAAATTTGGTTGTATCCCGCTTGACCGCTGCTTCATTAATATCACTTAGTTACTGATAAGCGAGCCTGGGCGCATACCACACAACCAATTAAAAATGTAATTAATCACCTGGTTTGAGGAGTTAAATGGAAGAGCAGATGGGCTGCCAGGGAATCCATATACTCCTGAATCCTACGGCCCACAAAGGTAGGAGGAATCCTAGACTTCTTAATCCCCCTAATACTTTCACCCATGACCAATTGTTGGGAGGATATATTAGGGAAGGTGAAGTGGCCCACCTGCTCTTATTTAGCAATGGGGGGCATGGGAGCTGCTCTGCCACCTGCTCTGATTTAAAGTGCACCAGTCACACCCAAAACAACTTTAGCTCAACTGAGTATACATTGTGTTAGCCAACCTGCAGACAGGTGGTTAGATTAATAAAAAAAACTGTAGCGAAATCTTCGTGAGCTCCCTGTTTGCTATCAGTGCTATGGCACGCCACATGACGTGTTTCCGCGGGGAGTGATTTATGGCTCTGCACCCAGCAAGTCAACACCCCCCCCCCCACAGAACTGCTGCTGAGCTAAAAACCTCTACAGACTCAGGGCATTTGCAAATGACTCACAGACCTTCTGAACAGATAGGGATGCTGGATGCTTGGTAAGTTTCAACTGTTAACCCTTTCTTACAATGTTGTGATCCCCCTGCAAACGTCAGCTAAAAAAATAAAACATTTTTGGGGAAGTGGAATTTATATAAATATACATGTTTATATATAAATATCTGTTAGGGAGCACTGGAGGACGTTCACAAATACAAAATATAACTTTATTCCAAACCCGTAAGAAATCCGACGTTTTGGCCTTTTTCAGGGTAAAACTAGCACGATTATATGGGCACTTACTGTAAATAGAGAATATGAGCACTCAGTAACTCTTCATTACGCTAACTTACTTTGGGGGTTATTCATAATGCGCCAGTGTTTGCTGTAATTGCAAACACCTACGATAATCACAACCGCAGCAAACGTTGGCATTTCACAAAAGGGAAATTCAGTCAGTACCAGGAGAGGCTTTGAGGTTGAAATATCGTCTCTTACTTAATAACCCCCTCTGTCTTTAACTAAATAGGACACTTTAGCAATAACAAGACATAAAAAAGCGTAAAATCAAACAAATTTGCGAATCTGACATGGGTGATGTGAGTCACATTAGACAGCGAGTAAAAAAAAGAAACCGTTTGTAGTAAACACAGTCTGTTAACACAATGATGTAAGGCCAAAACAAAAGTAGGTGAAAAACAAAGCATTGTTTGCAGAGCACACGCCACGAGATCTACTGCCAAGTCCTCCACCAATCAATGCAGATACTTTTTCAAAGAAATGATAAGAATGACTGTTTGTTTCATAGACAAAATAAAAAGTACAAGTTCATATCGTATTGAATGAGATAACGGCACAACTGACCTTTACAAACGACACATTGCAAAATGTGGTCATTTATTCCCATGCCGAATCCCGGAATAATCACAGAATAGTTATATTAAAATCACAAAGGGAATGTAAGAGAATTCTTTAAAACCTCAAGAGTGTCGGAAAGGGAGAAGCAGTACTATTTAAAGGGCCAATCACACTCTCTGTGCAGATCGTTGTACAAGAATATCCCCGTGCCTCACTGTACTGTGTTTTATAACTGCAACGATTCATAACAATAGCAAAGAACCAGTAGAAAATCTATTACAGGTTGTGTAACCCTTATCCAATATGCTCGGGCCAAATTTTGGAATATTTGCAATTAATAATGAGGTAGCTAGTGGATGAGAGCCAAGTCTAAACTCAAAATTAATTTATGTTTCCTGTACACCTTATACACAGAGCTTGATGGTCATTATAGACAATATCTGTAACTTTTTTTCCCCTGTCACAGGATGTCAGGTGTGGGATTTTCCCACATGTGGCATCTTGTCAGCGCTCAAAACATATTTCCAATTTTGGATTTTCAGATAAGGGATTATCCACCTATATAATGTGATCACACCAGAACATATACCCATACTTTGTTGAGGATTTGATGCCAACCCAAAGATTTCAATTAAATAGTTATTTTTCAAGTGGTACGTTTCCATTTGTCATTTTATGGTTTTAGCTAATTCTGTTAAAAAACTTCGGCCTTATTCCAATGTTGCTGCTAAGCACACCATTCGAGCCATACAGCAGAACTATTCAAGCACTGTGCTTATTTTTTTTCACGTCACATTCCGTCTGAGATCCAAGCTTAGCTTGCTTCTCGGATGGTGCGCCTATTGTACATTATCGTCTCCTGTACTTTGTATAGGAGATGCTAATGTGGCCCCAGCAGATGCGAAAACAAGCTATACCAATGAGCCCCTTCTGCAGCTGTGTCTGACATTATTCTGAAAAGAATAACGCTTTTCAGACCCTGGTGTTAGATGATTCCGCTTCTGCACAATCACCTAGTACATTGATGTGACCCCATTGAAAAATACAATACTCACCTTAGATCCCTCAGTGGTGAGAACGCATCGTCCACCACCTCCTTGCTCTGCGGGCAGAGGGGAAAAATGGCAAAAAATTGTTCCCAGTTTTCCTCTGCGAATACCTATGCCACCCTGCCGGATCTCATTTGCGCAAGCTCATGTCAGTCTTCGTGGAGTCCTAAGGACCCCTGGAGCTGAAAACACCAGTGGCGCATTGCTGGTGTTTTCATTTAACCGCCTCAGAGGGATTATGACTGGAGCTGTTGAGAAAGCGGCTCTGTTGTAATACAGGTGTTCAGTGTCAGGTGCTAGTGGAAACAGCAAGCGCTTAGGTTTTCCATTATTGCCATTTAACACCAACATTGGAAGAGGACCCTATAGGCACTATTAGATACCCCTCGCTAAAACCGGGACAAAAAGGGGAAAAATTTGCTTCCCTTTTGCGTCCCAGGTTCCTGAGCAGATCGCGGGGCAGGCACTGAGTCTTAGCGATCAATAAACCTGTGGATGCTGAGGGCAGCGCTATAGCATCCCCCATAGGACTCCATGAAGGATCGTGCTGCCGGGTCATATGACCGGCAGGATCTCGCCTCACGCAAGATCCTGCTGGTCGGCAAAGTGATCGCGGAGGGAAACAGGGGACTCTCTTCCCCTGTCACACTCTGCTCCTGCCAGCTAGAAGCAGTGGAACGGACCACTGCAGGAAGAGAGGTGAGTATCTCTGATTTTTGGGGGGTTTTGATCTGCAGGTAACGGATTCTGCAGCAGCGCAATCCGTTACCTACACCTCTACAGGATTTATTGTAAGACAAACTTGCTATGTGACATTAAAAGGAACTCATCCTTATCTGGTATACCTAACGTGCAATTGATGGTGGTATTTAACAAAGAAAAAACTCATCATGAATAGGTGTTGTATCTATTTTTACAGTTACAAGTATTTATAAAGCCCTAACAAGTTCCATAGCGCTGTACAATGGGTGAGACAGAATAACAAATATACATACAAGTTAAACACACAGAACAGTAGGAGAGAGGACCCTGCCCAAGAGCTTACAATCTAAGAGGAGAGGGGTGACACACTAGATGAGGGTAAATAGCTGAGTATGTGAAGTAGTGGGGTGCATGTGGGTTGTCAGATTGTATGGGGAGATTATGGCATGAGCTGGTAGGCTTCTTTAAAGTAATGTGTTTTCAGAGACTTCTTGAAGTGTTGTCCTGTTTAATTGTTATGTGTTAACTTCCTGTTCAACTGTTGCAATGGTTATCTATACTGAGCATGTGTGGTGGGGCGGAGCCTCTCATGTGGTGAGTCAGGAACGTAAAAATGGCAGCAGTCTGTGAAGAAGTCCAGTAAAGAAGATTTATTTCTGTTTACAAGTTTTTCATTTGTGTTAACAGAAGGACTGGAGAGACGGGGAGAGTCTAATTTTGTGGGGCAGGGACTTCCATAGAAAGGGGGCAGCTTGGGAGAAGTCCTGAAGGCGAGAGTTAGGGGTGCGGATACGAAGAGAAGAGAACATCAGATCATTGGCAGAGCGAAGTGGATGGGATGTACCTGCTAATAAGGGAGGAGATGTAGGCAGGGGTGCATTTATGGCGAGCTTTGTATGTGAGCACCAATAATTTGAATTGGATTCAAAAGGAAACCGGGAGCCAGTGTAGAGACTGACAGAGAGGCGAGGTGTGAGAGGTGCGAGAAGTACAGGAAGTGAGGTGGATGAGTCTGGCACAGGCGTTCATTACAGACTGCAGAGGAAGAATCTGGGAGCTCTTAAGACTAGCGAGAAGGAGGTTACAGTAGTCAAGGTGAGAAATAAGAGCTTGGATGAGCATTTTAGTAGAGTCCTGATAAGAAAAGGGTGGACACATGTAATGTTTTTTAAGTGGAAGTAGCAAGATTTTGACATCAACTGAATGTGAGGAGTGAAGGAGAGATCAGAGTCGAAGAGGACACCAAGGCAATGTGCCTGAGAGGTAGAAGTAATGGTGGCACCATTCACCTGAAGTGAAATAGGCGCTGGAATTTTGGCTTTTGAGGGAGGGAAGCCAAGAGAGGTTGAGCTTTAGGAAATGGGAAGTCATCCAGTCCAACACAAGAGGAGAGAGATCAGGAGAGAAAAGGTAGATTTTTTGGTCTTGTCAGAATAGAGATGATATAGGAATCCATAGGAAGAGATGAGGTGGTATAGACTGAGAAGAGTAGGCGACCCAGAGCAGAAACTGACACTTTGAGCTTAATACATTTAAAATGTTACACAAGGTAGATGCTGACACAGAAATATTGTTATTTCTTCACCCTCGGTTTCACCATTTTCTTTTTCTTTCAAATACTTAAATTTAAAAAGTGATTATAGGCACCAAAGATCATAGTGCACTTAGAATCTGCCCTTTGCCCCTCGAGTTTCCTTCTGGGCTGTGACAGCCTTGCAAAGAGGAAGGCTTCCCTCCATCTAGAAGGCTGTCAGGAAACTGCTGAACAGCCTTCCAGGGTTTCCGATCAGCTGTTTAAAGGTTTTGTAAATCTGATCAACGAGAGCTGCTCACCTCTCCATGCAGAGGCATTCAATTGAGTGTGTGTGTGTGTGTGTGCGCACACTAATAACACACACCCAGCTATAAGAGCATTGGTTTAATCTGCTTCCTGCAGCAGAAGCCCAAAGCATTGGAAATAAGGCAGAGAAAATATGTGCTATACTAAAAAAAGGAGGTGGGACGGGAGTGGAGATCAGGAGGTGTATTTAATCCCTCCACCCACCTCTTTATGCTATAATTCTATTTAAAAATAAACTTAATATCTGAAAAAATTTAAAAATACTCAACATTTCCTTTTCAACATGCAAATTTATGTTCACGTGACCTGTAGTTTCTGTGAGAAGTTGACAATAAAAATAAAGAAGAAGTCTTGGGTTGGCGGTGTTATGTGCGTCAGCGGATGCATTTAAGGGTCTATTCACAAAGCAGTAAAAGAGTAGTAAAAATATGTCCAAATAATAAAAAGTCCTTTAAAAAAAATTATAAAACGGTCTGTTTTAACAGAAAAGTCTTTTAAAAAATTAGAAAACCAAAAATGTCATCTAAAAAAGAAAAAACAGATTTTTCGCTGAAAATAAAAAGAACAAACGGTCTTTAAAAAAATTTAAAAAGGATATTACGTTTTTACATTGACAGCTTTGGGATTTGCCTGTTTAAACCTGTCAAACTGAAACGCTGAAAATCAGGGCATTTCTCCAGAATTTTGGTGCAATTCAGCATGCTGTGAAAAGAAGACACAATAGTCTTGTATGGGACAATTTCTGTGCCAGTGATTTACAGCAAACTGTGGCAAATTGTACTGTATTTTGCTGTCAATTCGCCAGTATTTGGTGAATTGACAGGTTAGTGAATAGACGAACTGGCTCGAAATTCACTGTCCAGTGCAATTCGGTGCCAATTCGGAGGTTAATGAATTACCTCTTTAATCAGCTGTGAAGCTTCTCCTGCTGCAGTTCGTATATTTCTTTTAGGGGTTATTTAGAGAGGTCCGAAATGTTGCCGAAATGTAACCGTACACTGAAATTCAGCGTACGGTGCCATTTCGGGGCCATTCGGCTGTTCAGAGAGCAGGCAGTTCGCCAAATTTTGGTGAATTGCCTGCACATACTGTGCCTGTTCGAGGGCAGTGAAATCCCCCAAAGAGAAGCAATGGTTAATCTATTCAGAGACACCGAACAGCAGTAAAAAGTTGCCGAAGTGCCCTGCTGTTCGGTGTTTTCATTCGGCAGGTTTATTCAGGCGAACCCCATAGGCTTCAATGTTAAAAATATTCCAGTTTTAATTCAATATCTATTAAACTGTTTATTATTTTATTCTGCAGCAAAAAGTCTCTTTTATTTATAGATTTTTTTAGGATCTTTTAGGTATTTTTGGATTTTTTCGGGAAAATATTTTTTCGCTTTCTTTAAATCGTTTTTTCTTTTTTTCTGTAACAGCCCTTTTTATTTTCATTCATAGGATCTTATATGTAAATTCCTGACATTTTCGTTCAGTAGTTTTTTTTGCAAACAGCGTTTCAATTTTGAAAGTTTCAAATGTACTGTTTTTTTTTTAATTTTTACGCTGTTCGTCTGCATGTCGGCTTTTTCCGGCGACTGCTTTGCGTTGTGATCAGCGGCTCATCGGCTTTTTCCGGTGTGTTCGGCGTGGTTTTTCCAGCGGGTTTTTGGTGGGATTGCATCGGGTTTGCGGCGGGTTTTCCGTGCACTCCGGGGACCCTGCGGTGAATACTAAATTCACCACAGGGTGGGGAACTTTTAATTCCCCGAAGTGCAGGAACTGCAGGTAACGAGAGAGCACCGAAATTTTGGCGACATTTCGGTGCTCTCTGTATAGTGAATTCCTTTTACAAAGGTCTGGATGCTTTTCTGGTAAAATCTGATATTAACCTCCCTGGCGGTGTTCCCGAGTGTGTCTTGGGGTTAAATTTCACCACTGAGAGCGGTAACCCCGAGACACACTCGCACTGTATACATTACCTCTCCATGCGCTCCCTCACTGATCTCTGCAGTCTCCTCCGGCGATCGCGGCGTTTTACTTCCTGGATTCCTTCTCGCGAGGAGGGAACCAGGAAGTAATCAGGTCGCGGTCGCCGGAGGAGGCAGCTGGGGACATCGAGGGAGTGCAGGGAGAGGTGATGTATCCAGCGGCATCCCGAGTGTTGCTCGGGGTCACCGCTTCCAACATAGGAATTTAACCCCGAGCCACACTCGGGATGCCGCTGGGGGGGGGGGGAATAGACCGTTTTTCAGACAAGATTTTTCTAAATCAATAGACCGCCAGGGAGATTAAAATTATAATGCATTGCTTGTTGATCCATGGAGAAATCTGATGCCATTATGGAATCAAGAAGGATTTTTTTCCCCTTTTTGAGCACAAATGGAAGATGCACCTGTAGCGCTCACTCCCGGAGGAGCCGCTGAAAATGAACCACGGGTCAGTCTCCCCGCACTAGGGAATAAATATACTCCAACACAGTTGTGGGTTTTTATCATTTAAATAGTTTACTAAAATAATAGGCAGATGTTAAGATACGGTATTCACAGATATTATTACAGTACTTTCGTATTGCGATAAAACGCGTAGCGGAAAAGAACCGAAACACGAGGCGTCGTATTTCGGAAAATAAAATATTCGTAACCGAACATAAAAGAAAATGCAGTTGCACGAATATTCGAAAAAGGGACACGTAGCGGAACCCCAGAATATACAATCACTTCGTATCACGGTAAACGCGCAGCGGAAAAGAGAAAAATATATTCGGAACGTATCTTTACCCCTGTTCCGATTCGTAACAAAAAATGAGTCCTGCACAGGTTAAGTCCCGGAATATAAAAGGTATGTGTGTGTATGGTACCCGGGTACTGTTCAACTGGCCAGTGAATTTACTTAAAGAATGTCTTCGACTAGTCAAGTTGGGGCCCTGTGGACTTTAAAGAGAAAACAGCAGCGGATTCTTTGTATTACAAACGGCCTTGGAGGCCTCTCACCCATCCACCGGCTGCTTTAGGCTCCGCTGACCCAGGACGTCTCTCCGCTCGATCTTGACTGGGGATACTAGCGGCCGGATCCGTTGTCTGACTTCCCGTAGCTTGTCCACGACTTTGGCCCAGCTCACCGCCTGCTCCCAGTACCCGATCAACTTGCGGTGACTCCTTGCTCGAGGTCTTCGGTTGGTTCAATCTGCAGCAACTCTGGAACCTTGGAGGGCTCCTTCTCCTTAGGCGGAATCACCCGGTAAAAGACTTGACAGGCTCACTTGCTTTCAGGCCCAGGCCTTCTTACGATCTATCGCACTGCGTCTGCTCTCTCTCGTTCCCTGGCGCGCTCTGGCGCGTTCTCCACGAGGCGGAGGATGTAAGGGTCCAGTCCCCACCCACTTCCTGTCTCCTTGCAAAGCATGCCGGGACTTGTAGTCCCAATGTCCAGTGTCTCTGATCGCGATAGTCTCCATCTTGTGGCCAAAAATAGGTACTGCCACAGCAAGATTTTAACACAGCGCTACACACCAATAGGGTTTTTAGTCTTCTTCGGATTAACAGCAGCCATAGGGTTAAATGGAAGGTAGAACCTGCTGGACAACAGTCTTTTTTTCAGCTAGACTTGCTATGTAATTATGTAACTAAATGCTGGTGCTTTTTGCCGTTGCAACATCTATTTTTACCGGTGTTTGCCGAATAACCCCCATAGCATTTTTACATGCAGTACCTACCTGTTCAAACTGAGACCTTGGAAGGGGGGTTGTAGTAAATCCTTTGAGCAAACCTTTTAAAGTCTCCAGGATTAGATTGGGTTTGCACTGCTTCAGTTTCGAACAAGGTTAAATTCTATAAAGAGTGGAAGAAATCGACTGATAATCATGAAAGCCGCTTGTAAAGGGATCTGTGCGAAGTTTGATTAGGTGTAACTTCCAAAGAGCTGAACGGTGGAGTTTATTCACTAATTAGCAAGATGTGCTGCAACATTATCTGGAAAAATCAGTAGAATCAGGCACCGTGCGCAAGGAATGAGTCTGGTGTGCCCAAACACACACTTATGATGGGTGAAATGGTCAAACATTTAGGTCCTTTTTCTGCTACATAATAAAAAGCATGACAATAGAGGTTTTCTCTGGACATACAGTTAGGTCCATTTATATTTGGACACTGGCACGATTTTCGTACTTTTGGCTCTTTATGCCACCAGAATCAAATTAAAATTTAAACAATCCAAATCAATTGAAGCGCAGACTTTCAGCTTTAATTCAAGGGGTTGAACATAAATGACAAGTACAAATTTTAGCGACTGCAACCATTTTTATACACAGTCCCCCCCCCCCATTTTCACAGCTCAAATGTAATTCGTCAAATGAATATAGTCATAAATAAAATGTTCATTTTTAATATTGTGTTGAGAATCCTTTACTGGCAATGACTACCTGAAGTCTGGAACCCATAGACATTACCAAAGACTTGCAGGTCTATTCACTTGTAGCGCTCACTCCCGGAGGAGCAGCTGAATTTAACCTCGGGTCAGTCTCCCCGCACTAGGGAATAAATATACACCAGCACTGTTGTGGATTTTATAAGTTAAATAGATTACATATATATTTACAGGAATTTGTAATACGAGAAACGCCCAGCCGAAAATAAAAAGGAATTTTAACCCCTTCGTTGCCAGAGTGTGTGTCCCGTACAGGTTGTGTCCCAAGAAGGTGTGCGTGTATGCGTGTGTTGATACCCGGGTACTAGATTCAACTAGCCAGTGAATGAGTTCAATGTGTCTTCGACTAGTCACGTTGGGGCCCTGTAGATTTAGACAAAACTGCAGCGTGCTTTATTACTGTACTGTGGCCTGGAAGGCCTCTCACCCATCCGCCAGACACTCTGCACCCTGCTCGACCCAGGACGTCTCTCCGCTCTATTTGGCTGGGACTCTGTGCCACCGTATCCGCTTGTCTTGCTTGTCCGTCTCTGCCACAAGATTCTCAGTTCACCACCTGCACTCCCATTAGATCATCGCGGTCTCCTAACTCGAGGTCCAATCTGCAGCTCTGTATCTGTGTAAACTTCTCAGTGGTGGATTACTAGGGCTCTGGCAAGTCACTGAAACCGATCTCCAGCGTCCTCAAGGCAGCCCCTGCGCTCCGGCCTGTACACAATCGCTCCTTGTCTCACATGCGTCTTGCTCTGTTCACCCCTTGGCGCGCACTGGCTCTCCTCCGCAAGAGGTTGCGGCTGTCTCCCTGTTCTCTCCACCCACTTCTTGTCCCTGCCAAAACGTAGTCCAAAAATGTCCAGTATGGTTTACATTGCGCTCGTCTCCCCCTGGTGGCTAGAAACGAGTAATTACGGCAGCAGAATTAAACCAGCGCTACACACTAAAGGGTGAAGTCTGGAGAATTGTCAGGAGAAGAAAACAGTCAACACCACATAGACAAACTTGAAAAATTCGCACATTTATCTCACTTTCCAAATCAGCTATTTGGTCTAGATTGTTCTCTTCTCCTGACAATTCTCCAGACTTCAACCTTTAGTGAATAGACTTGTAGGTTTCCTCCTTTCTGATGCTTTGCCAGGCTCTAACTGCAGCTGTCTTCAGTTGTTCTTTGTTCGTGGGTTCATAGAACTTCATGAAGGTTTGCACTTCTGGGCCACGAGCCCTGCGTGATCTTGCTCTTGCGAGATAATGCAGTGGAGTGATCGCGGAGAGAGCCTGAGAACTACTTCTTCCCAGTCTCACTCTGCTCGCGGCCAGGGGAAGGGGCGGTTCGTGCTACCGTTCTCGCTGCAGGATGAGAAGTAAATATCAGATTTATTGGGGGGGTTTAGGGGGTGCTAAATGATTTTTCAAATGCAGAATCATTTAGCACCAGCTTTTAGAAGGTGCTAAAATTTTGCCTTACTCATCCCTGCGGTAATTAGCACTAGCACTTCATAATACCTTTTTTATCCTAACGCTAATTAATGATTGCGCTCCCCATGTTATGTATAGGAGGTGCAAAGTACGGTAAGCCAGTGCAAGCTAGCACAATCACCGATACGCTGAATGATTTTTTATGGCTTTAGCGTCAGGAAGGTATTATAGGGGGCATGCGTTAAAGTCACTTATCCTAGCGTTAACGCTTACTCATCCGAACGCTAACGTTGGCATTCACTAGGGAATAGTGCCTTAAGATGGGGGAAAAAATGAAAATAAAATGAATTATGTCCTCCACAAATACTAAAATAAAATGATTCATATGCATTCATCATGTTTAAGAGTTGCAACCCCTTCACTGCTATATAATTTAACATAAAATGACTGTCAGGTAGTTTTATGGAAAATGACATCCCATTACCCACATAGTAATTATATACAAAGGTGTCCCATTGTAGGTAAGGCCTATTTAGAAACATAGATAGAAACATAGAAAAATATCGGCAGATAAGAACCTTTCGGCCGATCTAGTCTGCCCAATTACATGGATACTTTACCTGGATTTATCTTTTGTTTAGGATAGCCTTATGCCTATCCCATGCCTGCTTAAATTCAATTACTGTTTTGGCCTCTACCACTTCCACTGGAAGATTGTTCCATGTATCCACCACCCTCTCAGTAAAATAATGCTTCCTGATGTTACTTTTAAACCTTTGCCCCTCTAATCTAAGACTATGTCCTCTTGTTTTGCTACTTTGTTTCCTTTTAAATATACTCCCTTCCTCTACCTTGTGGATTCCCTTTACGTATTTAAATGTTTCTATCATATCATGAGTAAGGCATATCTCTCTGTCTCGTCTTTTTTCCAAGCTGTACATGTTAAGATCATTAAGCCTTTCCTGGTAACTTTTCTCCTTCAAGCCGTACACCATTTTAGTAGCCCTTTTCTGAACTCTCTCTAAGATGTCTATATCCTTCTGGAGATACGGTCTCCAGTACTGCACACAGTACTCCAAGTGAGGTCTCACCAGTGCTCTGTACAGTGGCATGAGCACTTCCCTTTTCCTACTGCTAATACCTCTCCCTACACAACCAAGCATTCTGCCAGCATTTCCTGCTGCTCTATTACATTGACTACTTACCCTTAGATCCTCTGAAATAATAACCCCTAAATCCCTTTCCTCAGATGTTGAGGTTAGGACTGTATCAAATATTCTATATTCAGCCCTTGGGTTTTTACGTCCCAGGTGCATTATCTTGCACTTATCCACATTAAAACTCAATTGCCACAGCTCCGACCATTTTTTTAGTTTACCTAAATCATTTGTCATTTGGCTGATCCCTCCAGGAACGTCAACCCTGTTGCAAATCTTTGTGTCATCAGCAAAAAGACATACTTTACCATTAATACCTTCTGCAATATCACTAATAAAAATATTAAAGAGAATGGGTCCAAGTACTGACCCCTGAGGTACCCCACTGGTAACAAGACCTTGCGCCGAATAAACTCCATTTACCACAACCCTCTGTTGCCTGTCACTCAGCCACTGCCTAATCCATTCAACAATATTGGAATCCAAGCTCAAAGATTGCAATTTATTGATAAGCCTTCTATGCGGAACAGTATCAAAAGCCTTACTGAAATCTAAATAAGCAATGTCTACTGCGCCACCTGTGTCTATTATTTTTGTTACCCAATCAAAAAAAATCAATAAGATTAGTTTGGCATGATCTCCCTGAGGTAAACTCATGTTGTTTCTGATCCTGTAATCTATGTGTTTTTAGATGTTCAACAATCCTTTCCTTTAACATGGTTTCCATTAATTTCCCCACTACTGACGTAAGACTAACTGGCCTATAGTTCCCCGATTCCTCCCTACTACCCTTCTTGTAAATGGGCACAACATTTGCTAATTTCCAGTCTTATGGGACGACTCCCGTTAGCAAGGATTGGTTAAATAAATCTGTTAACGGTTTTGCTATTACATCACTGAGCTCTTTTATTTGACAGGCAGAGGGTACACTCTGCTGGTCAAAAAGCGCTACAACAAGTACATTACAGCTTGGGCTCTGTGTTCCTGTGAAGGAAATTGCAATTGCCCCCTATAATTATTCCTTGCCCCTCCATGTGCCCGCCACCAGGGATCAGCATCCAGTTTCCCCCACGTCTTCGGACCACTGTATCTCGGTCCCCGTGTGTCGTACGTGGTCAATAGGGCAGTCATTGGAAAGGGCAGTCTGGCCTTTTCAATGATACCCAACATGACCATATTCAGTGTAACAGTAAAATAAAATCTTAACTTTTTATTTTCACAGGGTTGAAATGGCTAAGCAGTGAAGGGGTTATCGGTCAGACTATATATTACATTCAGGGTTATTCAGAGAGAGCTGAACTGGCCCAGAAATTGATACCCAACATGACCATATTCAGTGTAAAATACAAATCATGAATAATAAAATTAAAACATAACAATTTTTTTTCACAGGGTTGAAATGACTCAGCAGCGAAAGGGTTAATGGTGAGACTATATATTACATTGTGTATTACTTTCATTTTTACCTTGGTTTAGTTGTATATTAAGGGTTAATGGGCAGGTTTCAGCCCTTACAGTCTACATTTTACTTTTTCCTTGATTAATGGCATTTTAGGAGTTAATGGGTAGGCTACATGCCTCACAGTGTATTTAATGTTTTCCCTTGATTAATGACATTTTAGGAGTGAATGGGTAAACTACATGCCTCACAGAGTATACATTTCATATTTTCCGTTGATTACTGGCATTTTAAGGGTTAATGGGTAGGCTACATGCCTCGCAGTATATTCATTTCATGTTTTCCCTTGATTAATGGCATTTTAGGGTTAATGGATACATGCCACACTGTTTATTATTATTTTTATTGTAATTCACAGGTTAATGGCATTTTAGTTTTTTTTTATGGAAGTTAGAATCTAAAGGATTTATTCATCTTTAGATCCTTTGCTTTTTGTCACATTTCAGGGAATAAATTTTACCAAAAATATGGTGAATTCCCTATTTAGTGAATGGTCACTGTAATTTGCGAAGATTATAGTAGCTGAAGCAGTTATCGGACGTTGGCGAAAAATGCCTAATTGTGGCAAATAGAATATTGAATTTACGTGAAAGGTTAGTACAACAAAAAGGTATTGTTACATCACATTACTCTGGGATTTTGGAATCTTGTTTATCCCTTTCGCTGCTGAGGCTTTTTACACCTCTGTGCTGAGGTCATTTTTACCGGTTTTGCTCATCATGTTTAAACGTGTTTTGAAGGCTTATTTTAGTATATTACCCAGACATATTATATATCGTTCTTTCCGTCAGACTCGGTAGATTCATAATATGTCATTATTATATGTATACGTTATGTCATGTCTGTATATTATAACAAAAAATGCAATAAAATATGTATTTTCAATAATTTACAACGTGTAAAGTGTTTTTTTTCACATTTTAACATGCAAGCAATTGCGGTTATATTTTGTATGGGGTGCGCTTGTTAAAAAAATTAGAGATGGGGTCTCGTTACATTTTTTTTTGGGGAAAATTACGCGATTTTTAACAGACGCACCGCATACAAAAATCGTTAGTGCAGCATCATTGTTCACATTATAATTGAAATGGGAACAATATTGCTGCATTAACAAACCAAAAAAAAGAAAAAAAAATGTTTATTTTTTTTTTTTATAATTTTATTTTAAATATATTTTTATTTTTAATCTTAATTTTAATTTTTTTTAAAAACTTTTTTCACATTCGAGTTTGGTATCGTTGGAACGGCCATGCTCTGGCCGATCCAACCATACCAAACGTTAACCCCTAGCTGCCACGGATCGGGAGATAGGGAGTTCATTGGAACTCCCTATCTCCACCGTTGGTGGCAGTTAGGGGTTAACTCTAGGACTGGCGTCTTCGTGCTATGCACGATGACGCCAGTCCTCAGGGGGAGTTCCTGGAGGCTTGGCCGACATCCAAGATGTCGGCCAGCTCCGGGAAAGGATCGCGAACCAGCGCTTTTCAGCGCTGATTCGCGATCCAGCTCCCCAGGGGTTAATGCCAGGCACCATTTGGAAGGGCAGGCTGTGCCCCTACAAATGGTGCCTGGGTTAATCCCCGCAACGCTGCCGATCGGGAGGGAGAGAGGTCCGAAGGACCTCCCCCCCTCCCTTTCAGGCGCCTCCTCCGCACATGCGGGGGGGCGCCTGAATTAGGTGTCATCGCGCTGCCGCGATGACACCTAATTTCAGCGGCTGCGGTTCCGGATGCTGGGCTGACATCGAGGATGTCAGCCCGCACCGGGGGGGCCAGCGATCGGCCGGAACCCGGCCGAACGCTGACCCCAAAGGGAGGACGCGCTCAGCGCGTCCTCCGCATACCAGCAGTAATGTGGAGGACGCGCTCAGCGCGTCCTCCGCATTGAAGTGGTTAAATATACTTATTACATTTTTTTTCAGTGGTATGATTTACAGGGTAATTCAAAGAGATTCGAAAAGTCACCGCACGTTCGGTGACTTTTCGTTCTCTTCAATTCGGTTTGTTTTGCCGATCCCATTTCGGTGACCCTGCGGTGTATTCAGCAAGTACCACAGGGCCCCCGAATTGCAGGAAAAAGCTGCCGCAAACCTGACGAAAACTAACCGCAAAACCCAGCGAATGCACGCCGAAAACCCGCAAAAACATCTGGATTAACCTGCCGAAAACCACAGAAAAACCCGAGCAGGAGCCGATCGCAACCTCCGGAAAAAGCCAACACCGCAGAAGAGGCAGTGAATAAATTAGGAAAACAGTTTGCATGATTGATTGAAAAGTGAAACATTGTTTGCAAAGAAACTACTTAGCGAAAATGTCTGAAATTTGCATATGAGGTCCAGGGAATGATAATAAAGAGGGCTGTTACAGAAAAAATAAGTGAACTTAAAAAAAATAATCAAAAAAAAAATCGGACTTTAAAAAAATTCAGAAAAATGCTTAAAATATCCTAGAAAATGTATAAATAAAGAGATTCTTTACTGCAGAATTTTATAATGAACGATTTATTAGATATTGCATTAAAAAGGGAATATTTTTAACATGTAAGCCTATGGGATTCGCCTGAATAAACCTGTCACATGAAACCACCAAACAGCAGGGCAATTCGGCAACTTTTCACTGCTGGTTTGTGTTCCCTGAATAGACGAAGCATTGCTTCTCTATGGGGATTCACTGCCCTCGAACAGGCACCGTATGTGCAGGCAATTCGCCAGGATTTGTCGAATTGCCTGCTCTCTGGATAGCCGAATGGCCAAGAAAGGTAACCAAACGTTTATTTTCAGCGTTCAGTTACCTTTCTCAAGCAATTCGGATCTCTTTGAATAACCCTGTATGTGGCGAAAATCATTAGTGCCCCCCCACCCCAATTGACTGTGGTATCTAATGTGCCCCCTATACATTGTTCTAGAGTCGCCACTGCCGGCATCACCCTCTTAGACCACAAAAGCAATCGTTTGTCAGAGAGACAGCCAATGGATCAGACCTGCGTATTGTATTTCTTTTAAATAATGTTTATTTGGCAGTTACGCACAGTAGCACATGCAGGGTTATCCAGAGAACGGTGAAACTCTGGAGAACTTTTGGAGAAGTGAAAATTCTAGGTCAAAATAGCCAAACCAGAAAAATTCTCCCATTTATCTCACTTTCCAAATCAGCTATTTTGACCTAGAATTTTCACTTCTCCAAAAGTTCTCTAGAGTTTCACCTTTCTCTGAATAACCCTGATGGTGTACTGTAAAGAAATACGCTAGTGCCTTTCTAGTAGTTCCTCTCACAGTTTATAGGTTTTTGATGCTACCTTGTAGGAGAAACTGCTTTACCTCAAATTGGAAGAATCGCAATCAAATGTAGCTATTAAGCCGAGATATCTTTAGGTACCACAAAGATTAGTAGATAATCTTTTCAAGAAGAATACATTGCTAAGTCTTATGTTTTCATGTATCCTAATAGATTATAATGTACTTCATATAATGCATTAAAGTGAAATGTGGGTGAGGAACAAAATTAACTGTACATGCTAGGATTTTTGGATCAAATAACATTAGGCTTGTAAACTAAAGAGATGCACTTTTAATGAGTTTGAATCAGAATGAAATTGTCGTGGTCTTAATAAAACCCTGACTTTTAATTTCAGTAGAAATTCATTCTATCGTCTCGTAAGTAACACGCAGCCTGTCTAATTGTAGCTGATGACTTATTAATGGGAGAGACATGCAAATAGGTTTCTCTTCTTGTTTTAGGATCTGATGTCTTCTGTGAAATAAAAACATACACATGGTTATTCAGAGAGAGGTGAAAGTCAGGAGAATGACTGGAGAAGCGAAAATTCTAGGTCAAAATAGCCGATTTGGAAAGTGAGATAAATGGGAGAATTTTTCTGGTTTGGCTATTTCGCCAAATTAGGACCTTGGATAACCCCATCTGTATGGCATTTTACGATTTTTGAGGAGCTTGGTAACCGGGCCGAATTCCCGCCTTTTAGCCATCGTGGCCTGGAAGATCTGGAAAAAATAAGATGGTGGAATACGGGTCTGGCAGTGTTCCCTGCTTTCTGACTATAGCCATCAATTATTCTTTTACTTTAAAAAAATGCTCTCTAACGAGTACGTCTCGGGGTATCGAGGCTGCAAGGTTTTTAGGTTTAGGTACTCTGTGTTCCCTATCTAAACATAAATCAGCTGCCGGTGAGTCCGGTAACAAGGTTTGAAAGAGAGTCAGAGCATATTCATAAAGGCCTTCTGTCTTAACTGCTTCAGGGATACCCCTAATCCTAATGTTGTTTCGTCTGGAACGGTCTTCTAAGTCAGCCACCTTTAATTGGAGCAATTCCTGGGATGCTTTAAGTTCCTTATAAGTGTCTATAAACTCATTGTGTGCAAGGCATAAATCGTCAGTTTTGGTTTCAAGCTGATCTGTACGATCGCCTAGGTCACGAATATCCTTTTGCAGGTCTGCAATAATGGCTTTAAAATCTGCCTGTAATGTGTCTCTAAGTTCCCCCAGCAAGACCCGTATCTGTCCTTCTTATGCTGGATTGGAAGGAATGGCGCCGGATGGAGAGCATTCTTCTGAACCCTCGAGGGGCTGGAGTGAGTATGTGTCCTGGGCGCCGCCATCTTGGATTTCTCAGGCCTTCCCTTTTTTGCCGTTCTGGGAGTTTCGAGGCACTGCTGCTCTTTCGGGGGGGGCCATCGCCACGTTCCCCAGATGGTAAGGAGCTAGCTGCCGGTCTGTAGAAAAGCCGGCGGGCCAACGGAGCTCAGCTCACATGAGGCTGTTCCTCATGCCATCCGGACAGGCCCCCCCGGTTTGGCTATTTTGACCTATCATTTTCCCTTCTCCAGTCATTCTCTTGGTTTTCACCTCTCTCTGAATAACCCTGTTAGTGAAATTAATAGAAAACCGGGAAAACCTAATTATAAAAATTATAAAATAATGTCAGACTAAGTCAGTTCAAATTTCTGACAAAAATGACATGTTCAGTAAAGGTCAGTTCGGACAGATATGACCAAGGCATAAGAAAAAGAACAACAGATCACTAGACCCAAACCTGAGAATATTAGGGGTCTCCAATGATATTAATAGAGAAACTCAAGATATTAGAGAGTTTCTCTATTAATATCATTGGAGACCCCTAATATTCTATTACCAAGTCTATAATGCTCTTTGAGTGAGTTAGTTATATTAGCTATACAGGTTTTCACTTTAACATTGGCGACATTGATTAACCGTCCATTTTTTCTACATTTATGTATCAATTCGATATCACTTCAGTCCATATGTGATATCTCCACTGCTCGCAAACACCATTTATGTGACATCCTGTCTTGGTCTATCACTATATATATGTTGTATGTTTGGCATTGTCCACTAATAAAAATTAAAAATCTTTTAACCCCAACCTATAGGGGCTTCTTGATGGTGGTTGGCCACTTATCAGTTGCACCTATTTCTATTTCTTACTTGATGACCAAGGCATAGGTTGGTGCAAGGATTTCAGCTACCCTAAGGCCGGGGTCAGACGAGCGTTTTGTGAGAGCGGATGGAATGTCTGTGAGAATGGACGTTCCTTCCACTCCAGTGGCGTAACCAGAGTTATGGGCGCCAGGCGCAGAAATTCCCCCCCCCATTATATAAACATCCACTCTGGTTATAAGCAGGCCTGGACCGGGAAAAAATATTGGACCCCCTGAATTATATACACCGGCACTGGACCCCCAGAATTATATACACTGGACCCCAGAATTATATACACAGGCACTGGACCCCCAGAATTATATACACTGGACACCCAGAATTATATATACAGGTTCTGGACCCCCCCTCCCAGCACATACCCCTTGCAGCTATGCAGTGTAGGGTAACCTAGGTGTGGGCTGCAGTGGTGTATTTAGGTTTTGTGCTGCCCTAGGCCTGACTAAACTCGTGCACCCCCTAATTTAAATTTGACACACCCCTTCCTGTCAAGGGCACACCTCTTCCTGGTTAATCCCCACCCTTCCTCTTTAAGCTCCACCTTTTCCTCTTAGAGCTCCGCCTTTTCCTCTCTATATTAAAAGTGGATACCAAGTGCCTACTTGTATATTTTGTATACCATTTCAAATGTACCTATTACGATAAATAAAATTATGAAATGTTTAAATTCAAGCATTTTTACAAAGAACAGCCACGCATGTCAAGTATACTGGATCACAGCCGCTCTAATTGGTTGAACAATAAAATCCACAGAAACCTGCACTGCATACGAGCGTATCACAGAGCTGCACAGCATTAAAACCCACAGTAATGTGCAGTGTGTATGAGTGTATCCCAGAGCTCCAGGGCAATAAAACTCACAGTAATATGCAGTGTGTATCACAGAATCCACAGCAATAAAACTCCCAGCAATGCAATGTGCAGTATGTGTGTCAGCGTATCAAAATCCACAGCAATAAAACTCCCAGCAATGCAATGTGCAGTGTGTATGAGTGCATCAGAATCCACTGTAATAAGACTCCCAGCAAACCGAGTGGATATGAGCACACAGCAATTATTTATTCTATATTTATCGGCCTCCGTCTGCGGTAGGGCTGTGTGCAGAGCCAGCAGGGACTGTGTACGGACTCAGGATCGCGGCTGTGTCTGTGCGTGGAGCCATCTTGTCAGCAGTGGGGTGCCACTACCAGAGGGTGCACCGTGGCTTTGATTCCCTTCCGGTGGGTGTTCAGTCCAGAATAGAGTGAGAGTCCGTGTTAATGAAAGGGCGGGCAGCTGCGTGCGTGTCACGTGGTTCAGCCAGTCAGGTGGTACAGAAAAAAATAAGTAAACTCAGTACCACCTGACTGGCCGGACGGCGTGACCTGCACGCACGCAGCATCACCAGGAGCCAGGCAGCTCAATGACAAATTTCTATCACTGCAGTGCTGGGTAAGGAAAGGTCCACTTTAAACAGCAGTAAGCAGACAGGGCTTCATATTCTGCTGATACCCCCCCTTTACCTGCCATTTACTGTCATCTTCTCTCTCTGCACACAAATCACGTCCCCCTCCCCTCTCCTAGAGCTGCTGCGGGGCAGGGGAGGAGCTATGGAGGGAGGAGAGGGGGATTTTTATTCTATTCGATTTTATTCCGTATGCAAACGCCCTGCTGCGCTGCTCGTTGTTTGAGAACACAGCTCAAAGCTGACTCACAGTGACAGTGGCACCTCCTAGTACCCCCTAATGACACTCAAATAATCACTGGTACCTGGGGCGGCCCGCCCCTGCCACTCCCCTAAGTACACCACTGCTCTGTGATATGCTCACACACAAGTTTGGTGAACTGCCAGCAAGTACGGTGCTGTTTGAAGGCATTGCAAATCCCCATAGAGAAGTAATGGTTAATCTATTCAGAGAACACCAAACAGCAGAGAAATGGCAGTGAAATGCCCTGATGTTCGGTGGTTTCAATCAGCAGGTTTATTCAGGCGAACCCCATAGGTTTCAATGTTAAAAATATTCCCGTTTTTATGCAATATCTAATAAACCATTTATTATTTTAATCTGCAGTAAAAAGTCTTTGATTTTTTTTTAGTACCCTTTAGTAATTTTTCAGCAAAATTCCCCCCCTTTTTTTAATAGCGGTTTTTCTTTTTTCTGTAACAAAACTTATTATCAATCATAGGATCTTATATGTAAATTCCAGACATTTTCATTCAGTAGTTCTTTTGAAAACAACAGACCACGGGTTTGCGGCATTCAGCGGCCGACTCCATGCACTTTGGGGACCCTGCGGTGAATGGTGAATTCACTGCAGTGTGGGGAAATTTTATTCCCTGAAGTGCAGGGAACTACAGAACACCAAAATGTTGGCGTCATTTCGGTGCTCTGTGAGAAACCCATTTAGTGGTGAGGTTTTTTGCTGCCCCCTGGAAAGTGAAAGCCTAGGCCTTGCCTACCCAGGACATACTTGAAAATTAGTGAAATCTCAATGTATCCTTCCTGGCAAAATACTTTGCAAAAGTAAAAAAAAAAAAAAAAATTTTTTTAGGGGTGGGGCCACCAGTGCGGGCCGCCGCCGCCTCCTGGAAAGTGCCGCCCTAGGCCTAGGCCTTGTTGGCCTAGGCCAAAATACCCCACTGGTGGGCTGCCCAGTTCACCCTTTCCATGCTGCCAGAACACACGTGGCACCCCATCTGCACAGCCCTGCAAACCCTTTCCATACCATGGGCCCAGGGTACCCCCTCCAACTCACACATGGAAATATTGCCCCCCCAGCTCACATATGGAAGTATTGCCCCAGCTCACACCCATGGATATATTTGCCCCCAGCTCTCACCCATGGATGTATTTGCCCCCCAGCTATCACACGTGGATATATTTGCCCCCCAGCTCTCACACAAGGATATATTTGCCCTCAGCTCTCACCCATGGATATATTTGCCCCCACCTCTCACCCATGCATGTATTTGCCCCCAGCTCTCACATGGATATATTTGCCCCAGCTCACCTCTCCTCGTCATTGCCAGAGGCCGCGTGCTTTTCCTCCTCGAGTGGTCGCCAGCATAAAGCTCTGCTGCGAGGCTGGGGACCTAACCACCAGCCAGGTCTCGTGAGATCGCGGCTGGCTGGTGGATAGATCCCCAGCCGAGCGGCAGAGCTTTATGCTGGCGGCCGCTCGTGGGATAGCAATGCAGCCGTCTGCAATTCCCCCCCCCCCCCCGTGCTCACTTTGTCGGGCTCGGTCCACAGCGGGAACCTGCGCTACCTCGCAGTTAGTGCGCTCAATGCTGGAAGACTATCCTCCTATGGAGGAATGCACTTTGCAGCCCGTCAGATGTGCATCACAGTATTTCGACGAGGAGGCTTTCAGCACGCCTGCTGTACTGTGTGTAATTAGTGTGCACACGATACAGTGTGCGGCCGGCCCCGTCAAAACTTCACAATGCTGCGACGGGTGTAGGGAGACACACCAGTACATGGAGGCACGTCAGCCTAACACTGGCCTAAGCAAATCACAACATTGTCACCACATTCTTTGTGTCTCTCCAACCCAATAAATCCTGAATTAAGAGCTTAATGGGCCTGGAGCTGAAGGATTTGGTGGCCATTGCCTCATTCCTCTCACCCTTCATTGTGCCACAGATATATCTTTTTGCCCCCCTTGTTGCATTGTCCTACCCTCATGATATCACTACGCCTTTTCCTTCCAAGTTGTAGATATGTAGGGCCTTTTCACTGTTAGTATTTCACGGTATGGGCCTGGAGCTGCAGCTCCAATAAGTATGTTAATCCACTCTAATGTCTTTCTCAATAATCTACAACACTTCTATGACTCTTAACTTGACTCCTAATGGCTCTCTGGCCATCTTCACTCATTGTCTAATGAGTTACTCTCCCCTTTGTGTCTTCCTTTCTACGCCACATAATGCTGTCATTCCATAGTACATAATACATTTCTCACCACTTCATTTATATAGATTTCTTTCAGATCTTTCTTCAACCTTACATATGTCACCCTTCCTACCTCTCCTTTCTGGTCAGTTCTTTATGTATTTAATGCAGAGTAGTTAGTTTGTATGTGTGTGAGTCTGTGGGGGGGGGTTGTTGTTATCAGTGTGTAGAGTATGAGGGGCTGTGTGTGTGCAATGTGTTTCCTAAATAAATTAAATTAAAGCTCTATGTGTGATGATAAGTAAGTAATGTTAGAATGCGAGTGCTATATGTTGGTGATGAAAATTGTATATATGTACATATGGGGTCCTGAGTATGACATAATTGTGTGCGGTGATTTATAGTGACCTGAACATATGGGGACGTTTTGTGTGTGTGATGAGAGTTGTGCGAGTATATAGGGGTCTGTATGTTGAAACTGTTCGGTGACTTTTCGTTCTCTTGAATTCAGCTTGATTCGGCGATCCCATTTCGGTGACCCTGCGGTGTATTCAGCAAGCACCACAGGGCCGTCGTAGTGCAGCGAAAAGCCACCGAAAACCTGCCGAACACTCACTGCAAAACCCAGGCGAATGCACACCGAAACCCACAAAAACATCTGGATTAACCCCGCCGAAGACGCCGGAGTATCCCGAGCAGGAGCCGATCAGAGCACAGAGCAGCCGCCGGAAAAACCCAACACCGCAGACGAATGGAGTGAAAAAAAAAACAGTACGCTTGAATGTTTGAAAAGTGAAACGCTGTTGCAAAGAAACTGAGCGAAAATGTCTGAAATTTACAAATAAGATCCAATGAATGATAATAAAAAGGCCTGTTACAGAAAAAAGATATAACGATTTTAAAAAAAAGGATAAAAATTTTTGGCGAAAAATGCCTAGAAGATCCTATAAAATCTATAAATAGACTTTGTACTGCAGAATATTATTTATTAGATATTGAATTAAAACAGGAATATTTTTAATATTGAAGCCTATGGGATTCTCCTGAATAAACCTGTCGAATGAAGCAACAGAACAGCAGGGCATTTCGGCAACTTTTCACTGCTGGTTTTTGTTCTCTGAATAGCCGAAGCATTGCTTCTCTATGGGGATTTCACTGCCCTCGAACAGGCACCGAACAGGCACCGTATGTGCAGGCAATTCGCCAACATTTGGTGAACTGCCTGCTCTCTAGATAGCTGAATGGCCAAGAAAGGTAACCGTACGCTGATTTTCAGCATTCGGTTACCTTTCGGCAGCCATTCGGATCTCTTTGAATAACCCTGAGAGTGTAAACCTCTGCTTGCATCCACTAGAAAAGCGTGGAAACATGCATGACAAACTTCAGGCCCCCCAGTGGCAATATATAAGATTCACAACTTTTGCACAAAAACTACAGGGTTATTCAGAGAGAGGTGATAACCAGGAGACTGACTGGAGAAGTGAAAATTCTAGGTCAAAATAGCTGATATGGACAGTGACATAAATGGGAGAATTTTTCTGATTTGGCTATTTTGACCTAGAATTTTCACTTCTACAGGCATTCTCCTGGTTTTCACCTTTCTCTGAATTACCCTGCTACTGTTCCAGGAAGGGGCAGCCCCACACAATGAGGGAAGTAGCAGGAATTATCCAGATACACAACTTTCTAGATTGTTCCTCTAAAACAGAGATCTCAAACTCTGGCCCACAGATGCTTCTGAACTACACCTCCCAGGATTCTCTGGCCAACTATTGCATTCAAAGAATTCTGGAAATTATAGGCAAAACATATCTGGGGTTTGAGATCCCTGCTCTTTAAGGATCCTTATTCTTGAACAGTTCAAACACAATTTACTTGGTCTTGATGTCCTGTTTTTTGCATAACTTCAAGTGTGTTGCACTGATGACCTTTATAATTTTTCTACGGGCTTGTGACCCTCGCTGTAAACCACCTATGCACCCTCCCGGGTCAACACATGATCCTGGAGCAGATGACTGCTATACTGAGGCCGTGGTTGGCAGATTCCCAATCCTTTCCTAAACTGGCTCAAATTTAGTGTTTGTCAATTTTGGTTTTAATTGATTATTTCCTTAGAAAAATGAAGAAATAGTTTCTCCATTTCTGATTTTTTTTTTTAAAGAATATCCCATAGAATAAATACGCAAAGGTTTAGATGACAAAATGTGGAAAATAACTTTACACACTGTAAATTCTTAAAATCTGAATTAAAAGTTACACTTTTTCGTTTTGCATTCTGATGTGACATGACATATACACATAGTAGTAATGACATATTTTGAATATGCTGAGAATGCTGATAAAAGAATAGATACTTTGTCTGGATTCTGCTGTGAAACATGACTTCAAATAGCATTTAAATGTGATAAGCAAACAATTGTCTAAATGAGCTTAGCACTTGGGATGAAATGTATTTATTTATTTATTTTAAAAGTATTTTACCAGGAAGGATAAATTGAGATTCCTCTTGTTTTCAAATATGTCCTGGGTTCAAAAACATTGAATTGTTACAGTAGGTACAGAAATACAAAGTAATAAGATGCAAGATATTACAAAACAACACAAATATACAGATTAACACATAAAATAAATATGTAAGAAATATATTCACTATGTTACATGTTTACAGGTGCATTCTGTATCAAGGTATGTTAACCCTTTCGCTGCTGAGCCATTTCACGCCTGTGTGCTGAGGTCATTTTTACCGGTTTCGCTCATCATGTTTAAACGCGTTTTGAAGCCTTATTTTATTATATAACCCAGACATATTATATATCGTTCTTTCCAGCAGATTGATAATATATCATTATTATATGTATACGTCATGTTCTGTCTGTATATTATAACAAAAAATGCAATAAAATTTTAATTTTCAATAATTTACAATGTGTAAAGTGTTTTTTTTATCATTTTAACATGTGAGCATTTGCGGTTATATTTTCTATGGGTTGCGCTGGTTAAAAAAAATTGAAATGGGGACTCGTTACATTTTTTGGGGGAAAATCACGCGATTTTCAACAAACGCACCCCATACAAAAATCGTTAGTGCAGCATCATTGTTCACATTATAATTGAAATGGGAACAATATTGCTGCATTAACAAAAACAAAACAAAAAAAATGTTTATTATTATTATTATTCTTTATTTATAAAGCGCCAGCATATTCCGCAGCGCTGTACAATAAGCACAGTATAGACAGGGTTACAATACATTGAACAACATTTGACAAACAGTACAGGAGGAGATGAGGGCCCTATTCCCGTAGGAACTCACAATCTGGGAGGGTTGGGGTTGGAAACAGGAGGAGAGGACTGTAAGGTTAGAGTGATTGATGATTGCGTCAGTGAGTTGGGTGGTAGGCTTCCCTAAATAGGAACGTTTTAAGGGAGCGTTTGAAGGAAGAGAAGTTAGGGGAAAGTCTGACAGTTTATTTTTTTAATTTATTTTTTAATATTTTTAATTTTCATTTTTATTTATTTATTTTTTCTTAAATTGTAACATGGTCATGTTTGGTATCGTTGGTACCAATCCAAGGATACCAAACATTAACTCCTAGCTGCCACGGATCTGGAGAAAGGGGGTTCAGTGGAACCCCCTATCTCCACCATTGGTGGCAGCTAGGGGTTAACTCCAGAACTGACGTCATCGCGCTATGCACAATGACGCCAGTCGTTAGGGGGAGATCCCGGAAGCTTGGCCGACCTCCAAGATATCGGCCAGCTCCGGGAGAGGATCGCTATCTGGCGCTGAATAGCGTTCCGGTCCCCAAGGGGTTAAAGCCAGGCACCGTTTGGAAGGGCCGGCTGTGCCCTTCCAAACGGTGCCTGGCTTTGATTGCTGCCCCAAACAGAAGGGGAGGGAGAGAGGTCCAAAGGACCTCCTCCCCCTCCCTTTCAGGCACCTTCCACGCACTCGCAAGGAGGGCACCTGAAATAGATGTCATCATGCCACCGCGATGACATCTATTAGTGCCCGCGGCGGTCCCGGATGCTGGGCTGACATCAAGGATGTCAGCCCGCAATGGGGGGCACAGCGATCAGCCGGAATCGGGCCGATTGCTGGCTGCAAAGGGAAGACGCGTCCACCGCAGCCAACACTACCTGCAGCGAGGGGGTTAATAGAGATCTCTTAAGTGACTTTAGACTGGGGGAAGATTTGATGGCATCTGGGAGGTTACTCCATAATTGCGGCGCGATGTAGGAAAATGAGGATCGAGCCACTTTCTTTTTGTATTGTGGTATTGCAAGTAAGGTGCAGGTCCTGGATCGGAGGTTATAGGATGAGGGAACTGCTGGGGGAAGCAGTCTATTCAGTCGCCAGTGATTCATTGATTATGGTTGCAACAGGTTTTGCAATTGCCGGCGCACTGCTTTTCTGCAGCATTGCTGGTATTTGTTCAGGTCCAGACTGGTTTTTCATTTTTAGATTAATGAGAAGTTTAGTAACGACACTGGCAGGCACTGGTCTAAAATTGAATTTCTCTGTGATACAGCATAGCAGTGAAGAGATTAAGGTAGAATTATGTTTTACACCTTACACGTGTCAATTTTTATGTCCACAGCATGCACTGCAAGAGACCTGTTCTTCCCGCCATGAATGGGAACAGGTTGGGTAGAGGAGAAAGGGAAGAAACCAGGGATGACCAGCTTTGTACAATGCAGGGTTGTAAAGAAACCTCTAACTATCTCTTGTTGGCGGGAATTTACTGCACATTGTGCCTCTTGCACTGGAGGTACAGAGCTGAACACTCACAGTAGTGATGAGCCGAACACTCCCGTGCTCGGTTCGCATTCGAACTCGAACAATTTCAAAAGTTCGAGTTCGAACGCGAACACGAACCGAACTCAATGCAAGTCAATGGGACTCGAAAGTTCGATTTTTAGAGTGCCCTCCAAGAGGGCTTATATGCAAGATATTTGCCATAAAAGGTGTATGGGGGTCCGGGTAGTGCCCTGGGGTACAGGAAAAATGGACAAAAAGTAAAAAAAAATGTTTTTAAAGGAACAGTGAGTTTTCCATGAAATAAAGGTTTTGTTTTTATTTTTAAAATTCCTTCAAATATCGTGCCTTGGAGGTCCCCATAACCTGCCCGTGAAGTGGCGGATTTGTAGGATGTATAAAAACATTTAAAAACAAAAAAATGACATTTCAAATGCCGGTAAATGCTTTTCCTTTAATCTATTCATAAACAACTGCTTGGGGCGGCAGCCTGTATGAAAAGAGGAGACATTTTAGGACACACAGAACAAGTTTAGTGATTTTTTGGCTAAATTATGGTGAAACTTATGCAGGCTTTGGATGAAAGTAACAATAGGTGCTTTAAAATTGGACCTTTAGTGTCGGCAACAGTGCCGTCACACCGTAACCCCTCTGTGGTATTGTGGAAGAGTGCAGGGTTGGACCCTGAGGTCCAATATTAAAATGATATGAATCTGGTATAGGCGTCAGTGGCATTGCACCCAAATATTGTGCCTTTGGTGGCTGCAAGTGCCTACACACCGTAAGTAACCCCTCTGTGGTATTGTGAAAGAGTGCAGGGTTGGACCCTGCAGTCAAATATTAAAATGATATGAATCTGGTACAGGCGTCTGTGCTGAGTGCACCCAAATATTTTGCCTTTGGTGGCAGCAAGTGCCTTCACACCGTAACCCCTTTGTGGTATTGTGGAAGAGTGCAGTGGTGGAGGTTTTGGGAATCCAGAAGAGATCCCCGATCTATTCAGTTACGTCAGCATCAGGGGATTGATAGCTGCTGATCCAGGACTGATTCATTTTTATAAATGTCAGCCAGTCTACAGAGTCGGTGGACAGACGCACTCTTTTGTCTGTGACAAAACCTCCAGCGGCACTGAACGTCATTTCAGAAAGCACGCTGGATGAATGGCAACCTAGTAGCTGCATAGCATATTGGCTAAATTCTATCCAGTGATCCAATCTCAACACCCAGTAAGCCATTGGATCATCTGCTGTAAAGGTATCCAGGTCTGCCCTTGCCCCTAGGTAGTCCTGCACCATATGGTGAAGACCCTGGCAATGTGTGCCTACATTTGACATCCCTGGGCGTCGTGGACTAAATAATTTTTTTTAAAAAGGCATCAGTCAAGCGGCCCCGGCCTTCACCGCTCTTCCTCTGATCATCCGCAGCCTCAGAAGCACCTGTGTCATCACTTGGTAACCTACCAGTGCCTGGAAAGGTGTTACACAAGTGTCGCTTTAGAGCGTATTCAATTTGTTTCATGCGGTCCTCCCTCTGAGCGGGCAGGATGAGCTCTGCGACTTTACCCTTGTATCATGGATCAAGAAGGCTTGCCAACCAGTAATTATCCCTCTCCTTGATAGCACGAATCCAGGGGTCCTTTAGCAGGCTTTGCAGGATAAGGGAGCCCATGCAGTGTAGGTTGGAGGTGGCATTAGCTTCCGAGTCTTCCTGGTCAATGAGGATGACCCCATCGTGCACTTCCTCCTCCCAGCCACGTACAAGTCCTTGGGTTTCTGGGCACACAAAACCCTCCCTTGAGGAATCCCCACCTTCAATGCCCCCACTACTTAAATATTTCTCCTCCTCATCATCCTCCTCCTGTCTGATCTGAGGACCCGCAGGAATGCTGTCTGCGTAAAGACTGGGGTCTTGAGAGCTAGGGAAGGCCTCCTCTTCCTCCCGCTGCTCTGCCTTGAGTGCCACATCTATAATTCCCCGCAGAGTAGAGTACGCTCCAGCAGGAACACTAAAGGAATTGTGTCACTGATGCATGCACTGTCCCTGCTCATCATCTTCGTTGCCTCCTCAAATGGTGACAGTACAGTGCATGCATCCTTGATCATCAGCCACTGCGGGGGGGGGAACCAAGTTGACCTGAACCTGTCCTTGTGCCATACTCACACAGGTACTCATTGATGGCCCTCTGCTGCTTGTGCAGACGCTGCAGCATTGCTAATGTCGAGTTCCACCTGGTGGGCATGTCACAGATCAGACGGTTTGTGGGAAGGTGGAATTCTCTTTGAATTTCTGCCAGGCGAACACTTGCTGGGAATGACCGTCTGAAGTGGCTGCAGCCTTTTCTGGCCTGGCTGAGAAGCTCTGCCAGCCCTGGGTACCTGGTTAGGAAACGCTGTTCACCAGATTTAGGACGTGTGCTAGGCATAGTACATGCGTCAACTTACCCTGGCATAGGGTGGAGAGAAGGTTGCTGCCATTATGACAGACGACCATTCCCAGCTCAAGCTGGCGTGGTGTTAACCATCTCTGCACCTGCCCCTGCAGAGCTGACAGAATGTCTGGCACGGTGTGGCTACTGTCCCCTAAACAAACCAGCTCAAGCACAGTATGGCATCTTTTTGCTTGAGCCATTGCGTAGCCCCTGCCAGGCATCGGTTTAACTGCCACTTTATCAGAGACAGGGAAGGAGGAGGACGAGCTGGTGGAGCAGACAGACCTCATACAAGCAGCTTTCTGGAGGAGTGGTGGATGAACAAGCTCCAGCACAGAGCCCCATCTTGGATCCCTCCCAGCTGTAATCAGAGTTACCCAGTGTGCCGTGAAGGAAATGTAACGGCCCTGTCCATGCTTGCTGGACGACGTGTCTAAAGTCATGTGCACCTTGCTGCTGACTGCCTTTCCCAATGACTTCATAACATTGTCTTCCACGTGCTGGTATAGTGCTGGAATGGCCTTCCATGAAAATAAATGCCATTTTGGAACCTACCACTGTGGTACAGCACATTCAGCAAATTCACAGAAGGAAGCAAAGTCCACCAGCTGGAAAGGCAGCAGCTGTAATGCGAGTAATTTTGGTAAGCTGGAATTTAGACGCTGTGCTTGGGGATGGTTGGGAGGAGGACCTATGCAAAGTGTTGTGCCAACAGGATGCGTGGCAGGTGGTCATATGTCGCCTCAAGCAAGTGGTACCCAAGCGTTGGATGTCTTTCCCCCACTTGATCTTCATCTGACATAGATTACAAATAGCAATGGTGCGGTCTGCTGCACATTTCTTAAAGAACTCCCAGACAGCAGACTTCCTGTACATGTGCTTTGAGACAACAGCTCTCTGCACCGGAGCAGCTGTGACTTCTGATGCCTTGGACTGGCTACGGTTGGTAATAGAGGACGTTCTGCCTCATTTTTGTTGTGCCTCCTCCTCCTCCTCCCTTGACTCCTCTGTTCGATCAGGCACCCAGATGGAGTCAGTGACCTCATCATCGTCATCACCCCCTATCTCCTCGTCACTGGAGCCAACCGCACAATATGCTGCAGCTGCTGGAAAAACATGAGTGCCAGTTCTTTGTGCGTCACTGGCACCCCCTCCCTTTAGGCTGATTTTACTCCCTTCCTCAACCTCAGAGTCAATTATGAATCAGAGCACCGGATTTGCTGCGCATACTCAAGCAGCCTTTCACTGACACTGTCACTGTAGTGAAACAATTCAGGTGACTCCTCCGTGTATGATAGTGAGGCTACGGCAGGAGTAGCTGTGGACATGGAGGCTGAATTAGATGTTTAGGCAGCTGAGGTGGACTGTAAACCACTACAAGCCTGGCTGGCAGAGGACTCGGTGGATGAGGATGGCCTGGTTAGCCAATCCTGCAAATCCTCTGTATGTTGCTGCTGCTTAAGATGGCCAGCACCAGTTAAAAACAAGGCCAGGCATGCCCCTGCAGAGGATGCACCACGTCCATGACGACCAGGGGCACAGCCGTCCAACACAGAGGCTACTTGCCCTCTTATCTGTGTCTGGGAGCGTCTGCCTGTCCTTTTTGGTCTTTCTGACATGGTGAGTGATATATAGATTAAAGATATACAGAACTCTGATTCAACTCTGTTATAAAAATTGGAGATATGCAGAACTCTGATTCAACTGTGTTATCTAGATTAAAGATTTCCAGAACTCTGGTATAACTCAGTGAGACACCCTAATAGCTGGCAGCCAGTGACAAGACACAGATTAAAATTCCCAGAAACCTCCTATAAATCAGTGAGACACCCTGATGGGTGGCAGTGACAAGACACAAATTACAATTCCCAGGAACCTCCTATTAATCAGTGAGACCCCCTGATGGGTGGCAGTGACAAGACACAGATTCAAATTTGCAGAAATCTGCTAGAAGTATGTGGGACCCCCTGATAGCTGGCAGTGAGAAGACACAGATTACAATTCCCAGAAACCTCTTATAAATCAGTGAGACCCCCTGATGGGTGGCAGTGACAAGACACAGATTACAAATTGCAGGAACCTCCTATAAATCAGAGAGACCCCTTGATGGATGGCAGTGACAAGACACAGATTACAATTCCCAGATATCTGCTAGAAGTGAGACCCCCCAATACCTGCTGGCAGTGAGAACACACAGATTACAACAATTCCCAGATATTTTGTAGAAGTGAGACCCCCACAATAGCTGCTGGCAGTGAGAACACACAGATTACAACAATTCCCAGATATCTTGTAGAAGTGAGACCCCCCCAATAGCTGCTGGCAGTGAGAACACACAGATTACA
Source organism: Leptobrachium leishanense (assembly GCA_009667805.1). Lineage (NCBI taxonomy): Eukaryota > Metazoa > Chordata > Amphibia > Anura > Megophryidae > Leptobrachium > Leptobrachium leishanense. The sequence continues at coordinate 477,461,504 of CM019063.1, forward strand.
ACAATTCCCAGATATCTTGTAGAAGTGAGACCCCCACAATAGCTGCTGGCAGTGAGAACACACAGATTACAACAATTCCCAGATATTGTCATGCCTCAGCCCTGAGAGCCTGCTGTGGTCAGCCTGGGTCACTAGCTCTCTATACCTGCTCCCCACCTAAGGGTTAACTCCTGTGTCTGAACCTGAGGATTCTGCATATAACCAGACCACACCCTCCTCCCCTTTGCTCTTTCATTTTGTGTTTTTCCCTTCCCAGTGTCCAGAGGTCTTGAGAGCTCCCTCTTGTCATTGTATGTTCCTGATTTATTTTGCTCTGCCGTGCATCCTTGCTGTGTCTACATTACCTGGTTCCTGCGTGCTGGACAATCCACTGCGTGGCCCACTATCCAGTGGGTCCAGAGACACTCAAGTGGCTTCCAGCCCTCCAGCTCTCTCCAAGGAGACCAACCTACTGTCAAGGTACATTTGCCTAAAGGCTCCTGCTTCTCCTCTAGCGGATCTGGAGAGAGACTACGTGGTCCACCATCCACTTGCCTATTTTCTGTGCTACCGCCTGTTCTGTGCTGGACTGTTTGCTGTGAACCATCCCACAATACAAGCTTTGTTGTGCATTTACTGTCTCCTGTGTCTTTCTGCCTGCTCACCCCCAGCGCTTGGGAATATAACCTCACACTGAGGCTGTGCCATGGCTCCTTCCTGGCACGAACCTGACATAATGAAAGAGCCAAAAACCAGGCCCGTGGGGGTTCAAGCTGCACTGAAGGAGATTGTATATCAGTTGCTCGTTGTAGTGGATGATGTGTATACACTAATGGACTCATTTCCCACCACACCTGACCCAGTCAGGCCTACACCAGTGAGCAGAGCATCACAGCAATCTGTTGAGTTTAATCATTCTCCACCTATATGCAGAGCACAGGCACCTTATGTGGAGACTCAGAAGGAAAGGCGTAGAAGGCTGAACCAATGCTTCTACTGTGGGTCAGATCTGCACCGAATAGATCTCTGTCCCATCAGACCTGCTAAGCCTCCAGTCGCTGCTCCTGTGCCACGCAAGACTCCAGTCGCTGCTCCTGTGCCACGCAAGACTCCAGTCGCTGCTCCTGTGCCACGCAAGACTCCAGCCGCTGCCCCTGTGTCATGCAAGACCCCAGCCGCTGCTCCTGTTTCACGCAAGACTCGCCAGGCCACTGCCAAATCACGCCAGACTCCGGTCGCTGCCAAGTCTCGCCCAGTTAAGTCACGTCAGGCAGCTGCTAAGCTTCGCCAGGCTACCAACATGGGCAAGCCTCGTCGATCCTCTGTACCAAGGAGGTCTGTTTCCTGTGATGTCTCTTCGGAGGAGGAGGGTACAGAGGATGAATCCGATGCTGAGGACATGAAGGTCTTGACCCCAGACCCTTCTGGGTCCATAGAGATCCTGCCTACTGAGCTCGTTGATGCAGAACCCATGGTTATGGAACCTGAACCCCAGGTACCTATGGAGGTGGGTGTGACCCACGTATCTCCTATCCAGACTGCCAAGCACCCTAGAGGTGGTCCAGGAGAGCAAGTCTCAGACCCCAACATTATACATGGCTGTGACGCTCTGCCTGATAGAACCGTTTCTTGCTCTCATAAGGATGTCAGGACTTTTTCTATAGCCTCTGATGGCTTCATTATTCCTGATTCAGATCTTGCTGCCTATGAGGAACGGTTGGCAGCCAAGGAGAGAGGCCCATCGCCCATCATTGCGGGGGTCGTCACCTGTACACCTCTCACGCCCTTTCCACCTGTGGACAACCCTACTCCTGATGGTTGTGTTTGGGCATCTAATGGAACGTTGGTCCGTAAAGAGGACCTTGAAATCTTTGAGCAGGCCCTGCTTGCCCAAGGAGACATTTATGATGACACTGACTCGGACTCTGATGGGTGGTGATGACCTCCTAGCTGCTCCTGGTTTTAGCCTATGCCCTAGGTGCCCGGAGTGCACCTTCTAAGGAGGGAGGTACTGTCATGCCTCAGCCCTGAGAGCCTGCTGTGGTCAGCCTGGGTCACTAGCTCTCTATACCTGCTCCCCACCTAAGGGTTAACTCCTGTGTCTGAACCTGAGGATTCTGCATATAACCAGACCACACCCTCCTCCCCTTTGCTCTTTCATTTTGTGTTTTTCCCTTCCCAGTGTCCAGAGGTCTTGAGAGCTCCCTCTTGTCATTGTATGTTCCTGATTTATTTTGCTCTGCCGTGCATCCTTGCTGTGTCTACATTACCTGGTTCCTGCGTGCTGGACAATCCACTGCGTGGCCCACTATCCAGTGGGTCCAGAGACACTCAAGTGGCTTCCAGCCCTCCAGCTCTCTCCAAGGAGACCAACCTACTGTAAAGGTACATTTGCCTAAAGGCTCCTGCTTCTCCTCTAGCGGATCTGGAGAGAGACTACGTGGTCCACCATCCACTTGCCTATTTTCTGTGCTACCGCCTGTTCTGTGCTGGACTGTTTGCTGTGAACCATCCCACAATACAAGCTTTGTTGTGCATTTACTGTCTCCTGTGTCTTTCTGCCTGCTCACCCCCAGCGCTTGGGAATATAACCTCACACTGAGGCTGTGCCATGGCTCCTTCCTGGCACGAACCTGACAGATATCTTGTAGAAGTGAGACCCCCCCAATAGCTGCTGGCAGTGAGAACACACACTAACAGAACAATCTCCTCTCAAAAAACACGTGCTGGGGCTGCGAGGGACGCCTTATATAGTGTGCTGTGGGACTTAGCTCTGTGAGCCCATGATTGGTCAAAATTTGCCCAATCAGGACTCTGAGCCGTGAATGGCATAGTCTTGCACCTGTCTGGCACTTGACCTGTGGTCAGGTGCAAGGCTGTAGCCAATTACAAGCTTAAGGCCATTGGAAATGTGCATTGTGGTCCATTGTGGTGCATTGTGGGCGAACTCGAACCGAACACGCGGAAATGTTCGGAGTTCGGCGAAAAGGCGAACGGCCGATGTTCGATCCGAACTCCGAACAGATCGAACCGAACAGCTCATCCCTAACTCACAGGCATCTCCCTTCTTGATGAAGTAGGTAGTGCCCCAAAAACATGGATGCACTCTCCTCTCAACTGCAATGAAGGTGGCTAACTAGCCTGCATTATATTGGTGCCACCCAGATGCTGCCACCCTAAAGTTGCTGCCTAGATGGCCTATTGGAGAATATGTAACAGTGTAGTCATACAGTCTCTGGGAGAGTCCTCTCCTGCTGTGTGGAGCCATAAATCAATCTCCAGAGAAACAAGTCATGCAGCATGCCACAATAGCAGACGTGAAACTCAGGGGGCCACATTACAATCCTGGTGCTAACGTTAATGCTCATGCAGGTGAGCATTAACGTTAGCCGCAGTGGCTACCGCACATTACAATCCAAACGCTAACGGGTTAAGTAACCCGTTACAGTTTTGCGAGGTTAATGTACTTTGCGCTCCCTATACTTATGTAGCGCTGGTTTTAAATCCCCTGCCGTGTAGTACTTATTTTTGGCCACCGGAGGGAGACAAGCGCGATGTGAGACACTGAACATTGGGACTACATTTCCCGGCATGCTTTGCGGGCGGACACAGGAAGTGGGTGGGAGACAGATGCTGACATCCTGAGCCTCGTGGAGAGAGCTGGCAGAGCGCGCCAGGGAGTGAGAGGAGCAAGACGCAGTGCAGCAGAACGTGATAGTGACCAGGCCGGAGCGCGGGTGCGGCCTGACAGAGCTAAAGACCGGGTTATTCCGCCTTATAAGAGGAAGACCCAGAGATTCACCAGAATAACCCACGCTGATACCAAGTGAGCTGGAGGACCCCGAGTTAGGAGCACCGCAGATCGATCGGACAGGGAGTGCAGGCGGTGAGCTGGACATCTTGCGGCAGCTATAGAAAAGCCAGACAGCGGATCCGGTAGCCCAGAAAATCCCAGTCAAAATCGAGCGGAGAGACGTCCTGGGTCGAGCGGAGCACCAAGTATCTGGCGGATGGGTGAGAGGCCTTCCAGGCCGTTGTGAAAATAGAAAGCACGCTGCTGTTTGTTTCAAAACCCACAGGGCCCCAACTTGACTAGTTGAAGATACCTCATAAATAATTCACTGGCCAGTTGAATATTGTACCCGGGTACCATCACACACACACACCTACATTCTTGGGACATAACCTGTACGGGACTCACTCCCCAACCACAAAGGGGGTTAAAGATATTATTTTCTTTTCCGCTGCACGTTTCTCGAATTACGAAGCATTGTATTTCATTTCCGCTGCGCGTTTCCCGCATTACGAAGTACTGTAAATATATATACGTATACCGTGTTATTCATTATATGCCATTTATTCTAGTAAACTATATAATTTATAAAAATCCACAACGGTGCTGGAGTATATTTATTCCCTAGTGCGGGGAGACTGACCCGAGGTTCAATTTCAGCGGCTCCTCCGGGAGTGAGCGCTACACTTAACATGGGGAGCGCAGAGTGTTAATCAGCGTTAGGATTACAAAGTCCTAACGCTGATTACCGTCCGGCTGTGGTTAGCAAAAAGTTAACCACAGCCTGGACTTGGTGCTAACGAATTCCACTGGTGCAGAATCCATTCGCACCAGCCCCAAAAAAAAATTAGTTGCCAGATACTCGCCTCCTGTCCCGCGGCAAGGACCGCGGCTCCGTCCGCCTCCTGTGTCGCCGGGAACCGAGGGAGAGACTGAGGGAAAAAGTCCCCCAGTCTCTCCCTGCAGATCACTTCGCCGACCTGCCGGATCTCGCGAGGCGAGAGCCGGCAGGTCATTTGACCGGCAGGGAGAAACTCAATGGAATCCTATGGACTCCATCGAGCGGATGCTCGGGTGGCGCTTAGCCCCGCCGCGAGCATCCAGGTGCATAGTGCCCACTAACAATACAAGCAGCTTTTTAAGTGCATGCATTGTAATCTCACGTTAAAACGGGGGCGCTATGGAGAAAACTGCAGGCGCAGTTTTTTCTCCCTTGCGCTCCCGTTTTAGCGTTGAGAATGTAATGTAGCCCAGGGAGTTTTCTTTACAATCCTTTTTTGAAAAAACTATCCATTTGTCAGCAGTTTGACTAACACAATACATAAGCAGGTTTGTGAGAACTTCCAAATGAGCTAAAGTTGTTTTGGGTTCTATTAACCTCCCTGGCGGTCTGATTTTTTTCCAACTTTCCTAGTCAAAAAGCATTTCAATTGGGTTTTTTTGGCCCCCTAGCGGTGTTCCCGAGTGTGGCCCAGGGTTAAATTCCTATACTGGAAGCGGTAGCCCCGAGCCACACTCGGGATGCCGCTGGATACATCACCTGTTCCTGCGCTCCCTCGCTGCCCCCCGCAGTCTCCTCCGGCGATCGCGACCTCATACTTCCTGGTTCCCTCCTCGCGAGAAGGGATCCAGGAAGTAAAATTCCGCGATCACCGGAGGAGACTGCGGGGATCAGTGAGGGAACGCAGGGACAGGTGATGTATGCAGCCCGAATGTGGCTCGGGGTTACTGCTTTCAGCAGTGAAATTTAACCCCAAGCCACACTCAGGATAACCGTCAGGGAGGTTAAGGCACTTTAACCACCTGCTGTGCTGAGGACGCGCTGAGCGCGTCCTCACTTTGGGGTCAGCGTTCGGCCGAGTTCCGGCCGATCGCTGGCCCCCCCGGTGCGGGCTGACATCCTCGATGTCAGCCCAGCATCCGGAACCGCCGCCGGTGAAATTAGGTGCCATCGCGGCAGCGCGATGACACCTAATTCAGGCGCCCCCCCCGCATGTGCGGAGGAGGCGCCTGAAAGGGAGGGGGGGAGGTCCTTCGGACCTCTCTCCCTCCGATCAGCGGCGTTGCGGGGGTTAACCCAGGCACCATTTGGAAGGGCACAGCCTGCCCTTCCAAATGGTACCTGGCATTAACCCCTGGGGAGCTGGATCGCGAATCGGCGCTGAAAAGCGCCGGTTCGTGATCCTTTCCCGGAGGGGCTGACATCTTGGATGTCGGCCAAGCCTCCGGGAACTCCCCCTGAGGACTGGCGTCATCGTGCATAGCACGATGACGCCAGTCCTGGAGTTAACCCCTAACTGCCACCAACGGTGGAGATAGGGAGTTCATTGGAACTCCCTATCTCCCGATCCGTGGCAGCTAGGGGTTAACGTTTGGTATTGTTGGATCGGCCAGAGCATGGCCGTTCCAACGATATCAAACTCGAATGTGAAAAAAGTTTGTAAAAATAAATAAATAAATAAATAAAAATAAAAAAATATTTTAAAAAAATTATAAAAAAAAATAAACACTTTTTTTTCTTTTTTTTGGTTTGTTAATGCAGCAATATTGTTCCCATTTCAATTATAATGTGAACAATAATGCTGCACTAACTATTTTTGTATGCGGTGCGTTTGTTAAAAATCGTGTAATTTTCCCCAAAAAAAAATGTAACGAGACCCCATCTCTAATTTTTTTAACAAGCGCACCCCATACAAAATATAACCGCAATTGCTCGCATGTTAAAATGTGAAAAAAAAACACTTTACACATTGTAAATTATTGAAAAATCATATTTTATTGCATTTTTTGTTATAATATACAGACATGACATAACGTATACATATAATAATGACATATTATGAATCTACCGAGTCTGACGGAAAGAACGATATATAATATGTCTGGGTCATATACTAAAATAAGCCTTAAAAACACGTTTAAACATGATGAGCAAAACCGGTAAAAATGACCTCAGCACAGAGGCGGAAAAGCCTCAGCAGCGAAAGGGTTAAATACTGTACAAGTTCTCTGCTAAATCATCTGCAATAAAGGGCCCCCCTAGACCAATCAGGAAGGGGGACATGACTGATGGCATGGGCCAGACAGTAAGGTCTGTAACAAATGAAACCTGAGTGGCTAAAGGATAACTTTATGGCACCTAATGGTATTTAAGGTCAGAGAGCGGAGGGGCAGTTCTCTTTGCTCCTGGACATCCTAAGTTCAACAGACAAGAGGCATTGGGGAGATGATTTCTGCAGGCCTCAGGTTGCGCAGAATGACGAGCTCGGGGTGAATTATATGCGGCAACTGCGTTCCGCGTTAAGTGACTGGGTCAGAATTTGGGTAAACCAGCTGGATCCAGTGCCATTGTACATAACGATTGGATAAAATTCAATAAAACTGTGGCCTATGCCTTTCCATTGGATTTAATGTGTCTGTGTCATTTATGAGGTCGGGGGGGGGGGCAAGGCTTCTGTTTGGTAGGTACCATGCCCAAGCAGTCATGAAGTTCATGATGGGAGAAGGGCAAAGCTTTTTGTAATAATGTCTCACTGGTCAGCACATTGTTAACCACTTGGCTGCTAAGGACGTGCTCAGCGCATCCAGCCAAGTGGTTCTCCTGTGCTATGGACGCGTTGTGCGTGTCCTAGCACAGATGGCAGTGATTGGCCGGAATTCCGGCCGATCGCTGCGGCCCCCCGGTGCGGGCTGAGATCTTGGATGTCAGCCCAGCATCCGGGACCCCGGCGGGCACAATAGAAGTCAATGCGCTAGTGCCTGAAGGGGAGGGGGGAGGTCCTTTGGACCTCTCTCCCTCCCCATCTGTGCGGGGCAGCCAAAAAAGGCAGACACCGCTTGGAAGGGCACAGCCTGCCCTTCCAAGTGGCAGCTGTCTTTAACCCCTAGGGGGCTTGATTGTGATTCAGTGCCAATAGGCGCCGTATCGCGGTCCCCTCCCGGATCTGGCTGACATCTTGGATGTCGGCTAAGCTTCCAGGATCTCCCCTGACGAATGGCGTCATCGTGCATAGCGTGATGATGTCAGTTCTAGAGTTAACTCTTAGCTGCCAGATATGGCCTTTCCAATGATACCAAACATGACCATGTTAAGTTAAAAGAAAAAAATAATAAAAAATAAGAAATTATAAAAAAAATAATAATTAAAAAAAAATTAAATTTTTTTTTGTTTGTTTGTTTTATTAGTGCAGCAATATTGTTCCCATTTCAATTATAGTGTAGCATCATTGTTCACATTAACAATTTTTTCTATGGGGGGCGTTTGCTAAAAATCACGTAATTTCCCCCCAAAAAATGTAACGAGTCCCCATTTCTAATTTTTTTAACAAGCGCACCCGATAGAAAATATAATCGCAAAGGCTCGCATGTTAAAAAGAGAAGAAAACACTTTACACATTGTAAATTATTGAAAATTCGAATTTTATTGCATTTTTTGTTCTAATATACAGGCAGGACATGACGTATACATATAATAATGATATATTATGAATCTGCCGAGTCTGCCGGAAAGAACGATATGTAATATGTCTGGGTGGTATAATAAAACGTGGATTCAAAACGCGTTTAAACATGATGAGCAAAAGCGGTAAAAATGAACTCAGCACACAGGCGTGAAATGGCTCAGCAGCGAAAGGTTTAAGCATCAAGTAACTTTATGAAAATCATAGCTCAGCATGGACTATGTCTGGTAAACATGTTTTACAACAGTCAGTCTTTAATAAACGAGAAGTAAATGAGTAAATATTATATACAATGACTTTCTAAACACAGCAATTGCATAATAAAACAAAACTATTTGATGCAATGTGGTCACTTGAATGCTGAGCATCAAAAACAAATAGTGGCCGCAGGAACAGTATATCTATCATGTGAACGTTGTTTATTCACATGACTTTTATGGTTTTTTTATCACTTGACTTGAAATTCTAAAACCAATAAGCCTTATGACAAACAGGGTTATTCAGAGAACGGTGAAAAGCAGGAGAATGACTGGAGATTGAGAAAGGAAAATTGTAGGTCAAAATAGCCAAACCAGAAAAATTCTCCCATTTATCTCACTTTCCAAATCGGCTATTTTGACCTAGAATTTTCCATTCTCCAGTCATTCTCCTGTTTTTCTCCGCTCTCTGAATAACCCTGAAAGTTTTTTCAAAGTGAGAACGTCTGATTTATCCTCTTTACAATTTTTTGCTTTTGTGTTTTCTTTTAACGATAAATATTTAGGAGTTTGTTCGGAGTGTATACAAACAAAATTTAAGGAAACTGTACACCTAACAAAATAAACATATTGAATGTGCCTGCACTCAGGACAATTCAGCTAAAATCCTAATTTATATTTCATTTATTAAAACAGCCTCAAGTCAACCTTACAGTCCCTCTAGGGGAACTTCTTCAAGACAAATTTTGCAACAAAATAAGAAAATAAATATATACTTTTTTACACAAAATATAAAACATATCAACATAAATCAATATAATGTAAACAAGTAAATGCAGCAAAAATACACAGCAATCTAGATTGTAAATTCCCACGGGAATAGGGCCCTCATGTCCTCCTTTATCTGCTGGCAGCAATACTGACCTTCTCCTGTATGTATTCAATCCGCCCGACAGAGCACCGACAAGCAGCCACAAAAAGTTGACAAGCCGACGAATGGGGTAAAAAAAACCCTGCCACTCTTAAAAGCTGTTTGCAAAAAAAAATACTGCATGAAATTGCCTGGAATTAATATATTAGGTCCTAGGAATAATAATAAAAAGGTTTGGTTCAGAAAAAAAAATGTTATTTAAAAAGAAACGGGGGAAAAAAATTCCCAAAAAATCTGAAAAAATAAACAATTAAAGTCTTTTTTCTGCAAGTTAAAAGAATAAATGGTCAACTAGATATTAATAAAAAAGGGAATATTCTTTTCATTGAAAGCTATGGGATTCGCCTGTTTAAATCTGTCAAATGAAACCACCGAAAATCACTGACATTTCTCTGCTGTTCGGTGTCCTGTGAATAGATTAACCATTGCTTCTCTATGGGGAGTTCACTGCTGTCGAACAGGCACTGTATTTCGTTGGCAATTCGCCAATATTTGGCGAATTGCCAGCTTTCGAAAAGCCGAATGGCCATGAAATTACACCGTACGGGGAATTTCACCGATCGGTGCAATTTCGAAGCCAATTCAGCTCTCTTTGAATAACCCCTTATGTTTTATTCTCTGTATCTTTCTTGAGGTTATCTGATATATTATGGATACATTGGATCTTGTATAAACTAAGTATTCCTTTTTTGTACTATAGCTGTTTGTCACCACACGCAAACTCGCACAGAGTGTATATTGAATGTATTTTATTGTGCTTAAGGGAAGCTGATTACCATTAGTTTTATGCAATATTCTGGAGGATTTATTGCTCGGTTTCCTGTAATTTAGCAGCATACCTATAAATTATCTACGACCTATATTTACCTCATATTTGTACACAACAGAATACACATATATTGGCGCTAACACTATCACACTCCCCACTATTACACCATATATGTATACACTGCCTGGGATCTACTAATACTTGTTAAGGCAAAACTCGAAGCATACGAAGACAATCTGTACAAGTGAAGTATATTTTGTATTCGATGCACTTTCCTGTATATTAAGGAGAAGGTTTCGCTCAAGTCCTTATGGGCTATATAGCATTTCTGTGTGATTAAGACAGGAAGTCTTTGTATCTTCAGTTGTATTATGTTACTCTGCACTGCCATGCCACACAAGAGTCTACTGTTACGGTATTAGGGGGCCTTATTTTTTGTTCACCGTGTACAGACGATCACTGCTTTGGAGATTTCAGGTTTAATTGAATAAAAACAATGTTTTGTAAGCACAACTTGCATTAAGTGGATTGGTTGTTGCTGAAATAGGCTAAGTTTACAGAAAATACCCAAGAAGGGATCAGACCACACAAAGTATATTTTTTTAGTGAATAAATAATAATTCTTTATATGGCACCAACATATTCCATGGCACTGTACAAGATATTTGAACAATGGGGTGATACAAATCATAGCAGACATAACTTAACAAGGGTGACATAGTACACTGGGGGAAGTATATTGTGAGGTAGACGCATACATATTCATTATAGGGGTTATTTACAGAGCACCAAAATGTCACCGACATTTTGGTGCTCTCTCGTTCTCCGCACTTCAGCATTCACTGCAGGGTACCCGGAATCCTGTGAGCGGACCGAAAATTGACCGTAAAACCACCGTATATCCGGCAAAAAATCAGAGGACACCACCGCCGATACGATCCGAAACTTTGGATCTATCCAATAAAATCCCAAACTTACCTGACGATCCGCCACAAACCCGCCGAAGGCGTCGGAAAAAAGTCAACGATCCGCTGAACACAGCGTCAACCAGCTGCCGGAAAAATCCAACAAGCCGATGAAAGGGGTAAGTTAAAAAAACAATTGAGAGGGTCAAATTTGAAAAGCTGTTTGCAAAAAAAAACTACTGAACGAAAATGTCTGGAATTAACAAATAAGGTCCCATGAATTATAATAAAAAGGTCTGTTACAGAGAAAGAAACACGATTTATATATAAATGGACAAAAATGATCGAAAAAAATCCTGAAAATGCCTAAAAGATCTTAAAAAATAAAGAGACTTTTTGTTGCAGGATAAAAGAATAAACAGTTTATTAGCTCTTGAGTAAAAACAGGAATATTTATAACATTGAAACCTATAGGATTCGCCTTAATAAACCTGCCAAATGAAAGCACCGAAGATAAGGGCATTTCAACAGCTTTTCACTGCTGTTTAAACCTGTCAAATGAAGGATCAGCCCTTGTAATCAGGGAAAGTCACACAAACATTTATATGTCACACATGGGTCATTTACATAGACAATCCCCCCCCCCTAGAAACTGCTGGGGGGACCCAACCAGACAGAAACAGATAATTGGACAATGTTTGCTTTTTGGAAGGCGAAACATAATGAGATTCAGGTACAGACAGTGAGAACATTACTTAAACTTTCTAAACAAATTAAAACAATGGCGATTAACAAACAGATTACAGTTTAAAACAGACAATGTTTGTCTAACAATGAAGATTATGATTGAATAGTTGTTAATCAGATATTTACACCTTCCCAAGAGCAGGTTTACTGGAAATCCAATCTGATCAGCAGATTGTAACAGACATTGACATTCTTGCATAATCACAATTATACCAACATTCTGCACACAAGAAGGCAATGGGGCTAATATTGATTGAGTCCTGCACCCTACAAATCCATCTCCATGCTCACGCACCCCAAGTCCAACTGACGCATGTCACAAGCGCCATGTCAGGTCCCTGACACTTGTAAAAGGATGATTTATTACATTGACCTTTAAGACTATTGTGTTATCACAGGCCAAGTGAACTTTGGCCGTTATAGCTTCAATTTGAATATTTTTATTGGACCTATAACTGTAAATTTAATAATTAATACCAGTTTATGCCTCTTTCCAGAATCTGCAGGCACCCTATGAAGGATAATAGGGGCAAATGTCACACATTTACTACTCCACAATTACAACAATCTACATTGTAATATGCTTATATTTTTTCTTGATCTTGTGACATTACAGGTTTCATTTAATACTGTATATCCATAGGGAATTCAACGACAGATATCTAACCTGACAGCACTTTTCTACAAAAGCCCTTATTGTCGCAACAGACATGGCATGGCAAAGAATTTATTGCAGGGTATAGTCCACATTCCCTAAGTCACTGCATTGTTTTACTGACTGCAGGCTTGGAAATACCTTTCTTGTGATGTAGACCTTTTTGCAAACCTTCATAATTTTTTTTTACTAATGAGCGCATGAGGATTTAATTCAGCTTCGTTGTTTGACCGCCACTTGCTGTTAGAATGTTAATCTGTCTAAATCCATTCATCTCAACTTCTGCAGCAACTCCGTTACACAGTGTTCGCATTTCCAAGACATGTTAATAATGTACTTTATGTAACCCCCCCAAGAGGTCCTTTGGAATTTAAACAGAGCTTGTTAGTTTTTCTTACAATAAAACAGTTCTAATATATTTTTGTGCTAAGAAAGCATTGCTTATGAAGAATTAGGTTCCATAAGGGACTGTTCATTAACTTCGTAGTACAATAATGGTTCAAGAAAGGGGAAACTCCAATGAATTTACTATTTTGGGAGCTGCTGCCGTAGTTCACCGCACTTTTCACCATTTTTTCCTGCTGAAGATATCTTATATCTTCTCAGCATAGTTTTCAAAGCGTTTTCCGACGTGGTATGCACCATAGGCTGAGCTGAAGTTACTCAGCTTAGATTTCAGTGTACTTTCCACTGTTGTATCAGTCGCAGTTGTTTAGTGTTGTGTTTATGGTTCTTTCTAATTCTATCAGAGTTCAATAGAGATCACCACTCCCTCTCCAGCTCTCCCTCTGAATATGCTCAATGCTTGTTGCAGGGCTTAGAGGGAGACAGATACAGGTCTACAGGTCAGTCTGTGTGCATATTCTCAATACTTGCTGCAGGGCGCACACAGATTGACCTGCATCTCTCTCCCTCTGTGCCCTGCAACAAGCATTGAGTATACTCACTCAGATTGACCTGCATCTCTCTCCCTCTGCGCCCTGAAACAAGCATTGAGCATACACACACAGACTGACCTGCATCTCTCTCCCCCTGCTGTCCCAACCCACCTGCTCACCCAGGCCTGGTCCCTAATATTAGCTCTCCTTTAGAGCTGTCTCCACTTCTCTCTCTAATTACTCTTACTAAGCATAAGCTTCTGGTGCTTCCCATGCAATCCTTCCCATTGCAATTCTTCTGGCCACCAGTTTCACCTTCCCTCTGCTCCCATTTGTTTTCAGTTTCCCCAGTCCCTTAGATTGTAAACCCACGGGATATCTTCCTGAGCACTTGATTTAAAGTGCTGTATTACCTGTACAGTTATCCTACAGGCAGGGTTGTCTTTCCTCTTGTATCATGTGCGTCTCCTGTTTGTGTTTCCCCATTGTAAAGTGTTACGGAATCTGTTGGCGCTGTATAAGTACTTGTAACTGTAACTTTAAACCCTCAGACGTATTGTCACCTGTGTTGCCAACAATGATGGAATGACACTGAATACAGAATAGTCATAGTTTACTACTTTTATAGAAGAATAATGGTGTTATCACTGTTCAGCATTGTTCACTGATGTTTGCATCAACTTCAACTGCGTTGTTGAATTTCACTTCTCTAAATAACCAAAGTTTACCATAGATGCAACAACAGTGAATTTTACCATTGTTTGCGACTACAGTGAACTTTGTTGCCACAGCATTGTGTAGCGAATAACTTGAATAACCCTCACAGTGTTTCAAATAAACATTATGGGGGTTATTCAGAGAGAGGTGAAAACCAGGAGAATGACTGGAGAAGTGAAAATTCTAGGTCAAAATAGCCAAACCAGAAAAATTCTCCCTTTTATCTCACTTTCCAAATTGACTATTTTGACCTAAAATTTTCAGTTCTCCAGTCATTCTCCTGGTTCTCCCCTCTCTCTGAATAACCCTGAATGGTTGTACTTGAGTATAGCCCCCGTTACACTGACAAAGTACATATAATACATATTGGTCGCTATAATAAACCAGGAGCCCTATTACCTACTGGTCCAGTGCAGTGAGTCCCGACACACAGGAGCAGGTAGAGGTTAGAAACTCCTAAAGAAATCTTATTTCAATTATTGATACTGCTCCCCCATAGGAGTTATCCGGGGAGAATGAGCCCTGGATGTACCTGGTGATGTACACAGAGGCTCTGCTAGTGCATAAATTAAGAGTCGCCGCTGCTGGAGGCTAGTGGAGGAACATCACAGAGTGCCAGAGATGTGTGCCCCCCCAGGCCAGCTGCAGAGCCATAGAAAAGAAAAGGACTTGACCCTGAAGAGGATGGCATGCCAAAAAGAAGTCTACACTGCTGCCTTACCCCCAGCCTCCCCAGCAGTTCCAGACAGTGTGTGGTGCACCCTGGAAGATCTCTTACTGGACCAGCGACTGATTAGTGGACATCTCTACCTTCACCCCTTCCTAGCAGGAGTGGAGTGACTATTTCCCTGCAAGTGGACTTGTATGTGGCGATTTTGCGCCCCTCCCTTCCACACCTTGTTTCACGTACTATGAGATACTGTACGCTGAGCTACGAGGTATAATTCGCTACAACAGCCATATTTGCTATATATTGCTACTTATTGCATATCTTAAAGTAGTTTTTGTTCTCACTGTATATAATTTATCCTTTTGCATCTGGATTTATACCGTTTATACAAAAATATGTGGAGCAGACTGTCTTATAAGGCTGCTGTCAGACGAGCGTAGTGTTCACGTCCGTGATTGCGCCTAAAAGTA
The DNA here is from genome assembly GCA_009667805.1 of Leptobrachium leishanense. Lineage (NCBI taxonomy): Eukaryota > Metazoa > Chordata > Amphibia > Anura > Megophryidae > Leptobrachium > Leptobrachium leishanense. Next base: position 477,476,675 of record CM019063.1, read on the forward strand.
CGTCCGTGATAGCATGAAAGAAAGTCCATTGGAGCCTGACACATGAAGTACGTCCGCACTGAACTGCGGACGCATGACGGACGCTGCAAACGGACGCAGGTTAGGCAAGAACGTAATACTGCTAGAACGGACGTGCGGAGTGCGCCACGTCCACAACGTCTGCATAGCTTTGTGTGTGAGTGATGGAGCATGGTCAGACGGACTGTATTTATACGTCCAGCATTTTTGACGGACAGAATGTTTTTTCATTGTAATTTATTTTTCCCTCCTACATCCGTCAAAAAATAACTTCAGTGAAAAAACGGACTGTGTGACCACTACTGCGTCATCCGTACTGATGATGTCCGTACTGCACGGACGTACAGTCCGTAGAAATCACGCTCGTCTGACCCTAGCCTAAGAGTGTTCCTTCTGTATTGAATGTGTTCCAGTGAAGCAGCATAACTTGTCTTACAATACGTTTCTTTCCCTTCCCTTATTGAATTAAAGAAGTTTGATAACAACTATACTGTTTGAATCTAGCGCCTGCACACACATTTCTTCTTTAGTAAAATAAAAATGACAAGGTAGAATATACGGGGTAAGGGGACAGGATGGATACAAGCGGGGGCAAGGTGCAGGTAAGGATATGGTGCGTGTAATGTGTAGTGACATATTGGCCTATGTGTATATGTGTGATGTATGTTTACATGTAATGAATGATTAATCTAATATGCAGTGAAAGGGTTAACAAAGATGACATGATAAGACAAAGCAACACTCCTTCTTACACTCGCAAACTGCACTCCACACCCTCTACACTCTCTGTTAACCACCAAACGCCCATGGACCTGTGTCTGACTCAGGAAAGCGCAATCATAGTCACTGTGTTGCACGCGCAGACGGTATTTATAGTGCTTGACAGGTGGGGCAGGCGAGAACAAGACCAGAAATCGTAATTAACCGGTCAGAAGTAGGGATGAGCTGTTCGGTTCGATCAGTTCGGAGTTCGATTCGAACTTTGGCCATTCGCAAGTTCGCGAACTTCAAACTTTAGTATAGTATAGAGTAAAGTATAAAAAATGCTTAAAAAATACTAAAAAATCTAGAAATAAAGAAACTCTTTACTGCAGAATATTATAAGCAACGGTTTATTAGATATTGAATTAAAAAACTACCTAATGTCATTGTCTAGGTGCAAATATTCTCACCTCTAAATGACCTGTGCTCTCAAAAGGCGTAAACAACAGGTGCTTAATTAGTGTTTGGAAATAACATGTGCTTCTAATTAGCAATTCGAATTTGATACATTGCTTGCAGACTGCGTTGGGGCTCCTCACTGGGTGGGGGCTCCTACACATGTATGAACAAACACTGTGCTTGTTTTGAATTCTAAGAAGCGTTCATTTCTACTATATGATCCTCTCTGATATGCTGTTTGTGACGGGACGGCCGCCACTACGCTGTAGCGCAGTACAACAGTTCAAGTGTTTATTTATTTGTGTGTTATTAAAAGTTCGTTAGCCCTTATTTTTATAAGTACCTCAATATGATTTTCCCTGTTGTTCCCCTGTTCCCCGCTCATTCAGAGCCACGGAAACTTCACCAGACGAGCTGGCACCGAGCCTCAAGATAAGGGCTGCACCCACCAGGGGGGCCCAAGGTGAACAAAGGGAAATTGGGCCATGGCTCTAGGCAGTGGCAGAAATCACCCCGGGAGGGCTGAGGGCGGACCAAGGGAGAACAATGTATTTTTTTCCCATAAATAAGCCTCCTAATGTTCTTGCTATCTCTCTGGTGGGTTTGTTTTGTTTCTTCAGCCTAATGATGGCTTGCTTCACTGATAGTGACAGCTCTTTGGATCTCATCTTCAGAGTTGACAGAAACAGATTCCAAATGCAAATAGCACACTTGAAATGAACTATGGGCCTTTAGGCTGGGGTCAGACGAGCGTGATTTCTACGGACTGTACGTCCGTGCAGTACGGACATCGTCAGTACGGATGACGCAGTAGTGGTCACACAGTCCGTTTTTTCACTGAAGTTATTTTTTAACGGATGTAGGAGGGGAAAATAAATTACAATGAAAAAACATTCTGTCCGTCAAAAATGCTGGACGTATAAATGCAGTCCGTCTGACCTCGCTCCATCACTCACACACAAAGCTATGCAGACGTTGTGGACGTGGCGCACTCCGCACGTCCGTTCTAGCAGTATTACGTTCTTGCCTAACCTGCGTCCGTTTGCAGCGTCCGTTGTGCGTCCGCAGTTCAGTGCGGACGTACTTCATGTGTCGGGCTCCAATGGACTTACTTTCATGCTATCACGGACGTACTTTTAGGCGCAATCACGGACGTGAACACTACGCTCGTCTGACCCCAGCCTTAATCTGCACATTGTAATTGGGGTAATGAGGGAATATCACACGCCTGGCCATGGAACAGCTGAGAAACCAATTGTCCCATTACTTTTGGTCCCTTAACAAGTGGGAGGCACATCTGCAAACTGCTGTAGGTCCTACACCGTTCACCTGAGTTGGATGTACATACTCTCAAATTAAAGCTGACAGTCTGCAGTTAAAGCACATTGTGTTTGTTTCATTCCAACTCCATTGTGGTGGTGTATAGAGCCAAAGATATTAGAATTGTGTCGATGTCCCAATATTTCAGGACCTGACTGTATACCTTGCTTTATACATATAATACATTCCCTCATCTAACAGGATAGTAGCCAGTCCCTGTGTGCATTTTAACCCCTTAAGGATGGCTAGGTGTCGTGTGTGGGTCTCTGATGGCAATGTTTCTATACATCCTACAAATCCGCCACTTCACGGGCAGGTTATGGGGACCTCCTAGGCACGATATTTGAAGGAATTTTTCATATTTATTTTTAACCCTTATTTTATGTAAAACTCACTGTTCCTTTAAAAACGTCTTTTTTTAAACTTTTTGTCCTTGTTTCCTGTCCCCCAGGGCACTTCCAGGACCCCATACACCTTTTATGGCAAATATCTTGCATATATGCCCTCTTGGAGGGCACTCTAAAAACCGAACTTTTGAGTCCCATTGACTTGCATTGAGTTCGGTTCGAGTTCGAACTCGAACTTTTGAAATTGTTCGAGTTCGAATGCGAACCAAACACGGGTGTGTTCGGCTCATCACTAGGGATGAGCTGTTCGGGTTCGGACGGTTCGGAGTTCGACCCGAACTTTGGCAGTTCGAAAGTCCGCGAACTTCGAACTTTTTGGGTGTGTTCGGTTCGAGTTTGAAAAAAAAAGAAATTTTGAAAAAAGTATAGAAAATGCTTAAAAAAATACTAAAAAATCTAGAAATTAAGAGACTCTTTACTGCAGAATATTATAAGCAACGGTTTATTAGATATTGAATTAAAAACTAATGTGTACGTGGAAAGATTATCAACTCTAAATGACCTCTGTTCACAAACGGGCATAACACCAGGTGTTTTTAGTCTGGTAATCAATTTGATACATTGTACACTATACTGAGGGGGTGGGGTGGTGTCTGCTTCTGATTGAGATTTGAGAATTAATTTCCCTCCTAAAACATCCTAATATGCTGCATTTAACCCTTTCGCTGCTGAGGCTTTTCACACCTCTGTGCTGAGGTAATTTTTACCGCTTTCGCTCATCATGTTTAACCACGTTTTGTAGCCATATTTTGATATATGACCCAGACATATTATATATCGTTCTTTCCGGCAGACTTGGCAGATTCATAATATGTCATTATTATATGTATACGTTATGTCATGTCTGTATATTATAACAAAAAATGCAATACAATTAGAATTTTCAATAATTTATTATGTGTAAAGTGTTTTTTTTTCACATTTTAACATGCGATCGTTTGCGGTTATATTTTGTATGGGGTGCGCTTGTTAAAAAAAAATTTTTGGGGAAAATTTAGCTTTTTTTAACAAACGCACAGCATACAAAAATCGTTAGTGCAGCATTATTGTTCACATTATAATTGAAATGGGAACAATATTGCTGCATTAACAAAACAAAAACAAACAAAAAAACTTGTTTATTTTTTTTAGAATTTTTTTTAAAATATTTTTAATTTTTATTTTAATTTTTTTTAAAAACATTTTTCATGCTCATGTTTGGTCATGCTCTGGCCGATCCAACGATATCAAACATTAACCCCTAGGTGCCACGGATCGGGAGATAGGGGGTTCATTGAAACCCCCTATGTCCACCATTGGTGGCAGCTAGGGGTTAACTCCAGGACTGGCGTCATCGTGCTATGCACGATGACGCCAGTCCTCAGTGGGAGTTCCTGGAGGCTTGGCCGACATCCAAGATGTTGGCCAGCTCCAGGAGAGGATCACGATCCGCCGCTTTTCAGCGCCGATTCGTGATCCGGCTCCCCAGGGGTTAATCACAGCCACCGTTTGGAAGGGCAGGCTGTGCCCTTCCAAACTGTGCTGGATTAACCCTCTGCCCCCCGGCGATCAGGAGGGAGAGAGGTCCAAAGGACCTCCCCCTCCCTTTCAGGCGCTTCCTCCGCACATGCGGGGGGCGCCTGAATTAGATGTCATCCAGGATGTCAGCCCGCACCGGGGGGGCGCAGCAATCTGCCGGAATCCGGCGGATTGCTGCCTTCTGTGCACGGACGCGCTCAGCGCGTCCATAGCACAGGAGAACCACTTGGCTGGACGCGCTGAGCGCGTCCATATTAGCCAAGTGGTTAACTGGTGTTTGAAAAAAATTCAAAATAACATCTAAGGCTAGGGTCAGATGCGCGCATTTTGTACGGACTGTGCGTCCGTGCAGTACAGACGTACTTACTGACTGACAACAAGGTAGTGGCCAAACAGTCCGTTTTTTTCACTGACGTATTTTTTGACTGATGTAGCAGGGAAAATAAATTAAAATGAAAAAACATTCTGTCCGTCAAAAATGCTGGACGTATAAATGCAGTCCATCTGACCTCGTTTCATCACTCACATACAAAGCTACACGGACGTTGCGGACGTGGCGCACTCCGCACGTCCGTTCTAGCAGTATTACGTTCTTGCCTAACCTGCGTCCGTTTGCTGCGTCCGCCATGCATCCGCACTTCCGTGCGGATGTACTTCGTGTGTGGGGCTCCAATGGTCAGAATGCTATGCTGCCACGGAGGTACAAATGTGCGGCAACACAGACGTGATAACTGCGCTCGTCTGACCCCAGCCTTAAGCAATGTTATTTTTCACCTCGGGATTAAACATTCACAGGGTTATTCAGAGAGCGGTGAAAAGCAGGAGAATAACTGGAGAAGTGAAAATTCTAGTTCAAAATAGCCAAACCAGAAAAATTCTCCCATTTAACTCACTTTCCATATTAGCTATTTGGTCTAGATTGTTCTCTTCTCCTGCCAGTTCTCCTGGCTTTCACCTCTCTCTCAGGGTTGTTCAGAGAAAGGTGAAAACTAGGAGAATGGCAGGAAAAGAGAACAATCTGGACCAAACAGCCGATTTGGAAAGTGAGATAAGGCTAGGGTCAGACAAACGCATTTTTCGCAGCGACCGAAAGTGCGTCCGAACGCATTGCCGTATTTTTTCACGGAATGCGCGAAAACGGTCATACGATGTGCATTTTTGTGCGTGATTTTTTACGGATCCAAACCAGGAAACTTTGGGTGTCTGGACGTTATGTTGGCCGGACATGAGCAGGGTCTGACGTCTCCAAATCACGCACACACACCGCTAGTGGACGCAGCGCACTCTGTACGTCCGTACTAGCGGTTCTGCGTTCTCGAAAAAATGCGTTCATTTTCCACTTGCGTTGCGCAGCCGGACTTTCGTGCGACCGTACTTCGTATATTGGCCGTCATTGCCCGTCTTTTGCTGCTAGTGCGGCCGTGATTATGTGCGCCTAAACGCACGTTAAAAATTCGCTAGTCTGACCCTAGCCTAAATGGGAGAATTTTTCTGGTTTGGCTATTTTGACCTAGAATTTTCCATTCTCCAGTCATTCTCCTGCTCTTCACCGCTCTCTGAATAACCCTGACAGGGTTATTCAGAGAAAGGTGAAACTCAGGAGAATGACTGAAGAGAAAATTCTAGGTCAAAATAGCCGAACCAGAAAAATTCTCCCATTTATCTCACTTTCCAAATCGGCTATTTGGTCTAGAATTTTCCATTCTCCAGTCATTCTCCTGCTTTTCACCGCCAAAAAATCAGTAAACTTTTTCTGCGTGTCCGAAAATGTCTCCTCTTTTCATACAGACTGCCGCCCCAAGCAGTTGTTTATGGATAGATTAAAGGAAAAGCATTTACCGTCATTCGAAATGTCCTTTTTTGGTTTTTACATATTTCTGTACATCCTAGAAATCCGCCACTTCACGGGCAGGTTATGGGGACCTCCTAGGCACGATATTTGAAGGAATTTTTCGGTTTTATTTTTAACCCTTATTTCATGGAAAACTCACTATCCCTTTAAAAACTTTTTTTTTTAGGCTAGGGTCAGACGAGCGTGATTTCTACGGACTGTACGTCCGTGCAGTACGGACATCGTCAGTACGGATGACGCAGTAGTGGTCACACAGTCCGTTTTTTCACTGAAGTTATTTTTGACGGATGTAGGAGGGAAAAATAAATTAAAATGCAAAACCATTTTGTCCGTGAAAAAATGCTTGGATATATCCATTTATTTTATTTTTGTATTAAATTTTTTATCTGGTGGAAAGTTTGTATTTCACTTTTTATTCATTCTAAAGGGGTTTGGTGTATCCCTATCTACACCCAGGCGTATATACAGAGCCAGTGAATCTACACAGGCTCTGAACCACGTAAGGCTGGGGTCAGACGAGCGTGATTTCTACGGACTGTACGTCCGTGCAGTACGGACATCGTCAGTACGGATGACGCAGTAGTGGTCACACAGTCCGTTTTTTCACTGAAGTTATTTTTTGACGGATGTAGGAGGGGAAAATAAATTACAATGAAAAAACATTCTGTCCGTCAAAAATGCTGGACGTATAAATGCAGTCCGTCTGACCTCGCTCCATCACTCACACACAAAGCTATGCAGACGTTGTGGACGTGGCGCACTCCGCACGTCCGTTCTAGCAGTATTACGTTCTTGCCTAACCTGCGTCCGTTTGCCGCGGCCGTTGTGCGTCCGCAGTTCAGTGCGGACGTACTTCATGTGTCAGGCTCCAATGGACTTACTTTCATGCTATCACGGACGTACTTTTAGGCGCAATCACGGACGTGAACACTACGCTCGTCTGACCCCAGCCTAAGTGCTGCAATTTTTTGGCCCTTATACTTTGTGTATTACTATGTTGCACTATGGTATATGTTTGCTTTATTGCATGTATGGCCTGCACGAGTAACCGTCGATAATTCATGAAGACGGGACGGGGTCATCCCTGAAGAGACCCACTGTGATCTTATTGAGCCTATATTGTACAGGCTCCACCATATGTGAGTTCTCATCTTTCACATTTTACCTGACATTCTGACAGGCATACTGTACCATGTATGTGTGTTTTTTCTTTACATGTACATCGACTTCTATCTGACCCATATTGGATCGAAGTACACACAGGTCATTATTTTTGTGCTTTTATCCACACTAGTCTTGGGGTGCACTTCCCCGGAGTGCGGTGTATATTGTTCACCTCCCACGGAAGTGGGGTTTTTGTACCAGCGCTGTTCTCTTCTCTTTTTTCGTTCGTATCATTTCTGGGTCCTTTGGGATAGACCCTTCGAGTACTTAGCTGCTGTACTGCTCCAACTCTGTGTTCCCCTCCACCTATAGCCACTCCAGCGCCCCCTTTTTTTCGTATCATAAGTATAAATGCAGTCCGTCTGACCACGTTCCATCACTCACACACAAAGCTATGCAGACGTTGCGGACGCAGCGCACTTTGTGCGGCCGTTCTAGCGGTTGTACGTTCTTGCCTGCCTTGCGTCCGTGGGCCGCGGCCGTTGTGCGTCCGCAGTTCAGTGCGGACGTACTTCGTGTAACGGACTCCGATGGGCTTCCTGTCATGCTATCACGGATGTACTTTTAGGCGCAATCACGGACGTGAACACTACGCTCGTCTGACAGCAGCCTTAAACTTTTTGTCCTTGGTTCCTGTTCCCCAGGGCACTACCCGGACCCCCATACACTTTTTATGGCAAATATCTAGCATATATGCCCTCTTGGACGGCACTCTAAAAACCGAATTTTCAGCCCCATTGACTTGTATGGAGATCGAGTTCGGGTTCGGGTTCGGATCCGAACATTTGGAAAGTTCGGGTTCGGCTTCGAACCAAACACAGGGAGTGTTTGGCTCATCCCTACTGATGACCACTGATTGCTCCAGTTTGATATCATCGCACAAGAATTTTTTTTTAATCAACCCATTGCAATAGTGTGTGTTAATCAGCCTGATGCTTTGGAATATCTGACACAGATCCATATAAAACCTGCTCTTTGAGGTGATAAAATTTGCTTCTGCTGCTATGGGCAGTTGCATGTGTACACATCTCTTGGATGATTCACTATATGAGGAGTAGCTTAATGGGAAATTAAATACTTTAATTGGCAGAAAGGTGTGAATAATGAATAGATAATTTATAATTAAGTATATATTGTGACAAATGGGAATTAAAACATGTCTTGGAGACTAGCCAAGAAATATCCTTGCACATAGTGACAGATACTTACAATGGTTTATTGGCTATTCTTGTATTATTCACTTTTCCACTCAATACCTTGGGCCCTATTCCCTCCCTAATGCTAAAATTGGGATTCTAACAGGGAAAACCTGTATCTGCATGTTTCCCCGTAGCGTCCCCTATTAGCGTTAGATTCCGGGCAGGGGCTTCTTCAGCACCTAGCCCCGGATCGAAGCACAACCTTTGTTTTCAGTAGCGCTTCCGCATCAACGCGAGTATCACCTCCTGGTGTCCATAGGGCAGTGGCGACTCTAGGAACAATATTTAGGGGGGGCACAGAAGATACCGCAGTCAAAACTGGGGGGGCACTAATAATTTTCACCACTAAATCATATCACTGAATAAAACTAAGGGCCCAATCACCTGGTGTGAGCTAAAACACCATCGCTAAAGGAAAAAGTTAGTGCGAGTCGCTAAATCGTAGTGCCTGACGACCTACTAACAGATCACCTTGTCTGCAGTAGTCCATGAACAAGGTCGTTTGGCGCACGCTAGGAAAACTCTAAGACCCGAGCTGATACCCAGCGCTAATGCGGTTGTGTACAGGATAGAACTTTTTTTTCCCAGTGCAGAGTACCGGGCCATACCCATCCCCTGCCCTCACAAGCTTGAATATGAACACATCCAGTGAATAACCTCACACCCTGCATTATTAAAAGCCTCCAAGGTGGCCGTATAATCCATGTTTTGATGCACACATATATTAAGGCTGATGGGCATTGCATGATAAATGCCTCCCAACAGCATGTAGAATCATTACACTGCATTTAATAGATCCAAAAGGAAAGTCAGGTGAGCGACAAAAATTTCCCTGCTGCAGCATATAAATAATACATGTTTCAGGGCAAGACTTAGTCACGTGTCCCTTTAAACTTGGTCCACACAGTCACCCTAATAATCAACCGCTTCCATACTATGAATAACCCCCAGCATAAAATGTTTAAAATTAGGCAATATATTAGAATTAGGATATATGTGGATAAAGGATACTTTTATAATAGAGCCGACTGCAACAGCAACGACAATGCGGACCAGATCCATTGCTATAGTGTATGGGGCCAAGAGAACACCTGTGCTGCATTCCTTTCAATTGCCTGTTAATTTTGGCGAAGATCTGTTTTTTTGGAGTTAGCACCAGGGTTGAGCAGTAGGTAAAATGTTGCAATTAGCGCCCCTCAAAAAATTAGCGCTGGCACCAACTGATCTGTTAGCTGCAAAAGCGCTAGAGATCGCTAGCGCTCCCCATGTTAAGTAAAGGACGCGGAAAGTACAGTAAGCTCGCAGTACGGTTTGTAGCGGGAGGCAAACGATCTGTTGGTCAGGCGCTAGACTCAATTAACCTGGCGCTCACGCAAAACCGTGCCGACACAAAGGTTAGCTCACGCCAGGTAATAGTGCCCTAAAGAAGTACATATAAATAAGATTCCAAAACCCCAGAGTAATGTGATGCAATGTAGCCTTTTTATTGTACTAACATGATACATAACTGCCGAATTGCGGCAAATATTCGCTGAATGTCTGATTGCTGCTTCGGCGACTCCACTTTTAGCAAATTACAGTGACCATTCGCTAAATAGGGAATTCAAATTCCCCGAAATGTGACAAAAAGCAGAGGATCTAAAGATTATTAGACCCTTTAGATTCTAACTTCCATAATAACCCCTAAAATGCCATAAACCCAGCGAAATACAATAAAAATAATAAACAATGTGGCATTTAGCCTACTCATTAACCCCTAAAATGCCATTAATGAAGGTAAAACATGAAATGAATACAGTGAGGCATGTAGCAAACCCATTAACCCCTAAAATGCCATTAATCAAGGAAAAAATAAAATGTATACTGTGAGGGATGAAGCCTACCCATTAACCCTTAATATACAACTAAACCAAGGCAAAAACTAATGTAATACACAATGTAATGTATAGTCTGAACATTAACCACTTCACTGCAGAGACATTTCAACCCTGTGAAAATGCTTAAGTTTAAGTGCCTGTTATTATTTAATGTTTTTTTACTTTTATTTCAAACGGAATATGGTCATGTTGGGTATCATTGGAAAGGCCAGAATCTGCCCTTTCCAATGACATATAGATTGTCCATATACGATGCACAGGGACGGAGATACAGTGGTTCGAAGAAGTGTGCTAAGCTGGAAGCTAATTTTTGGTGGGGGGGCACATGGGGGGGCAAGGAATAACCTAGGGGGGGCAATTGCCCCCCCTTGCCCCCCTGTAGAGTCGCCTATGCCATAGGGCTGTGAGCCCTACACGATCTTGCTCTCGCACAGCGCTGTGCAGTGATTGCAGAGGGAGACTGACAGGACCAGATTAACATAAGGGCTATTGGAGCTCCAGCTCCATAGTTGGTCCAGAGAAAGGATAACTGCACTAATGGTCATTTGGACCCTAGTGTCTCTGGACTCTTAGCCGCTACAAGCTCATTAGAGGTATCATTGGAAAGGCCAGAGCATGGCCTTTACAATGGTGTGAAACATGACCAGCTTTTATGTAAAAAATAAAATATAATCAAAATAATTTTTTTCTTTTTTTTAATGCAGCACTATTGTTCACTTTTCAATTACAATGTGAACAATGATGCCACACTAACTCACCATCTAATTTCCAATGTTGCCAGCAAGTGTGAAGTCAATTGTACAATGTGGTATTATGCATTGTTTCATTAAAAACCACACAGCAGCACTGCAGCGGGGAGCACTGGGGTACTTTGGAACCCTGTCAGGGTTATTCAAAGAGAATCAAAGTCAACGCACGTTCGGTGACTTTTCGTTCTCTTCAATTTGGTGAGATTCGGCGATCCTATTTCGGTGACCCTGCGGTGTATTCAGCGAGCACCACAGGGCCGTCGTAGTGCAGGGAAAAGCTGCCGCAAACCCGACGAACACTCACCGCAAAACCTGGCGAACGCACACAGAAACCCGCAAAAACATCTGGATTAACCCCGCCGGAGAAACCCAACTAGCCGCCAATCACAGCACAGAGCAGCCGTCTGAAAAAGCCAACACAGCAGACGAAGGAGGTGGAAACCCCCCCCCCCCAGTACGCTTGAAAGTTGGAAAACTTAAATGCAGTTTGCAAAAAAACTACTGAGCGAAAATGCGTGGAATTTACATATAAGGTCCAATGAATGATAATAGAAAGGGCAGTTACAGAAAAAAGGAAAGACGATTTTAAAAAAAAACGGGAAAAAATTTTTGCCTAAAAAATCTATAACTAAAGAGACTTTTTACTGCAGAATATAATATTAAACGGTTTATTAGAAATTGGATTAAAAAGGGAATATCTTTCACAATGAAGCCTATGGGATTCGCCTGAATAAATCTGTCGCATGAAACCACCGAACAGCAGGGAAATTCGGCAACTTTTCACTACTGTTTTGTGTCCTCTGAATCGACAAAGCATTGCTTCTCTATGGGGATTTCACTGCCCTCGAACAGGCACCGTATGTGCAGGCAATTCGCCAACATTTCTCGAACTGCCTGCTCTCTGAATAGCCAAATGGACAGGAAAGTTAACCGTAGGCTGAATTTCAGTGTTCGGTTACCTTTTTCGGCCACAATTTGGATCTCTTTGATCTGTGTGTCTCTAAACGTTAAAAGAGTATGGTATCATTGGAAATGTCAGAGTCTGGCCTTTCCAACAACACCAATTATGATCACCTAACATCTAAAAATAGAAAATGAATCTGCTGACAAAAAGGATACATAATTTGTCTGGGTCCTGTAATAAAACATGACTTCAAATCGTGTTTAAACATGATGAGCACAAAACAGTCAAAATTAGCTCAGCACACGAGGAAGCGCAATGCTCCTCTCTGCTGCTTACTCGCGGCTTATTACTGTGTAAAGATGTGGCTCTGATTGATAATAGAAAATAAAATCAGTGCAGAGGCTGTGAATAATATCGCTGGATCTATATATAATAAAGAATCGCTGGATGAGAGGTGAGTAACGGATTTATTGGGGGTGGAGGTTAAGGCTAATGGCAGACGAATGCAATTTGAGCGCACTCTGCGTGCATGCATAACGGACAGAAGTATTGACGGAAGATACTGTAGACACCACACGGTCTGGTGTTTTTTGACGGATATAGAAAAAAAAGGGAAATATGGGAATCAAAATTAATTAAAATTAAATGACAAGTACAGTCAGCCAGACCAACGTGATGGACGTTGCAATTGCTCTGCATCTGACGTTGCGTCATCACGCACACAGGCCGCTATGCGGTGCACTCTGGGCGTCCGTCGTAGCGCTTTTACGTCGAGGTCTAAATGGTGTCCGTTGCCACCTGCGTGGTGCGTGCGCAACGAAGTGCGCACGATCACAAATCAATGCTACGACGGACGTTAAACTATGTGGCGACACGGACGTGATGACTGCGTTCGTCTGACGCTAGCCTTAGGGGTGCTAAATGAGTCTGCAAAAAGCTGAAACAGTTAGCACCAGCTTTTATGTGTCGCTAAATTTTTGGTTAGCCCATCGCTGCGGTAATTAGAACTAGAATTTTGTATTTACCTTACTTATTGTAACGCTAATTACAGATTGCGCTCCCCATGTTAAGTATAGGATGCACAAAGTACATCCTTGCACAAGCTAGCGCAATTACCGATGCGCTAACGGATTTTATAGAGGTTTAGCGTCAGGAAGGTGACATGCGTTATAGACACTTATTCAGGCGTTAACGCTTACTAACCCAAACGCTGCAATTAGTGTTCACTATGGAATAGAGCCCCTTGTATCTGCTACCAACTGCATCATGATTCTGAAAAGGTTTGCCCAAAATAAAAAATGATACATTTTAAGTAGAATCACAGAGCACTTTTCTGATGCCATATGTCATCCTGTATAATAATGCTGCTCCTCAACATTGAACGTATCAGCAGGAATACTGTCTCTGCTGTGAACATAGAAGATGAAGACCACCGAGCTGGACCCAGTTTTACAGTTTACTGCTTTATAAAACAATTCACTACTTTTCATCAGTTGGGGAATTATGTGCCAGTTTCATGATTGTCTGTATCATTTACCAAGCTTGTTTGATAAATCTTGCACTGCCCATGTTCTTTGGAATCAGGTATTCTGCTTTTATGTTTGTAATAAATGTTTCTATTGTGCAGAGAACACTGTGTCCTGTCAATTATGTCTAAGAACAAAGAATCAGGGACAGAGGAGCAAAGACCAATTGTTTGCTATAAAGATGATAAGCCTTTACAGGATTTGTGTTTTTTTTAATCTTTTTTTCCTATGTGACAAAGCTGGCATATGATCCTTCTGTTTAAATAAAGTGTACCTGTACTGCCCAGGTTCACTTTAGGTGCAATATACCATCAGAGGGTGGATATTACACTGGTCTTAAAGATCAATGCACAATGTCTTCCTTTTATGAGATAACACAGTTTGTCCTATCTCTATCAAGCAGTAGGCGCCACCATGTTTGCTGCACCATGGGTGCAGTCTTGCAGCAATGCACAATTGGCTCTCAGTGTTCTTTTCAGTCAGCGTGCCAACAGCCAGTGGTTCACACAGACTGATCAGAGGGCGGCTGTCCTGTAGGGCGGCTCACTGCTCAGAGCTGTCCCACCCCGTGCGGCATGCCACAGTCACCTGAGGGACAGAGAAACCTTTAATGGTTATAACTCCCTTTTTTTTAATTATATGCCGACATATTTAAAGGGAATAATTCCCTTTCAAATGAGCCCAACTTATTATTGGCATGACAAGTGCTCTTTAAATACAACTATATACTGTTACATTTAAAAACAGCACCGCAGAAACACTAAGGGCTCTATTACATTCTTTGCGCAAAAAAGTTCGCGCAGCGCGTTAATTTGTGCGTGAAGTGTTAAACATTAATGCGCGTAAATTAACGCTGGCATTACAATCCGAGCCCATTTTTTCATCCGTCAAAAAATAACGCGCGTAAAAAAGACGTGTATTAATGTTGCGTGCAGAAATCGGTGTGCGGACTGTTTTTTCACGCGATTCAGCCAATCAGAATTAATAACCACGATTGTCTCCCATTCAGTTTTTGCGCCTGTCAAAATCAATCTGAGTATATGTCATGGAGCTGATGTAACGCTCCATGCTTCAAACCCCAAGAGACTTTATGTTCATTTTTATCGTATGGTTTTAAATATATTTTACATCGTTTGGTTTTAGTTTAATTTAGTTTAGTGTAAAATGGCGTAACTTTAGTTTTAAAAATACTTATATTCCTGTAGGTAAATGTGTTTTTGTGTATACAGTAAACAAGCTTTACTGCTGTATAATTTATGCACCAGGGCTTTTCCCATTATCTAGCTGCATGTTTAATTCAAGGGATCTTTGTTTAATCTCATGTGTTAGAACAATGGATATACAAATTGTTGTGTGAGTTGAAAGGCTAGAGAATGTAAAGAATGTTAATTGTAAATAACTGACATAATGTAATTAGTATGGGTATGCAAATTATGACTGTTGGACTTCAGCATAAATGGTGGTTGTTCATTAAAAAGTCAGAGAACTCTCAGAGCTCAGAGAGAGAGGATCCTGTTTTAAAGCATACAGCCGCGCCTGGTGTCTTTATTTCAGCGACGCTACACTATACACTATCACCCTCAGAAGGCAGAGATTGGCCTTCTGGAGATTCCTAACGGCTCCAGGGCAGAGGAACAGAAGCAGGCAGGTCAAGCTGCTCGAGGCGCTGAGGACAGCGCTCCCAGTAGCCGGGCTGACCGCAACGAAGGGGTGTCTGGAGAGCCAGGACAGACGGAAGGGAACGGTTCCTTCACACTGGTGGCAGCGGTGGGATAAGCTCTCCAACCCCAGAAGAAACGCAGAATGGCTAGCTATGCCAACTACAAGAGGGACACGCTGAGATACATATTAGAGTGCCGTGGAGGAATCGCCGGCACCAAAAACAAGAAAGCCCTGGTGAAGGAGCTTACAAGGATGGACCAGCGAATGGTAAGAACCCCAACCCCGACTCCGGCCACTAAAGATCACCTCCGAAAGAAAGCTCGAGCAATATTAGAGATATGCGGCACCACCCCCTCCGAAGCCGCAGTTGTACAACTGATGATGGACCTCCAAGAAGATGAGGAGCGAGATAAGGAGCGTCAACACCAGCTGCGGTTGGCCGAGCTCCAAGCGACATGGACAGAATACCCCACCAATGAAACTTACCTCGTAGAGCCCTGGGTTGAGGCTGACAGCCCGCCTGGAGCTTCGTCCAGGGAATCTACACCCCCCAGCGATCCTTTTATGGGGACTTACAGCTTGTCTGGAGCTTCATGGGAGGAACCCGCACTCCCCAGCGATAATTGGGAGGAGATTTACAGCTTGC